>QLNU02014802.1:127689736-127735244 GCA_006491805.2 Dysdera silvatica | reverse complement strand
AAAAATCGTTTGCGACTAAAAATTTAGTTTGCGCTGTGAAATGGCGCATGAAAGGAAGCGGTGGCATAAAGGTTATATATATATTTTCCCTTTCCGTAGAGAAATATTCATGTTCAATAATTAAAAAGCGATGTGAGAAGCATGGCTTTCAAGTTTCAAAATATAAAATCAGCGGTATCATTAATGTAAAAGGAAAGAAAGTCAGGCTTTAATGTCAGGCTTTAATGTGAAGAGAAAAAAAATCCAAAAAGAAATATCCCAAAAAGGTTTCTACTTCTTCTAAAATTTCTGAAGTGCAGTCTATGGTTTTACAAGAAAATGCAAAACCTCAAAGAGATTGTAAAAGCTTGGCATACATTAGCATCAACTATAAATAAAAAATTAACAAAGATTCGAATTTAATTAAAAGGAAAAAAGTACAGTCAATTGTCTGCTACCTCGGCATGTTGATGAGCGGAATACTAAGTGCAGATTGTTATATGAAAGTGATTTAGCAGGAAATAAATGAAAAACAATTGTTAAAATTGACGAAGCATGGATCTATTTAAATGATTCTAATAAAAGAAGATCGATATATTATTGAAAAAGAGGCCCAAGACACTCTAAAGTGTGGTTCAAAAAGAGCAAAGAAATTTTCAATAAAGGATATATGTTTATCGCTAGCACCTCTTACAACGGAAAACTAAAAATAAGAAAAGTTGAAAAAAGTGCTGCAAAAATCAATTTTACATGTTATCAAAAAAATATTCTGACTCCTATTTTTAAAAGAAGGTATTGCAAAACTGTATTGAACTGACTTTCAAATTGTGGAATTCCATCAGGACAAAGCGAGCAGCCACACCTCCAAAAGTACAACCATATTTCTAGAAAAAATGAGACAAGAAACTGGAATTAAGTCAACACCAATTAGCCATATTCCTACCCAGTCTCCAGATGTAGCACCGATGGCTTATTGTGCATTTGGACTTTTAAAACAATCTCTTTCAAAACGCCGACCCACTACCTTGGATGGACTGTAGGAAGTTATGGAGGAGGAATGGGACAAATTTCCGCTTGTGACTTCACAAAAAGCCCTATTATCATAGAAATCTAGATGTAATATAATAGCTGACAAGGCTATCAGATAGAATACAAAAGAAAATATTTTTTTTTTGCTGTTTGCATTTTATTTACTCTGTCAAAATCGTTATAAATAGGTGTAAACGTTCTCTGTGTGTATGTGTGTGCGTGTGTGTGTGTTCCGTACATTTGCTAAATATTTTTTACCTTGTATTTCGGTGGCAGTAGTGGTGCGGCGCTGCGGTCAGACAGGTTGTGATTCAAAACAGGAAGTTGTCTAGACGCTTCTGATGTGAAAGCGCAGTTGTAGTTTGTCCTCGAAAGAGAACGCATGCACGATTACAGTCCACTTAGAAATAAAGTTTGCTTTATTTCGGCTATTCGTTAATTTATTCTGAGCTTCGACATTTTGGTCCGATCCACCGGAGAAATGAATGTGCGAATCAATGAAAGTATGGAAGTGAGTGTCCTTCAGTTATGAACATTTCGTTGTGGATATTAGTGAAAATATAGAAGTAAGTGTCCGTCTATTGTGAACATTTCGTTGTGGATACTTGTGAGCTGAGAAGTGAGTGCGCCGTCTCTCCTTTGGGTATTTGCAAAGCTTCAAAATTGTTGCAGTCGCATAAGTCGAAATCATTTCAGTTATAATGTCGCACGGATTGAAAGAGTTTCTCGTTAAAAAACGAGTCCAAAAAACGCAACTTACAAAATTGAAACAAAAATTGTCTGAACAAGATTTTGAAGACAGTGATTATGAACTGTTTAAAGACAAACTTAAAAAGCTAGAAGCTGAATTTAATGTATTGTTTCCATTAATATATGCGGTGTGCACTGAGGAAGCTATCGAAAACTATGCGAGTGAAATGAAGAATTAAACTAATTAATCGATGAATTAGATTTTGAGTTAAATAGAAAACTCTCCAAAGTAAAAGTGTTGGAGCAGAACTTTCGGTAAATTCGGACAATGACGTGAAATTGCCAAAAATGTCGCTTCCTACGTTTTCTGGAAATCTTCATGAGTGCTTATCATTTAAAGATATTTTTCAAGCTAGCATTCATCAGAGTAAATCCTTGTCTGATGCAATGAAATTGCAATTTTTGAAATCATCGTTAAAAGGCGATGCTTTCCGAATTATTCAATCCATTTCAATTGTTGATTCTAATTACGAGTTAGCCTGGTCATTGCTAGAAGAACGCTACTCTAATACCAGGGAACAAATTTACGCTCATTTAAAAAGATTTTTGAACACTCCCAACGTTCAGAATGAGTCCCCAACAGGAATTTTAAATATTATAGATATAACCAGCGAATGCGTGCGATCATTGGAAACGTTGGATCAAAAAATAGAAGGGTTTTCTTCCACAATGCTTGCTTATATGTTGATTCAAAAATTAGATGCTAATACTAAGTTATGGCGGGAGAGACACCTCAAAAAGGATACATTATCGGAGTTGTTAGGATTTTTAAAGGACCACGCGCGAACATTAAATACATCAAGGGTAAATATAAACGATGTGAAAAGAAACTTTCCTACAGTTACGTTCATGGTCTCGAATGTGAAGAAGAGAAACAATCGGAAAATGTGTAGTTTGTAATCAGGAAACTCGTGGCGTTTTTAAATGCTCCAAGTTTAAGAATTTTAGTGTACCTGGAAGGGTAAAATTCATTAAGAAACATAAATTATGTTTTAATTGTTTATCTCATGGCCATTATACTACCTTTTGCAAGTTTACCTTTCATTGCCTAAGATGTCAGAAAAAACACAATTTGCTTCTGTGTTTTGAAAGAGAGAGAAATCAGACTTCGTTTGCTGAAAACCATAATGGCGAGTTAACGACCGGAAGTCCGACGCCAAAATCGTTATCAGACAGACATCATTAAATGACAGACGACGATCATTAAATGAAGACGCTTCGTCGTTCGTGTTGAAGGACAGTAACCAAACCTTTTCCCGAACGTCACGTATAAACTGTAATGTTAAACGATCACTTTTATCAACAGACATTATTTACATAAAGGGTAATGAAGGAAATATAATTCGTGCACGAGCTCTATTAGACAGCGGTTCAATGAGTTGTTTTGCCACGTACAATTTAATCGACGCTTTACAACTCCGAAAGGAAAAAAATAAATATCTCTGCATCGTATTTATCTGGAGCGTTGACAACAGTGAAGTTTAAAACGAAGGCTACTATTTGCAATTCTTCGGTTAATTATAAACGAGTGTTAAGAATTTCTTATCATTCCATAAATCACAAACGTTACTCCTGCTATATATGTTAATGTTTCAGATTTTGGATTTCTGCCAATGGTTAAGCTTGCGCATCCTTAGTTTCACGTTCCTGGCAAAATTGACTTATTGCTGGGTGCGAAAATATTCCTTGAATTGTTAAGTTTTGGTCAATTTTGTGTGCCAAATTCGAGCTTAGTTTTACAAAATACTGACTTTGGACATATTGTGAGTGGGAGTATTATTTATGTTTCATTTACACAGGATACAATACACTGCGGATTAATTAGTGAACTCGGAGATTTAAATAACGAAATTAGAAAATTCTGGGAAATTGAAAACGCTGAGGAAGAGACGCCTGTTCCAGGAAATGAAGAAAAACTTTGTGAAAAACATTTTCTTAGAACTCGTTCCAGGGATCCAGAGGGAAGATGTATTGTACAAATGCCAATGAGGGAAGGTGATAACATTGCTTTAAGAATGTTTAAGGAAATGGCGGTGAAAAGACTGAATACATTGTGGAAACGTCTTGATCAGAATCTTAAAATGGTCGTACTTTATAAGAATTTTATCCAAGAATACGAAGAGCTGGGCCATATGGAAGAGGTACATGAAGTTAAGGAGTCTGAACTCGATTATTATTTACCCCATCATGGTATCCACCATCCTGAGAAAAGCATAACAAAATTACAAGTGATTTTCGATGCGCCAGTAGCTACTTCATCGGGACATTCTTTAAATGAGCAATCACTCAGTGGAGGTATTGTACAGGAAGAGCTATTTTCTGCACTCATTAGATTTCAAAAATACCGTTACACATTCAACGCCGATATAAAGATGATGTTTCGGCAAATACTAATAGATCCTACTCAAAGAGATTATCTGAGAATCCTTTGAAAAACAATATCAACGATCCGATAAAGGTTCATAGGCTTTCAACTGTTACATACGGAACAGCTTGTACTCCCTTTTTGGCTACCCGAACACTTAAACAACTCTCACTTGACGAAAGCAAGGACTTTCCTTTGGCTTCAGCGGCTACGTTAATAGACTTCTACATGGATGACATTCTTTCCGGAGCTGATGATTTGAGAACAGCTAAAGAACTACAACATCAGCTAGTACAACTACTTAAACGTGCTGGCATGCACCTTCATTAATGGTGTATCAATGAAGCCGAACTCTTACACAATGTCAATAGTGATAATGGATACTCGTTTACTAATACGAGTGAAGTCAAGGCCTTGGGCATGTTGTGGAAACCCCCATGGTGATTACTTTGGGTGCAAGGTTACTATAAAACAACATACGGTTTATACCAAACGTTCAGTAGTGTCAGATATAGGAAGAATATTCCACCCTCTAGGATTTCTTGGTTCTTTAATAACGAAGGCCAAGATTTTCATGCAAAAACTGTGGCTTTTAAAGACTGGTTGGAACGAGTTCCTTCCAAGGCAAGAAGAGCAAAAATGGAAAAGATTTACAATTACTATACAAGCAATTGATGTCATTAAGGTCAAGAGATACATTTTGGATGAAAATTACATGCAGATTGAACTCCACGGATTTGCAGACATTTCCTAAAAGGCATATGGAGCTACAATTTATGTTAAATGCGTCATGCATTCCAATGTTACTACGGTACAGCTGTTGTGCAGTAAGTCAAGAGTGTTACCACTCAAATCAGTTACTATTCCGCGGTTAGAGCTTTGTGCATCTGTGCTACTCTCCCGTTTGATGTCTAAGGTTATAAGCGCATTAAGACCGGATTGGAACAACATTTATGGTCTGACTCTACGATTGTTTCGTCTTGAATTCAGAGCTCACTACATTTATTAAAGACGTTTGTAGCAAATAGAGTGAGTGTTATTCAAGAGCTGATTATATAGAGTCAAGAGCTGATGAAATAGAGTGAGTGTTATTCAGACCATTTTCAGTGGCATCATATACGATCTGAAGACAACCCCGCTGATTTGGTGTCACGAGGTTTGGATCCAGATGGATTTTCTCAGCAAGACCTCTGATGGAAGGGTCCATTTCTTCTATATCAGGACAATTTGTTATCCCCTTACGCTATGTCCCATATAAAGGAAAATGAAGATTACTTTCGTAAACTAAAGAAACAATCAGAAACCAATCTGGTTGTGATTGATAAAACTGAGACTG
Organism: Dysdera silvatica; assembly: GCA_006491805.2. Classification (NCBI taxonomy): domain Eukaryota; kingdom Metazoa; phylum Arthropoda; class Arachnida; order Araneae; family Dysderidae; genus Dysdera; species Dysdera silvatica. Next base: position 127,729,785 of record QLNU02014802.1, on the reverse strand, counting down.
ATTCTAATTCTATAGAATCATTAGACAGTTCATGCGTTGCAATGAATTCAGATTGCTTGTTTGATACTATACTTAACATTAGTAATAGACATATTAAAAACGTGAGGGTTTTAGCTTTTATATTTAGGTTCGCATTCAGTAGCAGACATCCAAGGGAGAAAAGAGCAGGTCATCTGACATCGGAAGAGTTGATTCAGGCTGAGCAATATTTGTGGAGATCAGCTCAGCAAACCGGATTTAGAGCAGAGATAAATAAGCTAGCCAAGTAGCTTATAATAGCAATTTAAAATCTTTGAATCCGTTTCTAGATGAAAACAATATCTTGAGAGTAGGGGGTAGATTGAATAATGTCAATTTAAGTTTTGAGCAGAGACATCCAGTAGTGTTACCCAAAGGTCATATGTTGACTCTATCAATTTTTGAGGACTATCATTTGAAAAAATTGCATGTCGGTTCCTAAACACTTCTGTACTGTGTTCGCCAAAGATTTTGGCCGTTAAATGGCAAGAACATGGCTAGAAAGGTTATACATGACTGCATTGCCGGCTTCCGCAATAAGTCTGTTCTTACTCAACAAATTATGGGACCTCTTTCGGGGGAAAGAATAATTCCAAGGAACCATTCTGAGTTATGTAGTGTTGACTTTTGTGGCCCATTTTACATCAAAATTAAAAACCAACGAAGGGTAGTCTTCTCAAAGGTCTACGTGGCTGTTTTTATATGCTTTGCAACAAAGGGCATACTTTTAGAAGTGGTGTCTGATTTGACTTCAGCAGCCTTTATTGCATATTTAAAACGATTCTTTGCACGGCGGGGAAAAAGTTCGGCGATTTACAGTGACAATGCTACCAATTTAGTTGGTGCTAATGCAGAGTTGAAGCGATTGCATTCTGCATTTGTTCATCCCAATGCAAATTTTGTTAATTACCTTGCTGGTGAAGGAATTGTCTGGAAATTTATTCCGCCTGGATCACGATTTTAGGGGATTATGGGAGGCTGGCGTGAAGTCGTTCAAGTACCATCCGAAGCGGACAATTGGAATGTCTAAACTCACCTATGAAGAATTTATCATTATAACTACACAGATCGAAGGCATCCTCAATTCTGAACCGCTCACCCCTTGTCAAATGATCCGGAGAACTATGAGGTTCTCACGCATGGATACTTTCTAATTGGCCGAGCACTAAATGCGATCATCGAGACTAATCTGGTGGAGACATCAGATAATAGGTTTTCTCAGTGGCAAAGAACAACCAAAATAGTTCAATCGATATGGAAACGCTGGCAAAGAGACTATCTGAACAACTTGCAACAAAGAACAAAGTGGTTCTTTCGTAAGGACAATGTTCAAAGGCAGGCATTAGTTCTTGTCAAAGATGACAACTTGCCTCCTTGTAAATGGTTACTTGGTCGCATTGAAGAGATTGTTCTTGGTGCCGATGGTAATGTTCGTGTGGTAATTGTAAAGACAAGAACTGGTAATCTAAAGCGACCCATCTCGAAGATTTGTGTATTACCTATGAGCAAGGAGTAGATTTTGTTTATACTTGCAAATATTTTTTTGTAATTTTGACGTAAATTTTTTGTGTGTTTTTTGTTTGCTGAAATTTTGCATTTCAACGCGCGGCGGAATGTTCCATCCATTTGCTAAATATTTTTTATTTTGTATTTCGGTGGTAGCAGTGGTGCGGCGCTGCGGTCAGACACGTTGTTGTGCACCCTTGTGCAAATTAATTGAAACAAAGCATTCTTTCCTGTATTACTCGTAATCGTGTGCTCTAAAGAAGCACGAAAAGTCGGATCATTTGTTTTATCTGCTGATGCAATCGCTACATTAGCCGCTACCGTATTGCATCAGATTTTAGAAATCGGTCCGGCGCCGTATCTGTCCGTGTTCATTATCTGATGCAGTCATTACGTAAGCAGTTGCAGTATTTTATCAGATTTTAGAAAATTGACTAAACGTGATTCGATTGCTGTTCAAGATGGATGTGACACCTAGAAAATGTATAAAGATCGTAACGCTGCATGAACACGCAGATAAAACGTATCGAGAGATTGCATCAGTGGTTGGTGTGAGTTTAGCAACTGTGAGCCGTGTCATGAAGTTGAAGTAAGGAACCGGATCGTTTCTCCTATACGTAAAGGAAAGTGTGGTCGTAAGAAGAAAACAACTCCTAGAGATGACGTTTACTTGCTTCAACAAGACAAAAAGTATCCCCGCAAGACGAGTGACGCATTGAAAATGGATCTGAAGGAGAAAGGAATCGAAATCAGTTCTACAGTTTGCAGATGCCTTATTGTGGTCGGACGAAAAGCCAAAAGATCTGTCAAGAACTAGCTTTTAACCACAACAATAAAACAAAAGCGGTATAAATGGGTAAAAAAGTATAAGGAATAGATGAAAGAACAGTGGAGAAATGTCCTCTTTACCAATGAAAGCCATTTCTTTTTACAAGGTCAGCGAAATCAGCATGTTCGAAAGTCACATGGAGAGAAGCTTCGTGATTGCCACATCAATCAGTCTGTCAATACTCACAAAAGGAGATGTTTTGGTAATGTTTAAGTTATTATGGTGTCGGAAGCCTGCAGCCAATAGAACTAGTAATGCGCTCGTCACAATATATTGTGATTCTAAGAAAAAAGTTATTCCAGATCTGGAAACTAAGTACCTTGACGGTTCTGGGATATTGCAGCAGGACCTAGTCCCCTGCCACACATCGGAAGTGGTGAAAGAAACAGGTACTTGATTGGCCGGGGAATTCTTCGGACGTAAATCCCATTGAGAATTTGTGAGTTATATGCAAAAAGTCACCTCCGTACTGTAGACTGTACTACTATGGAAAGCTCATCCAGGCGTTCATTCAAGTGTGGTACAATGATCTGAAAATCAACAGGGACTGTTCGGAACTAGTAGACTCTATGCCAAACCGTGTTTAAATGCTGCTTAAAAATAGAGGAGGTCATATCCGTTACTAATGTATGTATAGATGAGTTTTGTACATTTATATATGTTTTGTACAATAACCTACTAAATTCATTGTTTGTTTCAATTAATTTTCACAAGGACACACACACACCCGCGCGCGCGCGACAGAAGAAATGCGAAATAGCTTTCTTGTCTAAGAAATGAGGTGATTGAGGGTGTAATCTCTCCCCATATATATATATATATATATGGCCTGCAAAAGGGTTGCTGGTATCTAACTGGAAGGAGACCCACACGCTGAACGTATGTGACGATGTGTGGAACCGGCCAGGCCAGTAACCTAGTGTCCTACCCCGCCTTCAAGTGGTGCAGGCTGAGCTTTCTATTTATGTGGCAAATTAATATTTGCTACACGGATAGAAAGGCGGAAGGGGAGGGCTAATTCACCAACCCGTTTAGCCAGCGTGGTGAAATTATGGCTAATTCCTCCATTATGTTGACACACCAGAAACCATGGCCCCTAGTCTCCAGGTGCTGGAGTGCTCCTGATCAAGGCAGCGGTCAGTGTGGCATGAAAGCAGGGGGTGCTAAGAATCACTGGAATGGCCCAGGCTGCCGTTTGTTATTGACCTTGGCTACGTATAATGGACGATCCCTTGCTTCTGAAGCAAAACTTCAGGAATTGGAAGAGGAACTTGAAAAGATCAATTGGGACATTATAGGACTCAGTGAAGTCAGAAGAAAAGGTGAAGAATTGGTGGAACTTAAAAGCGGACATTTGTTTTATTATAGAGGAACGGAAACTGGAAGAACAAGTGGTGTTGGCTTCTTAATCAACAAAAGAATTAAAGACTGTCTTCTGGAAGTTGAAAGTACATCAGATCGAGCAGCGAGGCTTGTTGTTCAACTAACCCAGCGATACCAACTTCAAATAGTACAGGTATATGCACCAACATCAAGCCATACCGACGAAGAGGTTGAAGAATTTTATGAAGAATCTTCTTCTTCTCTGAGCCACTGGTTCCAACACTGGGCAACTACTATATCGCTTTGTCCAATATGCCGGCCGATCTGTCTGTTCGACCAATCGGTCTTTCTCCAAGGCCTATGATCCGCCCTCTCTCAAAGTCGGACAACTGTTTGTAATGCCGTTGCGTACGTCTGTAAGGCGTCATCTTATTGTTTTTAGCAATACCTCTTTTCAACGAAAATTTGCTGATAATTATTATCGCTGCAGGCGTGAAATCGAGAAGCACTTTTTATATAATATTTATAACCTATACATTTTATAGTTGACATAATCTATAGTCAATACAGCAAATAATTGACACATTAGGGTCTTAGTTACGACATTTTTGCGGCTACTAACTTTTGGAAGAACAGTTTCGAGGTGCATGAAAACCAACGTTTATCATTTTCCGATAACGTGTTTTTTTATCGATTGGCATTCCGTTAATCGATTTGTTTTCCAGCATCCACTTTTCCTGATTTTCTCGGCTCCCATAAAACAATACTTTCTTTGGAAACCGAACAAAGCAACCCGTCTCTGTCAAAGACGTGGAACTAGAAATCGACCAAAATAAATATATTTCTTTTCTTATCGAGAGATGCGGGAAGTGGAAAAAAGAAAGATTATTTGAGGCAGCTTGCCTTTATTACAATACGGTACCATGTGCGGGAGTTCCCATGGCAAAGCCGGTGTGTACAGTCGAAATTTTCCCGCTTTTTCCCCCATAATGGCGCGCAATTCTATTTCTGCGAATAAAGTTGCTATCTGCAACAGCTTATCCAACCAAAAACAAGGATAGGGATGAATGGAAAAAAGATGGTTTTACTGATGTCCAAATAGTTCCGTGCTTTCTGAGATTGCTGGACGCGTGTAATTTTTTCCAGGGAAAAATACCGTTGTCCTATTCTTCGACCCTCCAGATTCTTTTATCGCATTCTACAAGTGTTTTCGTGAATGTACTTCCCATTTCGCAACAAAAGATTTCGCCGTTTTCCAGAGAAGTTTGAAAATTATTTATGAAATTTATTTTTCATAAGCCTCGTACAATTGCAGGTGAAAGTTGAAAGATTTAAGCAGAAATCTTTTCATATGCTTACACTATATTTTTATAGTATTAAATTAGAAAAACCAAAGCATTTTTTAGCATTGTAAAATTTTTTTGGTAGTTTAAAAATGTACTAAATGCATAATGTTATAGTTTAGAATAATCAATATTCTGGAGAATATTTATTTTAGCGCGGAATATTTTCTGAAAACTACATTACAAAGATAGTAGGCAATTAGTGTTTTATAAGTCTGTTTTCACTGTTCCAAATATTTTCTATACAAGGTGTTCCGAAAACACCGTCTGAAAAAATGATCTGATCTGAATGAAATCTGGTGTTTTAAAGGCTTATTTTTATAAGCGTTCAGACCTTTCCAAAGCAGGAGGGAAAATATAGCAATATGAGCAATAATATAGGAAGAACAAATATAGATTACGTGCTTCCCCCCCCTCCAAGTGTTCACTGTAATTTAGACTTATTCTCTATGAAATGCTGCGCAGTAATGTGCATTGCTTTTTTACCGCAAAAGACATCAAATCGAAAATTAAAGCCATTACATATTTCTTCCATTTTTTTCAAGGTTTGCACTTTAACGATATATTCCCTTCCACATCCTTCTTTTTTATATTACTGCGGGATTTATCTCCATTCGCTTTTCGTTTCTGCATAAATTGGACCATTATGCTGAACGTTATATTTTTATGGCCTCTGTTCTTTGATAAATTCATTCTCATACATTCATTTGCGTTGCAAACCTATGACACGCTGCTCAGACTGCTTTGAATAATTTTCTTATTTTGCAACAGAATGATATCTTCTACGACATTATCTATCACAATTTATATTTATTTGATAGGTGGATTGAAATACAAAGTTTTATTTCTCAAAATTGCGAAATAGTCTACATTTATTGAGGAGAAATTTTTTTGCCAGATAGATTATAAGCGAAAGCTCCTTTTATCTGTTGGGTTTTTATATTATTTTCAGAAAGATAAAGAGGGGACGGTTATATATTAAAGTAGTTCAAAAGTCAATGTTGTTTCGAAGAATTGTCCTATGTTAGACATTCACTTGGCGCGTACGCAGAATATAGGTAAGAATAAAGCATAACTGGGGAACATACGTGCGTACGACCAGGAGACACATGCATGTGCAAACAATGAATGTAAGAGAGAGAGAGAGAGAGGAACAGAGAGAGAGGCTGCAATCACAGTCTTTTGGACTTCTATGCCGAGTTTGACTCTCATTAAACTTGACTGTGTTCAGTGGCGCCCATATATGCATTTCTAGGGGGGGGTGCTGAGAAAAATTATGCTCAAGGCTGTCGAGCTTATTATTTCTGATTGCCTGCAAATAATCGTGATTATAATCTGTAATCCTAATTGTAATCATGTTTTTTATGTGTATTCATAATCGCAGTCGTAATTTAAAAAGGCAAAATTGTCTGTAATCGTAATCAAAATCATAATACAAATTTTGGCATTTAGGTAATTGTAGCCGTAATCATATAAACCGATTATAATCTTTCCCAAGTCTGCTTTCAATGGCATCTAGCACGCGTGTTGTTTTAGGCCTAATCTTAGCCTGGGATTTAGTTCCTTTGGGAAAAAAAGGTTCGAATTATAAGTAATAATTCTGGCACCCACGTTTTTAGCTCCAACTAGAGCTTTTCGTTATAGGAGAAAAAGAGGCAGCCTTCCCCACCTAGATTCGAACTAGGGTCTCTCCACTGAGTCCGGAGCGCCTTAGACCAGTGGTCGGAATCTGCGGCTCGCGAGCCAAATTTGGCTCTTTGGCTATTGGAGTGCGACTCTTTCACGAATAGCGTATTTAAAATATATTTTTGTTTATTTATTTAAAAGTTAGAATTTGTTTTTTTTTTCTACTCGGCTCTACATTAATTAGTAACGTGAAACACTGTGCTAAAACTATAATAAACTATTTAAACACGACTACCACAGTTAAAATTATTTAATTAGGTGGATGACGATCGTTTCGGCAGTGAATGACTGCCTTTGTCGAATCCAGTTACAAAAGTGAAGGTAAACTTTACCGCACTAGGCGTATAAACACGTGTTTATACGCCAAGTGCGGTGTGTCGTGTTTAAATAGTTTATTATCGGCTCTACATATTCAGGCAAACGATCTTTTTTAAGCATGAACCTTATCAAAAGTACATTGAGAAATCATCTTGTTTATGAGAATCTGGAATCATACCTGAAATTAAAAACAAAATACAAACCTGACTTACCCAAACTTTCCAAGGAAATGCACAACCGACCATTCTTCCCATTAAACAAGACAATGTTTTAATTTTAATAATAAAAAGTGTTTTTTAGTTATAAAGAAGATTATGTTAAAATGTGATAACTAGTTTCATTCAGTGTACGCATTTTTAACCAACTTCTAAAAGCAGGGCTTTTTGTTCAGAAATTTGGCTCTCAAAAGCAATTTAAATCGTTATATTGCTGATATTTGGCTCTTTTGACTAACTAGTTTGCCGACCACTGTCTTAGGTCATCGGGGACAAGAACGAAACACCCCTTCTCCGTATTTAAATGTTGTGAGATATCATTATCCTCCTCATGGCCAACACAATCGCCAAATTACGGTCAATATACAGAGCCGGATTCCTTGGAAAATGAGGACTTTTACTAGTGCCATAAAAACATAGATTTAGGATTAGTTTGCACAAAGGATAATACGTCGTTATGAAAAAGCTTAAAGAGTCCAAGATTTCGCATGACTGAAGGGGACTCCAGTAACGAAACACGAACTCGCCATGATTACTAGCAAAAAAGTTACAAAGTAATAAAGAATGTAACGAAACGCAAATTTCAATAAATCGCTTCTTCCTAACTAGAGCTTCAAAACTCACTAAAAAGTCTGTAAACTATGTAAACATAATCGAAGTAAATGGAACTTTGCAATCAAATCTCGCAGAAACTCGTTTCTAGCGCAAAAGCAAACAAAATATCTTCAAGTTAACAATTCGCTTCAGCAATTCCATTCTCAGAAACGTGTTCAGTAAATAAACGATGAGAATTTTTATATCGATGCAAACATGGGTTTCCAATCGATGGGTTTAAAAGAGCTTGAAGCAAACATTCCCGACTTTACTCCAATTTTCCTTTGGTAAGTGGAAACAGAAGTTAGAATTACATATTTTACAATGAGAAATACACACACACAGACACATACGCATGAATAAAATTCTCATAAAGAGGGTGTTTCAACCAATCAGTGATCAAATGAAAAACGCATAATTTCGAAAACTGCTTTAGAAACAGAAAGATTGAAATATAAATTTCGAAAAAAGTTTGCACATTCTTAAGAGAAATAATTTGTTGTTGTTGAAGATCATTAGGGCATGTTGTATTACACGTATGCTGAATTTTTAAAGAAGTTTTCACGCACCTACATAGCCTCGAAGTGAGAAGTTCCGGGGAATGTTCATGTTACGTATAATAGTAACGAGTGGTACTATTAGCTCAAATGAAAGCCGTTGTAGTAACCTTAGCGAAAAATTAGAAAGTTTTTAGAATTTAATTCCGCATCAAAGCGAGATAGAAGATAAATGTCAATTGCAAAGTTAAAGTGCTTCGTCTAATTACTAAGATATTATTACCCGGAATGCACTAAATACGGAAAAAAACCATCGTCGTCGTTTATGTGTAGCTTTGGAAATGGTGGTTTTGGTGTGATGCTTTGCAAAAGTTGACCGCAATGGCAGTACTGTATTTCCATGAGAGGTACGGCGAAGTCGGAGTGATGAAACACTTCATACTCTCCAATACAATGAGTTATGAAGGATGATTTGACGCATGGCGGAGTTCCATGCATATAGGAAAGGCAGGGCGATCTGATGAAGGTTAATGAAGAAGTAAAGGAAACGGTAAAAGATAAAGATGCAGATGGTCGTAGAACAACTAGGCCGAATACGCAGGACACCAGGGTACACATCAGCAAGAAGGAGCGGATGCGGAGAAGGAGGTAAGAGGGCGAAATCAAATCAAATCAGAATTTATTCATGTATAACACGTTAGAAACATGACATACAAAGGATACAAGACAAAATAAATATTTAAACTCTTGCAACTGAGGCACATTTAATTTCTTTGGTTCTCCAGAAAGTATTCTTTTGATTTATTAATGTATAGACATCAACAGCCGAAACAACAGAAGCACCACTGATGACAAGGACGAACATGGGATAGAAAAGATGAGAAGATGAGCAGAGGCAGCCGCGGACTCTGGAATGAAAAACATACTGCCGAAACTTTGATGCATTCTTTGGAAGCAGACACACGGCTGTTATAAGAAAAAAGCGTTGGGGGAAGAAAGTGATGGAGAGTGGGGCAGAAAACGGCAATTAAACCTATTAAATCCGAACTAGCGATGAGAGGCAAAACCAGGGGCAATAACCAGAGCAACAAGTTTGGAGACTAGGCAACGGAGGGGCAAAAAATAAAAAACAAAAAAAAAAAGTGCAATATGCCGAGCGTCCACTCTCTCTCCAAGAACCAGAACCGCAAAAAAAAACCACAACCCATAGTAATTGTCCGTTATTTTTTAATTGATATGTTCGAAGAACGGACCATTGTATAAAGTGGTATAATCGCATGGCCATCATGTTTATCAGACTTGGCCCCTATAAAATTCTTCCTCTGAAGTTGCTTAAAGGAAAAGATGTATGTAGCACAGCTGACATGTTTGGATGATTAATAATGTCCTAGTTAGAGGTGTAGTCGTAAATCAGTGTCGGAGTACTCTGTCCTTGGTGCTGTTGGGAGTTGGGGGAAGGGGGGCTCAGGGGCAAAATGGAGTGAGAGACAAGGAGTGATCAAAGGAGCAGTTCACAATGAAATATTTCTTTCCCTTAAAAAAAAAAAAATTTCGGAATGGCGTCCAATTGCGTCCCGGCTCCACTACATCCCTGGTCCTATCATCAGTGCCTGTAATTTGGTAACATCTACAATGATTAGGATTTTATTATAGAGTCTGTTCAAAATCAATTTGCCAATGATGATACACATTCGAGTTCGAGAAATACTATTATCGCGTATTTTGATAACCATTGCAAAGGGGTCCAAGTCCGGTGAATATGGTGGCCGTCCCGTAGGTTCATTATATCAAATGACCCGTTCCCCGAACATATCAGACAGAAAAGCGCGAACGATTTCTGATTTTAATTGTCTACTGCAATCCTGGTGTCGATTTATAGTAACTAGATGACGCTCTATAACCTTGTAATTAAAGTTTTTGCCTTCTGTCTTGTTACATGTGCTGCGTAATTAGATTTTCAACTGTTTTAATTTTCTGTTAACGGCACTGCAACCACTTTTATTCGATCGAACACTAACTACCACACTACTCTTCTAAAGGAGGTAGTTACATAGTGTTCGTTCAGAAGTCCGATGGAATAGTTAGAAATAACGGGAGGTGACGTCACAAACGGGTTAGTTCACTACAGCAGAGGAGGACTACAATTTCAGAATTGGCTTTTTGGTGAACGTTTGTCAGCGCCAAAAAATCGAGTTCTGAAATTGGAGTCCTCCTCCTCTGCTGTAATGGGATAGGCCGTTTGTAACGTCACCTCCCGTTATTTCTAGCTGTTCCATCGAACTTCTTTTGATGAACGAATAGTATGTGTGTGAGTTTCCTTTGCGAGCCTTTTTAAGTAGCAATGCAAGTGAAGAATACATCGCGCGTTCAAAGGGTTTGGCGGATATCGGAGACGTAGGAGTTCACAAAATCCCTAGACGTTACTGTGCGGAGGCTAAACAAAGAACAGGCGAATGCGGCATAGCGCATGCGTGGAACGTAAAATCACTACAAGCATTATTCAAATGCCAAATCGCCTGGATATCCTTCGTGCAAGCCCCAACGCGCTTTGTCCCATGTTTTAGAGTTATTGCACGAAATTTTCCACGCGCATTGCTACTCTCGAAAGTGTATCTGTAAAGCTCTTGCATGTAATATGGTTTTAAAGTTACAATAGGACCCACTGCACCATATTACTTAGAAGCCGTAGAGCATCGTTCCCTCGATAAAGTCATACCTTAATGTTTTTTCAATAGGGAATATATGTTTTACCCACTTATATTTTTACACTTGTACTCTGTAAGATTATTTATTTGTTTCTCAAGGATATAGCCATGCGTGGTTCATGCGCGTATGACGCATAAATTGCCCTTTTGGTGTCCTTTTCGCTCTTTACTTGGACTAGCACGTGATAGGTATGCATTTAATGAGGCACAGATGTTAAAAATGAGGAACTATCATCAAGTGAACGCAAAAACAAAAATGGAATGTGTTCGCCATCTAATGGCCAAAAATATTTTCATTCTATTGGAATGTGTTCTAAACGACGATATCCAGCTTCGCTTAATCTACGGCTTGGCCGTAGATTTGCTAACAGGTAAATGTCTATTTCCATGCTTCTGTCGATAAAATTCATGTCAAATAGGAGAAGTAGAAAACGATATATATATATATAATAAGGAAAATTTTGAAATTGGTTGGCGCTAATTAAGTACCGTATATTCCGGCGTAAAACGCGCACTTTTAATACCAAAAATAAGATCGAAATTTAAGGTTGCGTTATGCGTCGGATATAAAAATTATAGATTTAAAAATAAGGAAAAAATGAGCATAAAAAAATTAGATTTTTACATGTACCTAAATGCTATTTATTTAAAAAAAATCACATACCTTATGAACTTAAAAATTTTCATTATCAGATAACATGAAAAATTCGTCATATTCTTCATGTCATCGTCGTATTCGTTATGAAATTAGCACTGTGTTTGTTTTGTTTGGCAGGACCCATATTTACTTCTAAAAGAACACTAGATCAACTGTATTTCAACTAAAGCAAATGCGATTTACTAAAGCCTTCGATGTTCACTTCAAAATCACGGCTCCAAATGACTGGAGAAAGGAAAAAACATCTGACTCCTAATTCTACGAATTCATTCGGGTCGGAAGTGCGTTCTTCCCCTCTGTTTGCAGAATTATTTACTCACTCAAGTATTTCACCCACACACATATTGTTCCCCATATCGCGTGTTAATTCAGTATACCATTGTTCGAAAACCTGGGAAAATCCATCGAATGAATGACTTCAAAAGATAAGATCATCGCACATGTATTGTCCGTTCGCGCAGACCTGACGCCTGATACCGTTACCAGACGGGTTGTTCCATTGCAGTTTAGGGAAGGGCGTCTTGCCGTAACTGGTTTTTCGCGCGGGAAAAACCAGTTAGGGTAAGACGCTCTTCCATAAACTGCAATGGAACAACCCGTCTGGTAACGGTATCGGGCGACAACTGAGCGCGAACGCACTATACATTTCAGGTTTCTTCGTAAAGAAAAGGGTGCGCGTTATACGGCGAATATACCTAAAAATTAAAAAAACATGGGTTGAAATTATAGGTTTGCGTTATACGCCGGAATATACGGTATATATGTAATAGGTAATTTGTGTGAAAATCTTATACTAACATAAGAGAAAGTAACAGAGCATGGGGATACGAATCCGGAATCTTTTGATTAAATGCCGAATGTTCTGACAGTGTGGAGTTAGAGAGCTACAACTCTGTATATTTATATGTATATATATAAAATTTCATCGCAATGGGGGTTACAACCCCATTAAACCCCCCCTTGTGTACGCCAGTGATACCGCGTAAATTTTAGCCGGCAATCACAAGTATTAAGTATATAGGACATTATGTAGATTTATCTATTAAGGAAAACAAAAAACCTATATCCTCATTAAGTTGAAGATATACCCATGTTTGTAAAAATTGCAACACCATGAAGGACTCGTCCGAATTGAATGAAATTTAATGTACAAACGACCTGTGTTGATACAAATAAACGATTAAAATTACAAAGCAAAAAAACAAATATTACATGTCGAAAATCAGTATTTGGTGAAGCCACCACGCGCTGCAATAAGTGATGCTATACGACGTGGCATGGAATCAAACAGATGTTGAATGTGTGCCTGAGGAAGAGCATTCCAGATTGCTTGTATGCGACCCCAAAGTTCATCTGTAGTAGCTATGGGACGAGGATCACGAGCGAGACGCCGACCAACGAAATCCCACACATGTTCAATCGGCGACATATCCGGCGAATAGGCAGGCCAAGGAAGAAGCTGTATCTGTTGTGATGAAAAGAAGTCTTGAACATTCCTGGCAATATGTGGGCGGGCATTGTCCTGTTGAAATACAGCTCCGGGAATGCCTTGAAGGAAGGGAACAACTTCGGGCTCCAGAACTTCATTGATGTACCGGTTGCTGTTAAGATTACCCACAATTCGTAGCAGCTGAGATCGTCCATGAGCCCATTGTAGCCGCAGGCGCCGATGGTTTTGCGTCAGGAGGATCCTGTATAAAGGAACTCTTGCACGCAGTCCACGGTGCAGTAGACGCCGACGAATTGATGAAGCACACAATGATACACCTGTAGCAGTGCACCAACGTTCTGCCAACTGTCCAGATGAAGCAAAACGGTCCGTCACCGCCATGCGGACCAGGTGTCTATCATCCCGTGCTGACGTCACCTTTCGGCGTCCACTCCCGGATTTCCGAGTTGTCTGGTTCTCTTGAACCCACTGCTTCCACACTCGCATCACTGTGCTGCTGTTACGCCCCATACGAGCTGCTATTGCACGATAAGAAAACCCTCCTTCACGAAGGCCGATCATTCGTCCCCGTTCAAACTCCGTAACTTGCTGAAATGTCGCCCTCTTTCGTCGTAGAGGCATAGTGACGTCTCATGTAACGTTTACCACTAGCAGATAACCATACACGCCCCGCTACAGCCCTCTATTTATACGGATCCATCAGCAGTTCAGAGGGCGCTGCTCAGCCCACGCATGCGCGATGACTCTGAAATTCTAATCATTTGAATAGCATACCCTAATTTGCATTTCCTGAAAGTTTCAGCTCAATCACATGATTCCTTCATGGTGTTGCAATTTTTACAAACAGGAGTATATAAGTATAGAAGAAATGCAGCAGTTCTAGTTGAAATAACATTTATTAGAGGTTTAAACGTTTTGATTAATTCATTAGTACGCCAATAAATAAATTTTTTCGAATACATCGTTAAAAGAATTTAGTACGCATTTTTGGCGGAGCCTTTGAAAATGACGTGTGCACACTTTAATGGTAAACGGAAGTCTGATTTGATTTTAGAATTCGGAAAACAATTACACACACTGTTGCCAAATATAACAAGTGAAATTATAACTATGCAATATATGTTGCCAGATACGGAAAATGAAGTTATGTACATTAGGAAAACATCATATAAAAGGAAGCAATTTTGCATGTTGCTAATTTTAGAAAATCTAATTATAAAGTTTGCGCATCTAAATATATTAAAAGTGGCAACAACAAAGGAAGCCTGCAAAGTGAACAAGCAGCATTTCTATTATGGAGGCCACAAAGTAATAATGTCATGTTATATATTTATTTACGTGTAATACATGTTTTCTTTAATCCCATGTTGTTCCGGTTAATAAGCATGATACATGTAAATGAGAATAAATATAACATGTTCAGACATGTTCAGATATTGTTTTTAAAATTATTTAAAAACGCAACTACACATGAAGGCACTTTAATACGAGTTACAACGACTTTTTTACAATTGTTTCGGTGGAAAAAAAGTCCCACCTTCTTCAGAAATTTGTCAAGAATAATTAATTGCTGTTAAATTAGAAAACGAAAAAATGTGTAAAAAACATGGAGGTGGTGTATTGCCATCTATTATGCGGAGAACACAATAAACATAAAATGAAAAAAGTATGAAAAAAAAGAGAAGAGAAGCAAAACAGGATAAATTCTACGAAGGATAGAAAAGTTTTTTTGTAGACAGTCTCACATAATATTTGTTGCGACCAATAAATACAAAATATTAAAATTAATAAAAACAAAATATGGAGGTTAATAAATCTGAAATATTCAGAGAATAAAAATATTATTTTTGGCGTGTTAAATTTTCTCAGGTTTCTCAAAATTTTCCACTATTTCTATTTTTCCTATGTGCGTTCTCTTTCAATATAAATTTTATATCATAATTTTATGGACGAATTTGCAAAAATATTCATGTAATAAATGATTTTGCGGAAATACGAAGACTGATTTTCCATTTTTCTCTTTTGCGATAGCTGGTGACATGGCAGCAGATGGTGATGACAGCACCAAAAAGGCAGTGATGACAGGCGATCTAAATCCTATGGATTCCATATGCTCATATATGGGAATCGCCTCGGAGATAGAACTCTCACAAGAATAGGCATATGATTCGTAGTGTTTCCTGCACGTGACATTTTGTAGATTTACTTTTCTCCGTTGTGTTCTGCTTACCGAATTTAGTTTAGAAGTTGCATATTTAGCTAAGCATATGAATACAATGATACATGATATTAAGTTTACCATTCCTATAGGAGGGGGAATAATGTGTCAACATATGTGTGTCGGATGTCCTTGCAAAGATCTTGAAAGGGCTATAACTATTTAAATAAAAGCATCATTTCAATCTTCGTTGTTTTTAGACGTCCGAGAAATTTTCATTATTGCTATACCCGAATACAGGGCGCCGTGTTAACTCTGGGCGTCCTTGTCTTCAGTATTTCATTATTGCTATACTTGAATACAGAGGCGCCGCGTTAACTCTCGGCGTCCCTGCCTTCAGTATTCATTATTGCTATACTTGAATACAGAGGCGCCGCGTTAACTCTCGGCGTGCCCGCCTTCAGTATTCATTATTGCTATACCTGAATACAGAGGCGCCACGTTAACTCTCGGCGTCCTTGCCTTCAGTATTCATTATTGCTATACCTGAATACAGAGGCGCCGCGTTAACTCTCCGCGTCCTTGCCTTCAGTATTCATTATTACTATACTTGAATACAGAGGCGCCACGTTAACTCTCGGCGTCCTTGCCTTCAGTATTTCATTATTGCTATACCTGAATACAGAGGCGCCCCGTTAACTCTCGGCGTCCCTGCCTTCAGTATTCATTATTGCTATACCTGAATATAGAGGCGCCACGTTAACTCTCGGCGTCCTTGCCTTCAGTATTCATTATTACTATACTTGAATACAGAGGCGCCGCGTTAACTCTCGGCGTCCTTGCCTTCAGTATTTCATTATTGCTATACCTGAATACAGAGGCGCCACGTTAACTCTCGGCGTCCTTGCCTTCAGTATTCATTATTGCTATATCTGAATACAGAGGCGTCGCGTTAACTCTCGGCGTCTTTGCCTTCAATATTCATTATTGCTATACTTGAATACAGAAGGCGGGGGGCCCCGATAGCTAACGTGTGCCCCCCATGAACCCTTCCCTGGGAAGTGGCATAGATATGTTTTTGTTTTGGGAGATTGGGTTGAATCCCGCAATGAACAAAAAGTATGAAATAAGAAAGCATTTTTTTTTACTTACTTACTTATTACTTAATTATTTTACAAGATCACTGTATATATGTACTGATACGTAAGACCGTGGCTTGGAAAATTCTCGGGGGCACATTATTATTTTTTCATTTTTAAATAAGAAAGCAATAATATCGTATCAAAAATATTTTGGTGGCAGGACCGGGACCTGCAGCGAAGGTCCCCAGCATAGGTCCCGCTAAAGCATAGGCGTCCTTTCACGCAAAGCGGGTCCCTAGATCATCCCTAGACCAGCCTCTGCTGCCCCCTCTCGTCAAGCCCTGACGAGACATAATGAATTACAAAGAAAACTCCTTATTTAATGACTAAATGCCCAGGGCCACGTTCTTGTGGGACCTATTTTCACCCTTCCAGCTTAGCCCCATAAAATCTTAATCCGGCGCTGGAAATAGATTTCCTGTATATAAATGGAGCACGTGAATTCAGCAGCAGAGATTC
Source organism: Dysdera silvatica (assembly GCA_006491805.2). Classification (NCBI taxonomy): domain Eukaryota; kingdom Metazoa; phylum Arthropoda; class Arachnida; order Araneae; family Dysderidae; genus Dysdera; species Dysdera silvatica. The sequence goes on along the minus strand of QLNU02014802.1, from coordinate 127,712,884 downwards.
GACTTCATTTAACATTTACATCTTTTATTATTCGCAAACACGACATACGGAGTTTAATGACCATTTTCAGAAACGCGCTCATAACAACATTGTAAATACGCGGAGTTCGCTGGAGTAGTTGGTCGGGAGTTGTTGGTAGCCCATAGTCAAAATGACGCGGAGCTGCTGGTAGCCCACAGAGTGCAAAGGGTTAATAATAATAATTATTTCTTTTTTTTTCTTATGTTAGTGACTCAAATGTAATCGAAAAATTAAAAATCACATCTGGATAGATGATTTGTAGCCGCCCTGTAATCCTAATAAGGTTCATATGTAAGCGCTAGCTCTGTGGTCACAGGTAGATAGAAACCCATAACTAGTTCTCCCATTGATACTGAAAGATACGAAGATCACTCCCGGCTTATTATATATATATATATACTGGTTAAGCTATATTTTAATATATAATATTACTATATTTTAAACTATATATTATAAAATATTTATATTAAGTTATATATACTTCAATATATCGTTGCGAAGATTTAATAATATATATCTGACTCCTTACGTGAATTATAAATTGAAATTGCATAATAAGAACAATAATCAAATACAATGTTTGATATATTGCAGAACACCAAAAACTATTACATATCTTTGGGACCAAGAAAACAAAATAATTTGTACTATTACTGATTATTAAGAAGGCCTTTGCTGAATTTGCATGCTCCATTTGTATATATCCTATTCAGAGATAAATCCACAGATAAATTAAAACTATTCTATCCAAAAATTCTATCCATGAGATAAATTAAAACGTCAAAATTAATGTCAAGTGTTCATTGCTCTGAATAATGGCATAACATGGTCATGGCCATGGACGCCCACACGAGTACTTCTAGGAGAGCTGAGAAAATTATTACCTCCTTCTCAAAGCTGTCGAGAATTTCCGAGGAGTGTACAAGATGCTAAAACCGCTTGACAATTAGTAGATCTAATGAGCTAAAAGCGTACCTTTATTTTAAAATGTGCTTGCAGAAATAAAATTTTTGAACGACTGGGGGCATGAGCCCTCACACATATAGCCGCCCATGGTCAGGCCGTAAGAGTTCCTTTCGTAAGATACCATAGCTTTTGCACTATGGTAATGCGTTAATCCTTTATGAGCCGATAATCTTAGTTTTACTCTTAACAGTAGCGTAGCAATTTGAAACTCCGTTGGGGCTCATGGCCTTAAAAGATAGCAATTCAAAACCCATGGGGACTCAAGTGGCATTAAAGATAGCAATTTAAAACTCATGGGGTCTAGTGGTCTAAAAGCTAGCATTTCGAAACTCATGGGGTGCTCAAGCAGAGAAAAGATAGCAATGCAAAACTCATGGGGCTCAAGTGGCCTAAAAGACATTATGGACTCTGACATTAGAGAAAATAATGTGTTTTAATATTCAGTTCAGGCTTGATCTCCCTGTGCCCCTCACTTTTCTACCGACTCTTAATGATGAAAAGCGCTCTTACCGGATACTTGCTGCTCTGGGCTTCAGGCTTCTACGCCACCGACTCTTAATGATGAAAAAAAGAGCTCTTACCGGATAATTGCTATCTGTAGTCCAGGTGCTGGTTCCTCAGTTTAAGAACTTCAATTCCTTGGGAAAATGCAGGTTTACTGCACTTCCAGGTGGCGCAGTAGTAAAGCATTCCTCTGCCGCGTGTTTACCCGGGTTCGATATCATTATGAGAATTCTCCTCATTATGATCCCCACATTATGAGGATTCTCTCCTCATAACGTGGTAGAACGTTTGTTTTTTTCTCTATCGTAGTGCAGGGTTCGGTGTTCTTGGAGGCAGAGCGGTATATGGTGACTTTTGATGCTCTTGCACCATAAAGTAAAACAAGCTACTACGGTGTTAATGGTTTTATGGATTCCTCGGAAAACTGCAGGTTCCGGTGTATAATGACCTTTGCCGCTCTTGCGCCATAAAACAAACTACTACGGTGTTAATGGTTTTATGTATTCCTTGGAAAACTGCAGGGCGCAGTATAGCCCAGATGCTCTTGCGCCATAAAAAAGCCAAACAAACGAAACTGCAGGTTCTGGTGTATATTGACCTTTGCCACCCTTGCGCCTTAAAAAAGACAAACTACTACGGTGCTAATAGTTTTATGTATTCATTGGAAAACTGCTTGGCGCAGTATAGCCCAGATGCTCTTGCGCCATAAAAAACCAAACAAACAAACAAAACTGCAGGCTCTCGTGTATATTGACCTTTGCCACCCTTGCGCCTTAAAAAAAGACAAGCTACTACGGTGGTAATGGTTTTATGATTTGCATTCTAGCGAATACTTTGATAAATGAAAAGCTGATTGATTGATTCTTGATGTATCATGAATGTATTTAGTTCATTATCTCCATCAGTGAAATAAATTTTATTGAAATACCCATGGGATGTAAATAGTTTGATCCAAAATTAAATGAGATTTTGTCTGTTTTCTGCTGATTGTATTGCTTTCCATGCTGAGGTGAGTAATTTTCAGATACAAGAAAGACGTATCCGTGTATCATGATTGCAGATTTACCATTTTGACGCGCCAAGGCTACTTTTTTCGAGGCCCCTTCTTATTCGTCCGCCCCCTCCCCCAATCAGTGGTAGGAACATAAAAATTGTTACATTCAATATATGCCAAAAACTTTTATATTGACAATAAATGTGTTGAAAAACAAACACTTAAATAAAAACATAAACATTAAATAATATTAACTTACATTGAAGTATTATTTCTTTTTGATATATAATAAATCAAATTCAATTTTATTGAAATAAATTTTAATTTTAGCAAAAAATAAATAAAAGCCCATTAAACACTGGTATTTAAATGGAAAGCATGACGTCTAGCTTTCTTCTCGGCAAAACATCTGATTATATCATCGTATGACATTATCAGACGATGATTATTATGATGATTTTGTTATGTCAGATTTACATAACACACAAAATTTTGCAGCCCGAACTATAGCCTAATGCAGCTTATTGGGAAATACGGCACTGCATATTATACGGAATTATAATGTAATTCGGGCCTTCCAAACATTTTAATAATAGTTTTGTAAATTATATTTTGCAGCTGTATTAAGAGAACTGTGAGCACTGTTTAATATATGGAAATTGAACAATGTAAACCTTGCATTTGATTGTATTTGTACTATATATGAGCCTCACAGTGTGCTGCATAAATCTTCTATTTTATTATTTAAACCTTGAATTGCACTATGTAAACCTTGCAATGTATTATAGTATGTAAACCTTGCATTGCTTTGGATTATATAAACTTTGCATTGCCTTGTACTATATAAATCTAGCATTGTATTGTACGATGTAAACAGTGTATTGTATTGCATTGTATTATGTAAACCTTGTATTTCATTGTGCTTTGCGACGTAAAAAAGATTGTACAGTATATTGTTGCATTCATGACGAATATTTCGTCTCTGACTCTGTAATCCGAATCGTAAGAGCTTGGAAATTGTTTGTTTGTTTGTTTGGCTTTTTTATGGCGCAAGAGCATCTAGGCTGCACTGCGCCAACTAGGAAATAAAACAGCCATGTTGAGAAAAGCTAAGATCGTGGTGTATTAAGAACTACAGGTTTTCGAGTAGTCCAAACAACTATTGCTTTACTGCTACGTTTTTACTGATCTTGAACCCATAAAAATAATCACAATTTTTCGTAATGCTCTTCCGTCATTTTGTTTTTGCAACGTTTTTCCGTCGCGTTTATTTATTTATTTACTTTTAATTGCAACGTTCTTCCTTATGTGCTTCTATTTCAAATTTGTCGCCAAAATTCGCCAATCTGCCAAACGTGAAAAAAAAAAAAAAGTTTACAACGTCAATTTTTTCAATTTTAGTTGAATATTTAGTTTTACCAGATTTATTTCGTTTGAAGATCAAATATTTTCGTTGTTTTTCTGATTAATTTTTTATGTCACTTTAAACGATACTAGTCACAGAATTTCGAAAAAAAAAATAAAGACAACATAAAAGACATAAAGACATAAAATTTTATTTTCCATTAAAACAACAACATGTAAATATATTCACTATGCGCATTTTGTAAACGCTGCAAAATTCAGTTGAACTCGCGTATAACGACATCCACTGAAATTTTGGAGCTATAACGAGTGATGCTATAACCAAAGTCGTAATAGCCGAGTTGTTGCTATAACCAAAGTCGCTATAGCCGAGTGGTTTATATACAAAAGTCGCTATAGCCGAGTTGTTCCTATAACCAAAGTCGTTATAGCCGAGTTGTTTCTATACAAAAGTCGTTATAGCCGAGTTATTGCTATAACCAAAGTCATTATAGTTGACTTGTTGCTATAACCAAAGCCTTTATAGCCTAGTTGTTGCTATAACCAAAGTCGTTATAGCCGAGTTGGTGCTATAACCAAAGTCGTTATAGCCGAGTTCAATTATATTCATGAGATAAATGATTTAAAAGTGATATATGATATTTTAGAGATTATTATAACAGTATTATAAATTGTTCATTGTTCGGCGATGAAAAATAAAAGGATCGGATTGTCCGATATTTTCGATTGTTCGACCAACCCACTACCCCTTCCATACAAGATCGGACGATCGAGGATTTATTATAATTATATTGCTATAATAATAATATTTTTTTTCGATTGAAAAGGTGAGAGAGTAAAGAATGCCCACAATTTTTTATTTTTTACTCAAACTATACTAAACTTGTTCCAGAACTCATTTTAACATTTCAGAGAATCAGAAACTCCACCAACTTCCACACGCTTGAAGCATGTTTGTCGCAATTTTAAAATCCAGCTTGTAAACTTGGTTTTGGGAAAAGTTACCTTGAACTAATTTGGCAACAGAGCACCTGGACTTAGCGCGCGTAAATTTCCCGCCAACTAATGAGCTACCTATCTACTCTCGAGCCGTCCAGAGCGTATTTTTGTCTTTACTTTGCGTTCGAGGATATCAATCATGGACGCCCAAATAACGAGGAATTTTAAAAGATACAACTAATTACAATTTTCTCAGCACCCGCACGTTAGCAGCAACTACCTTGTTATCTTCATGAAACAGACGCAGCTTAGAAGGAAACTGTTTAAAAAACTTGAAAATGTGGAGTTTATTTATTACTTGACCCTTATTTATTACTTAAAAATTCAGGACTAATATGAAGTTCCCAGTATTTTAATAGCATGTGCAAAAAATTGGGTTGCACTTATTTGTGCATAACAACTGCCCTTTTCTAGTACTGCTGTTAAGCACTTCTGGTTTAATTTTTGAGATGTTATAGTATCTTTAATTAAATAAATGTTTAAATTAATTAATGGCTGAACGTAAAGGATGTTTGCAGCACCATGACGGTCTCTGGAAATGCAATTTTCGCATCACAACGTTTAGTAAAAGAAGAAATAAAATTGTCAATTGACATAAAAGGAAACTGATCAGGTATAATTCGAAATCTATGGATATACATCCATTAACCCGCGAGCAGGCGTGGGGTGTGTTTCACACCCCACAACTTACAATATGTGAAAAAAAAACGCCCACCCTTGCTTCTGAAACTGGCCAAACTCTTTCCTGTTGCCTTCAAAGTCACAATCTTTTGGGGTAGGGTGACAAAGTGAAAATTCCACTTATTGTTCCCTGTAAAATTGGACGTTTTTAATGAAATAATGCTATATAATCAGATGGGGTGCAAATCACCCCGCGCGCGTTCTCGCGTTCCTCTAATCGGCGCGCCTGCTCGTGGGTTAAACGCGTCCGTTTGAACGAAGTTTCCATATACAGCGAACTCTCGATTTTACGAACACACATAGAAATTTCCCAAAAATGTAAAAAAGTTTGTGATACCGAAAGTTAGTATAATATTCTTTCCACGGAATAATTTTCGGCATCAACGCATTTCGTAAAAACGTGTACTTCGTAAATTGGATAGTCGTAAAAGTGCGAGTACCCCATGTCAAGGGCGTCGTTAAGGCAAATTACAGGAGGGGTGGCATTTTTTTTACCAACGTTAAGCCGAAGCAAATAATTACTTTAACCTTTTAATGTATTCAAAATATTGCATATATTTCAATTCTAGGGGGCAACTGACCCCCACTTTCCCCCAAAAGAACGTCCATGCCTCCTATGTGTGTGTGTGTGTGTGTGTGTGTATAGTCATCTTCTTTTAGATTCTCCCATAAAGGATAGTAAAAGTAAAATGTATTAATGTTATAATTATATACTTATGTAATATTAATTATTATATAATTATATATATTAATTATTGTATAATTATATAATTATGTATTATTAATTATTATATAATTGTATAGTATATATGTAATATTATTATATAATTATGTATATATATAATAATTATTATATTAATTATTATAATTATGTAATATTAATTATTATATAATTATATAATTATGTAATATTAATTATTATATAATTATATATATTATTATGTCATAATTATATATAGTATAAGAAGGTATAGTAGCATAGTCACTAAAATAATATACTTGTCGAGTTACTAAGTAATATAGTTGCGAAGATACTAAAATAATATAGTTGTAAAGTTACTAAAACAGTAAAGTTGTAAAGTTACTAAATTAGTGTAGTTGTAAAGTTATTAAAATAATATAGTTATAGCAAGTAAATTAAAGTAGTAGGAGAGGGCCCCAATTTCAGAACTGGATTTTAGCGAACGTCTGTCTGCGCCAAAAACAAGTTCTGAAACGAAGTTCCCCCTCTGCTGTAATCGGCTAGGCCGTTTGTGATGTCAACTCCCGTTATTTCTAACTGTTCCATCGGACTACTTTTCGTGAACAGACAGTAGGCAAAGAAGTATAGCAACTTTCTCACAGGATTAGGCACAAATAACCTGGTCATGAATATCAAGATTCCAATTTTAGTATATTGATATGATAAGGAGTTCTGATAAACTCTTGCACAAGATTTCAAAGAGTGGGGAGAGATGTTTTTGTTGTAAAAGAGGAGGCGATTTTAATGAGAATAGATAGCGTAGGCTCCCACAATAGAAACACTATGTTCACTTCGCAGGCTTTCTTAACTGTTGCCACTCAGAAAAGCAAGAAAAACAATTTTAATAAGTTCAATTTCTAATATTGGCAACTTGCCAAGTTGTTTCCTTTTATGTGATGTTTTCTATATATACATAATTTCGACTTCCGTATCTGGCAACATATATTGTATAATTAAAATTTTACTTTTTTATATTTGGCAACAATGTGTGTAATTGTATTCCGAATTCTAAAATCATGCCGGTCTTCCGTTTACCATCGAAGTATGCACACGTCATTCTCGGAGGCTCCGCCAAAACGGCGTACTAAATTTCGTTAGCTATGTGTTCCAGTGAATTAATTTATTTATTGGCGTCTATTATTGAATTAACCTAAATATTTAATAAATAATAGCCTATTTAAACTGGATGGAATTGCTATATTTCTTCAATACTTATATCTACAATGAAACAAATTTGCTCTCATGGGGAATTTTACTTTACAGATAATACTGTTCAAATGGAGGGCGGGTTGGGTTAACTTAGAGCCCTAGAATTATAGGCTGACGCATCAGCCGCCATTTTCCTTCATACTTCCGGTTTCATTTACCTTGGCGATAAAGGTTTTCAGTTTTGGCGCAATGATCGCTATTTTGGCATAAAAATAATCAACAATCCGCGATTATCCGACGAATGTAAACATTGGCGCAACTTTTAAGATGTCGCCAATAAATACAATTTGCAACCCTAACTTAGTTTCCGATTAATGTAAAATTATAATGCAAATAATCAAAACAAACTTGCACTGTACATGACGGCTAGTTATTTAAACATTCTATGTTTATTCCTCGAATGATTAGAAACATTCTTAGCGATACACCCACCCATTTCACCTTATTTTATTAAAAATAACACACTTGTAAATCACTCAACTTTAACAAAGCAGTGAATAGGATCACGTGATACGATGGTAAGAAAATGGCGAATATATGCCAGCTCTCTTTTCTAGGAGCCTTGGGTTAACCCTCTAAAGTGCTGGGCCTCTTTGTGTTCGGCCTCAGCTTGTGACGTAGATCGCAGGAAGCTTCAGGCTGCCCGCCTCTTGCTGTTTGGATATTACCAGTGGCGGATTTATAAAATTGCCGCCCTTAGGCACAGCCTGTACTGCCGCCCCCTCCCTCCTTTACTAAGAAAGGAATATTTGTTAAAAAAAAACCAACCGCATATCATACTCTTAACATTTGATATGTAAAGGAGATTTTTCATATAATTATTCAAACTAATAAGATACAACTCGAAATTATTGCTACCATTGTCTCCGACTTCGTGGATTCGAGACATTTTTTGAATCCACAATAATTTTAGTATGGATTCCTGGAACCTCTGATGTTTTTGCGTATATTTTGCGTATTTGAGAAAAATACACGTATGCATCCTTGCATGAATTTTTTCATTATCAGTCAAGTTTTTCATTATTCATTCATTTACTATTAGTATATATAACAAACGTGTTAAGCCTGGATTTATAAATGGGTACGCTGGGCAAATGCCCAGGGCGCAAAATTTTTAGGGCCCTTTGTCTTTCGATTCTGTAGTTTGTATTTGCAGGCAAGTTAAAGTAGTCGCTTATATGTCATCGCTATTGGGGAAACAGGGCAATAATTAAAAGAAACATTATTTTTTCAACATTGGACAATTTTATGTTTAAGCAATTTGATGGCCCTCACCCCCCGATAAGTGCCAATCCTAGGCCCCTACTTAGAAATCCGCCACTGGATATTACTGACAGATGGAGTCTATCTAATGCTCAAAGATGCCTTTAGATACATTACCTGAGAGCTTCTCATACTTGCTAATAAGAGCTAAATTATGTCAACATATTCGTCGACCATTTATATTCGCATGTGTCTATCCTTTTGTCACAGAAATACGGTCTCGAACGCTCTGGAAAGCCCAAGCTTATCCGAAATTGAACACGGTTATTCTCATGTGAGATGGAGTATACAGATCCGTTCAAATCCGAAATCCATTACCAGTATCAATGGGTATTTTACAGGTGATATTTCTAGATTCATGGGCTACAATACTACCTTAACATTTCCAGCATCTCGTATAGTTACAACCATGGGCGTCGGAAGCATAGGGCAAGGGTGGGCACTTGCCCAATCTGGATTTTTAAAAAAAAAAAAAAAATTCAATTTTCAGGTTTTTTTCTCAAGAGCAAAAATTACAAATATTCAACCTTTTCTCGAAATTTTTAATTTATTTTTAACTATGCGTATGTATATAGTTTTTTTCTTCTACCCTCTTCCTGATTTTATTTTTCAATTTTAAATGGAAATGCACTGGCTAAAAATAATGCAAATATTTCTGAATAAGCCATTCCCTCCCCGCCTCCCATTTACTCAAATATAAAAGGAGAATGAACGGGACATATATAAAAGGCAGCGTTTCCTTTAATAAAATTATGCAACGTTATAATAACAGATAACAATCCATATGATACTGTAGTGACGTTACACAAGATTACGGCAACTGATAACGTTGTATATTATCTTATAACAACGAAAAACGTTTGATATTTTTTCTACTGGATTAATAGAACTTTGCGACAAAAATCTACACTGAATATACATATACACACACAGTGAAAATCGTTTATAACGACATCGTATATAACGACGGTGATTTTGCAGCCTGCTTAGATTCGGAGTAGGGAAATTCGTATCGGATATAACGACGTGACTTGACAGTCATAAGTCGGAACAATGTGGGTTAGTTATCAAAATTTAAGCGTTATTCTAATCTTGTTTATTTACAAATGTCTGAGAAATTTTTATTACTGCTAAACCTGAATATTGAAGATAGTGAACTTAAAAAGTGATTTATTAATTGAATATCACGAGGGTCATATTCTTTAGGAGTCCATTCTATTTTTTCAGCGTGGGGCCCACAAAACTCTTAAACCGGCACTGTTCGGAAGTTATTAGTATAATATAATAAATACTATTCATTACATTTGTTTTCGACATTATATACTTTAGTATTTTCTAGAATTTTTGTCAATTTAAAAAACTAAACTTCCGTTTTTCGTCTTCACCTATTTTGTTTCCCTCACTTTGAAATCTACAGAAACCCAGATGCAGCTATGGCACTATTTTTGAGGCGATTCGCGTTCCCTCGGTCAGATGCCCTCCTTTAGTATTTCCCAAGAAATTTAACGACTAGTTGAGGCATCTGGATAATTAAAATCCTGAGAAATGCAGGTGCCCCATGGCGAATGTTTCCGCTTTTCTCACACGAACTACAGAAACTTGCCATCTTTATGTGTTTAGGTGCCTGGCCCTGATGGATGTTCGACCAGTTCTTTCGGCCCAATCAAGGACTAAAACCTCCCACGTCACAAACGAACTGACCAATCGAATCGTGTGGGCGTTTACAATACTCTGTTGAACTTTTAACTTCATTATTTTTAAGACACACATTCCTGCTCCATCAATCGTGGAATGAGCACGCTAGAATGCGCTCCAAGAATCAATACCGTTTTCGCATGTTGTATATAAACCAGTATCCAATAAAACTGTAATATTGAGGTAAAGCGTCTCTTTACGGCTCTTCAAAATATTTACCTTCTGAGTATTACAGTCAACCATGCCAATCATACAGTCACGACGGCGTAAGACCACCCCGACATTTTAACCTTTCTCAGTAATAGCCATTCATTGTAATCACGCCCTGCACTTGGACAAGTATAAGTCGATTTTCCAAGAAAAGCCTCATAAAACGAAATTTGTGGATGAAACAACCAAGCACTTCAAATTCTTCAGATCACTGGAGGTCAAAAGTTCCCTTGCGACCCCACCAGGGACGATGTGTGAAAATATCAAGCAGACATTTTACACCACATATGTGAACTTCCTTTCCGGCACTGCATTTTAGTTTATGTGTTTTTTCTTCTTCCCTGAATGGGGAAATTGTAATTGTAACCAAAGTACTGGCGATCCTGGTAAGGACAGGACGCCGGTTTCACGAAGTACTCTCCGGGGTCAGTGAGGCCAACGTGGCCTAGTGTTGTGAATTTCTAAGAAGTCCAGACCGATATATACCTGTAAGAATAACAGTTTAGAGACCCAAATCTAGGTAATAGGGGAAAGTGCATTGATATTTACTTTGTAGCAAAATTATTATGAAGTTTATAAATTGTGAATTTTTTTTGTGAATTTATGTTGATCGAATTTATCAAATAACATCTTAAGTGGTTCAGTTACGAAACCTTTATGAATTAAGCACAAACATTTGTTAAGTATTTACGCACTGTAACATTTTATATTAATACAGAAATTTAAAAATTTCTGTATTCTATTATAAATTTAAGTAGCTATATAAATTTTTGTGTTTAAATAGCAAAGTTTGTTTACCCGTGAAATTTATAATGAATAGAAATAAGAGCAGGCATCTTGATTGACATTATAAAGAAAACTTAAGAATTATAAAGAAAATTTTTACGTCTTTCTAAATGTATCAGTTTCTAAACAAATTATGTTTTCATACATGTTTCACCTTTATTAACCGTGAAAAGTTTACGTTGAAAATTTTTAGAGACAAAGTATGTAAATGCGTCAAATTAGAGTTCTCACCCCCTAGACATTTGTCAATATAAATATTCATGCGTATATATATATATCACACCTTATCATTTCTGAATTTTTTATAAATTGTTCGGTAAAATAAATTAACGCAACATTTCTATTTTCAAAATTTATCAATTTCTTAAACTTATTTATATATCCTTACGTGTATGTACGTTCTTATATACACTATATGCCCAAAAGTATCCAGACACTTTGGATTTTTTGTTTTTTTTTTCGAATTTCTAAAAAACTACTCTGCCAATTATTCTCTAACTTTGGAGATATATAGAACATACTTGAACGCCCACTTTTCAATAAAGTTTCGGTGACTTGTGCATTTAGGGGACCACCCACATATTGACAAAGTGAAAAAATATATTTGATCACCCTGTATCATAAAAAGCTGGAAATTATTTGTAACTTTCAGAAAATATTTAACCAGCTATGCTTAATGCCTGTGTGCATTTTTGTAAAATAGACATGTATATTCATGAAGATACAAACGTTTCTTTAAGAAAACCCAAATTTTGTCACATATTTTTTGCTTATAATATCCACAATTTTCAGTCAAATTTCACAAAACTTACAGAACATTTGTCAACGTACAAGAAAAATATTATACTTAAATTAGAAATTAATATATTGAATACACGATGAGATATGAGCATTTGAAGAAAATAATTTTTTACTGCGCATGCGCGAAAGATATGAATAACTTTCTTTCATAATTTTGTAGTCAATAGTATAGAGCAACTTAAAAAAAATACCAGTGGGATATCTTGAAAATTCAGAAAGTTATCGATGATATAGTGAGCCGTATTTCTCTAATTCTCTGAAAGTAGCTAGATGATAAGGGTTTTTTCCACAAATTGTCATATTCCAAATTACCAAACACCCCTGTTCTGAAAATGAAATATTCCAGATTTATGCAAATAAGGATCAAAAGTATCCGTACACCTGCATGTTTTGCTTCTCCTTTACAGAAATCAGAAACCTTGCTTGGTGCAGAATGACGATTGTTATCCTTGCGCCATAAAAATACAACAAACCAACAAGAAGTCAAAAATTAGTATGAAGTGGGGCCATATTTTGCTGCAATGACGGCTACCACTCTATCTGGGAGGCTATCTACTAGTTTCTGGAATTTTTCAGTGGGAATTGCATGCCATTCTTGCAAAAGAATATTAGTCAGCTCTTTCACTGATGTGGGCCATTTTGGCCTAGCTCGTAGTCGACGTTCTAATTCATCCCATAGGTGTTCTATGGGATGAACTTTGTTCGTTGATATTCCTGTTTTTAATGCATTGGGGATATTGAATTCAATATCAAAAACGTTCTGCGGCCACCCCCATTTGCGGATTTACCATTTTGCCACCCCTAGGCTATTTTTGCCTCCCCAAGGCTCCTTTTTGCCGCCTCTTCCTACCCGTCTGTCCCTCCAATCAGTGGTAAGAACATAAAAATTGATACATTCAATATACGCCAAAAACTTTTGTATTGACAATAAAAATATTGAAAAGCAAACTCATAAATTGAAACATAAACATTAAACAATATTAACTTATATTGAAGTATTATCTCTTCTTGGTATATAATAAATCAAATTCAATTTTATTGAAATAAATTTTAATTTTAGCAAAAAATAAAAGCCTATCGAACACTGGTATTTAAATGGAAAGTACGACATCTAGCTTATTTCTCGGCAAAACATCTTATTATATCATTATATGGTATTGATTTTGTTATATCAGACTCAATACACAAAATTTTGCCGCCCTAGTCTATAGCCTATTGGGAAATATGGCACTGGCCACCCCACAAAACGGTTAGTTTTCTAGAAGAAAAAGTGGTGGTCGATTTAGACAAGTTTTACTTCATTATCTAGATCAGTGGTTCTCAACCTGGTCCACGATGATCTAGAGCAGCGGTCGCCAACCGGTGGTCCGCGAGAAAATTTTGGTGGTCCGCAGAAAAAGCTGGACATTATTTGCATTTTTAATGTTTTATTAATAATAAAACAAAAATAATATTCTAAGAAATTCTCATATTCTGAATGACAATTTTTGCCTTTATATTGCACTAAATTCACGAAATGTGGTCTGTAGGATTTAAAATTATGGATTTAGTGGTCCGTTTGGACCGAAAGGTTGACGACCGCAGATCTAGAATACTGTCATCTCTGCCTATAGATACATCTCTCCCATATCTGATTTAAAAAAATGGTTTTGTGTATGCAAAAATATGTACCTGAAATAATGGAATCGTGACATCAAGCTTTATACACCCAGTCTAAAGGTTAGTTTAAAAAACTTGATAAACAAGATGTATACAGTGTCAATTAAAATTTAAGGTTATGAATTATTTAAATAATTTTGAACTAAATAGTCTCATTAATGATTTAATTAAATAATTGAAATAATTATTTAATGAAATAATTATTTGATTAAATAATTCTTAAATAATTATTTGATTAAATAATTTAAATAATTATTTGATTAAATAATTTAAATAATTATTTGATTAAATAATTTAAATAATTATTTGATTAAATAATTTAAATAATTATTTAATTAAATAATTTAAATAAGTATTCCATTAAATAATTTAAATAATTATCTAATCAAATAACTTAAATAATTATTTAATCAAATAATTTAAATAATTATTTAATTAAATAATTTAAATAATTATTTGATTAAATAATTTAAATAATTATTTGATTAAATAATTAAAATAATTATTTGATTAAATAATTTAAATAATTATTTGATTAAATAATTTAATAACCACTTAATTAAATAATTTAAATAATTATTTAATTAAATAATTTAAATAATTAATCAATTAATCTAATCATGATATTTTTTAATGTATTTTTTTTATTTCTGCTGAAGTAATCTTTGCCCACCCCTGCAAAAATTTCTACCGACGCCCATTGTTACACCATGTACGAGATTATAGTTTACACATTTGGTTTGCGGTTAATGTCGTCAGAGAGGTAAAAGATGGGTTTATAGTTGGATGTGTATAATACTCTGTTATTTTAGTGCATACATCTATACGTAGTACTTACACATGCATGTGTAGTAATTACACATTATACATTATTTACGAATATTCCTCATTTCAAAATTTATTGCAGACATGTTTGCAAAAATGTTGCTTGATAACACACGAGAAAAACAGAGTTCGTAAGATACGATTTATTTTTGTTCCGTTAAAAACGAACCAAAGAGACTATTTAAAAATAAATTTATGCATTCTATTTTTTAATTAAAATATTAAATAATTTTAAAGAGCCGTTTCATAATTGAGAATCATATTATTGTTTAATCTCCTCTTGTGATTTTTTCTTAAGTTTTTATGCAAAATTCACGTTAATTTATCAAAAGAAGAAAGGAAGACTAATAAGAAGCAAGTACAAAATACGATTTTTTCCTCACATTCCTTTATGTATCATAACTTCGTTGTTATCGTATCTTATCGTAAATTTTACGACCGAAGAAATTAATTTTTTAACTTCGTACTTTAGGTTCCCATTATTCGAAATTAATTTGACAAAAGGAATAGCTGTTTCTAAGATCGTTAGAAAATCCTTTTCTTTTATATTTTTCCTATTTCTTGTTGTTTTTCGCCATGTGGATCGGTAGATGTTTCCATTACTTTTCTTGTATACAAAACAGGTGACTGTTTTCTTACGTTTATAAGAATGATAAACAAGACATGATATAGTAGATAAATAAAACACAATACTGTTTCAGTTAAAAATTACATAATTTAATGTCGTGACAGCTGTTTCAGTAGCTTCTTGATACTTTTTTCAAACAAAATATACAAACCAAAAAAACTGTTGATTGGTAATGATGGTCACGGTTTTCATTATACGAGTTACAAGTAATGCTTCGGAGAAAAATAACCGTTTTTCACTGGGATAGGAGAAACGTCTCTGGATACAACGCCGATCCACGAGACGGCGGAAATGTTCAGAAAAGCAGTCATAATTAAACTGATGAGGATTTTAAATACAGTTAATGGGGCAACAGTTTTTTGTAGCATTCCGCAAAAAATATGCTTTCACTAGGATCGTTGATAGCTCCATTGCCCATTTGAAATATGTGGAATTCTTCAAAAAAATTAGGGTCAGACGGAAAGTGAACTCGTTCAATTATTCGGGCATTATGGAAGGAGAAACAATGGTTTTGATTCTAACAGTGCTGGGTGATAGAAGATTTAAGTAATTCTTGTTTTTATGCATAATTTTCGTGTTCCTTGACCCTAAATCGCAATACCATTCGTGTCTGGCTCACGTAGCATTTTCCGCAGTCTTGACAATCAATCTTGTAAATACCGGAGTTGTTAAAATCCGGAATGAGATCTTTAAGCTAGGAAATTCCAATTTTGCTGATGGGGATGAAGACAACCAGGAAAATAAAAGCCTGTAGGATGGAAGCGATGTTGGATGCTACCCCAGGTTCAAACGGGATGTACACTGTCTCTTTTTGAGGCGAGGAGTCCTGCGAAACCGTCGAAGATTGTAAGATGCATTTATTTTTGAGTTTGTAGACCGCGTGGTCGATACCAGAAGTGCTGTATCCACGGTGAATGTCATTTTCTTTTAGATGGGCGATTTCTTTGTTGAGTGATTCCTGTGACAACGAACGGATGAGAGCTCTGGAAGTGAGCCAGAAGAATGAACTCATTTTTTGAGAAAATGGATGGTTATTTTTCTCCGAAACATTACTTCTAACCGTATAACGGCAACTGTGACCGTTATTACCAATCAACAGTTTGTATGTGTGTATTTGGTTTGAAGAAAGTAGCAAGAAGCTACTGAAACAGCTGTCACGACATTAAATTGTGTAATTTCTAACTTCGACAGTATTGTGTTTTATTTATCTACTATTTTTGCTCAGTGTATTACATCAGTCGCAAGACACGATATAGTCCATGCATTGATCTGTGATGATAAAATCATTTGGGAATCATAATTCTCATTAAAATATCAAGACACGTCCACGAACGTTGCAAATCAACTTAAAATTTCTACCACGAAATCCTTTTTTAATTAAGTTCTATGTAGCGAAAGCGTTTGCCAAGCAGACGACAACAGACGATTTTTGCCGCACAAATTAAAACTTCGGTAAAAATCATACGTGTCCTGCCATTTAATTTTCTTTTGAAAAGCGATCAGGCAGTGAGTTTACTGTTGCCGGATTATGTTGCATAGACTAAAATTTTTACCTTAAGCCCTTAAGAGTTTATAAAATAACGTCGAACAAACACACACAAGAAATAATCCCTCTTTCCCAATCTAGAATGCTTTTACAACAACATTTTAGAAGGATTAAAATTGCTTTGTTTTTCACCTTAACGTTCATTAGACAAATTTCAAATATGCCATTTTTTTTTAAAATTAAAATAAAGGGATAATCACCATAAAAGAGAAAGCCCCAGCCTGCAAATGAAATTTATTTGAAATGCTATTTTAAAAAAACCGCCGTGATTCTTTCGTTTACCGCTAATTGCCCAGTTCATCCCGGGGCTTTGTTTACTAGGACTTAAAAGATGCGGATTTCGTTGAGAAATAGAGGCCCAGTGTCACAAGCTGATTAATTTGAGTTAATTGTCTTTTCTTAGCCCAGCTACTTCTATGTTCAGCCAAATCGTATAGCGGAGGTTACCCGAGATTCTTTGCTCGCAAACTAGTCGCTTACTAGACACTCTAACTAACTGCT
The DNA here is from genome assembly GCA_006491805.2 of Dysdera silvatica. Taxonomy (NCBI): domain Eukaryota; kingdom Metazoa; phylum Arthropoda; class Arachnida; order Araneae; family Dysderidae; genus Dysdera; species Dysdera silvatica. The sequence goes on along the minus strand of QLNU02014802.1, from coordinate 127,695,489 downwards.
CGCTTACTAGAATTAAGGTGGGGCTAATGTCACATTACAAAATAACATTTCAAATAACACTAATATGTACACATAATTATTAACGCAAGACCTGAACTCTATAACTGTACTTATTAGCTTATTAAAACGTACAGACTTAATCAAAATGTTAGACCTACTGATTTTTTTTTCTACTTGAACTGCGGATGTGTTACATAAAATCACCTCATTTGTTTATGACTGCATACGTAGTAAAAGTTAAAGTGAAATTACTTGTGGCTGCATACCACTGGCATAGACAGGAGGGGGTGTTGATGGGGTTGTAACCCCCCATTGCAATGAAATTTTGTATATTTAACATAGGAATATGTGAGTTGTAGCTCTGTAACCCCCCATTGAGCCTATAAACCCCCGCTTATGAACTTTCTGCTTACACCTATGCTGCATACGTAGTAGAAGTTGAAATTACATTACATACATTTAGTTACAATGGTAATTTAAAATAAAAGGGATTTCAGTAGAGTGCCTAATATTTTTCATCAAGTCTGTAATATACCACAACCATATAAAAAATGACTACGCAAAAGATACGTAAAATTTCAAGTTTACTAGTAATGAACCGTTAAATTCTTGGTAACCGCCAAGGGGGATAACTAACTCCAAGCAACAGAGCAGTAAGCAAATTCATACCTTATAGAGAGCCTTGCCCAAACATCTTGGACTCCAGCTGCCGTATCTTCTTCCATCAAAAAATTCGTTACGATCTTTTTTTTTTATCATCCCCTTTCGAAGCATAAAACTAGGAACGCTCGTTTTTCGAGACAAAAACCGATTTTTTTTTCATCTCCTCTCTCATGCATCTTTATATTCTCTCGCAGAGGGGAGTTTGGTAGCTATTCGTAGCTCAGTGGATAGAACAGTTGACCGGCAATCAAAATGTCGTAGGATCGTACCACACCGCACGGTCAAAATCATTGTTTTCTCTGTAGGAGATTTATCAAGGATACGAGGAAGTTCGATATATGGAAGCTCTACTATATATTCTCTATAAAATAGAAGTCTGTTTTTTGTGAAAATACATCATTTGAGTTAATTTGGACACAGAAATGATCGGTGGAAACCGAATTCATAATTTTCCTTTGCTTTAACTTTTACTATGGGGAACGTAATGCATTGTTTTGCAATTTGATTGCGCTACTTGAAGGCAGTTATTCGGCAGATATTTATGGATTGCAAAATCAGTACGTGATCCAATTATACTGGATCAGTACAACTTTGCAATCAGATAGTTTGTTACAGATATTATCAGTTATATTTACAAACTTAACCATTTCGTGCTACGTGAGATGTAGGGATAAGAAATTAATTTCGGTAAATCCGTATTTTTTGATGATGATACGTTGCATTCCTAGGAGACATCAGTTTTGCCATTAAATTTTGCGCTCGGATGTTAAAATTCGATTACCGAAAATAAACATTCCTCGAACCTCGGATTTTCCATGCAGTAGTTTATATTATAAATAAGTAAATTGAATTTTTTAGGAGATTAGTTAGAAAAATTCCGAGAAAAAAAAAGAAGCAGGTAGGACTTAAAATTCTTATCGACCTTCTCCTCGCGATCATCGTAATGAAATTCGTTTCACCGAAATAGGAAACGAAAATTTTCTGTTCATTGGTGTAGCCGACCTCGAGGTCTAGTTGGGGGCTGCAGCCTATGGTCTACTGCTCTGAATGTAGCATTTATTTTTAATTTTCGTCTTCCTAGTGTGAGGAGGCGAGAGCTCAGCTACCATAGTCCCCTGCTCTAGTTCCACCAATAATTTTATTGTAAATAGATGAACCGATGAGCCGTTCCTGTCTGGACTGAAAGTTTTAAGACCGTTACCAAAAATGGAAATATCTAGACACCACAAACACCATATAAATTTATTCCATCAGTCGAAATAATCGACATTATTTTGACGATTTGGTATGAAATAATCTACATTATTTTGAGGATTTAGTATGAAATAATCTACATTAATCTGAGGATTTAGTATGAAATAATCTACATTATTCTGACGGTTTAGGGGGGAAATAATCTACATTATTTTGACGATTTGGTATAAATAATCTACATTATTCTGACGATTTGGTATGAAATAATCTACATTATTTTGACGATTTGGTATGAAATAATCTACATTATTTTGACGATTTTGGTATGAAATAATCTACATTATTTTGACGATTTGGTATAAAATAATCTACATTATTTTGACGATTTGGTATGAAATAATCTGCATTATTTTGACGATTTGGTATGAAATAATCTACATTATTTTGACGATTTAGGGGAAAATAAAAAAAAGATTAAAATGGGGGAAGTATATGGGGGATATCGCCTCATGAAACCTCCTCTTTCCACGAAAACCATGCTGTTCATCATTGCCCGTAATAATCGTTTTCCATCTTTGCTATCTATACTTGCATTGATGGCGACTGGAAAAATAATCATCTTCCTTAATTATTCACGAGCTGGTAGTGTCATTTGTGCATTCCATGTAGCGCACGATCACTGATGTCTATTTCTTGGTGTTTTTCTGTTGTGTGGAGTTTATTTACGATGTGGGAGGGCTTGTGTCAATCATTTCTGTACGTAATAATGTATTTAAAAATAATTTATAAAACTGTCCTGCAAGGGAAAAGGGCCTCCCCCACCACCATCTCTTATGTCAGATAATACACGACCCATTAAATGAAGCTAGGTGAAAACAGAACAAGATCCAAAAACAAGTTCTATGAAAATAGACAATTTTAAGATGTGCTTGGATTAGATTTTACTTTTAAGATTTTTCTGGTATTTAATTCTTTCTGATCTTTATGACCTTTTTCATTTTTTTTTCTGATCTTCCTGGTATCAAACCTTTCTGAGTGTCTTTGATATTTCTGGTGGCACCTATTCGATTCTCCTCTGGGGAAGGCCAGTTGAAAACAGCAGATTTATGATCGCGCCGATTATGACTTTTCTGGGTCAAATTTAAGCTAGTTCTACACGAAGTCTTGGCCAACAGATGCGACTAAGCCGGCCCCTGGAATTTGTTCTGTCTTATTTGTAGTATACAGCTTCTACTAAAACAATCAGTTTGAATAATTCTTCCATAGCCTCCTTTAATTCTGAAGGAGTTCCCTATTTGGTTAACACGCGTATACGAGAAAATAGCTTTGCTCGGCGGCCAGCTGTAAAGGAAACGAGACGGTAATCAAGAGATCGCCGGTTCGATGTCAGCCAGTGAGTGGTATATTCATAGCTGACGAGAGGAGGGATAGCAGGGACTGCAGCCCGGAGGCCAGGATGAGGTCTAGGGTCCCCTGGCAACGACCTATGCTGTGGGAGCCTGGCCCTGAAAAAAATCTATGCCACTGCCCAGGGAAGTGGGGTCATGGGGAGAGGTCAAAGTGAGCCTTGGAGCCCCGCTTCGGCTCTTGGCGCCCCTGGTTATATTTTCTTTTCTCTATTTAAAAGATAAAGTTCCTATTAGGAAGCATATACAAAAGTGGAGTGTTAAAATTTAATCGTGTTTATTAAATTAAAACGCAATGGCGTCTTTAAAATTAAAATGGCGGTAGCTATGTATAAGTAGTTTCCACTTTCGAGGAAGTGCGTCTCAATTTAGTGTCAGCGCCACTAAAATTAAGGGGGGGGACATCGTACATCAATCATGAATTTTTAAATGATAAATATAGGCTGAGTCGTAAACAAGTGCCATCCATCCAAGTTTTTAAAAAACAGTTCGCTTGTTAGCTATTTCTCGGAGATAACAGGGCAGTTTCTGCTAACATGCGGGTGTCGAGAAACTGTAATTAGTTGTATCTTTTAACATCCCTCATTATTTGAGCGGCCATGATTGATATCCTCGAACGCAAAGTGAAAGCAAAAATGTGCCGGAGGCGGGCCGAGCGGAGATAGGTAGCTCATTAGTTGGCGGGAAATTTACGCGCGCTTAGTCCAGGTGTCTGTTGCCAAATTAGTTTGGCGAAACTTTTTCCTAAAATCCAACTACCTCCAAGCTGGAAGTTAAAATTGCGACAAACACGATTCCGTTGCTTAAAAGTTGGTGGAAGTTCGGATGTTCGAAAGTGTAAAATTGCGTTCGGGAATGGGTTTACTGAAGTTTTGGTGTTGTGATGGTTCTTCCTTTACTTTCTTATTTTTCTGAAAACAACAAATCAATATTAAACGAAGCACTGAGTTCCATCAGCAGTTTTCAAGTTGTTAAAATGTGAATAAATCTTAATGAATATCTTTAATCATTTATGTAATAAATAATTTTTTTTGCCAACTTCTAATGTCTATAATATATATATATATATATCGCAAAGATCGCACTGCTCACTGTAGTCCGGGGTTTGGTTCCCCAGGCCTTAAGAGGTTCGGATTCCTCGGAAAACTGTAGGTCCCGGCGCAGCATGACCACTGTAGTCTTTGAGCCGTAAAACCAAAAAACAAACAAACAAACAATAACAGACAAGACAGTCCCACATAACCGTCCTGACATAACCCTCGTCGATAAATCGAATAAGACCACGTACTTAATCGACATAGCAGTACCCAACACCAATAACATACAGACAACCTACACAACGAAAATCACCAAGTACCAAGATCTCAGACATGAAGTACGAGATATATGGGGTATGGAAAAGATCCTCATCATCCCGTTAGTCATCTCAGCAACAGGGATAGTACCAAAAACGCTTGCGACGAATTTGGAGATACTCAACATTGACCCAAACACCTACATTGAAATACAAAAAGCCACAATCCTAAACACGTGTCACATTGTCAGGAAGTTTCTAGACATGGCACATTAAGAAGTGATGTAAAAAGAGGCTTGGGAACATGGCGCTCTGCCCGTCCCAAAGCCTGTTTCCGCCAAGAATGGGCGAGGAAAACTTTTATATATATATATATATATATATATATATATATATATATATATATATATATATATATATATATGTATATATATATATATGGCCTGCAAAAGGGTTGCTGGTATCTAACTGGAAGGAGACCCACACGCTGAACGTATGTGACGATGTGTGGAACCGGCCAGGCCAGTAACCTAGTGTCCTACCCCGCCTTCAAGTGGTGCAGGCTGGGCTTTCTATTTATGAGGCAAATTAATATTTGCTGCACGGATAGAAAGGCGGAAGGGGAGGGCTAATTCACCAACCCGTCTAGCCAGCGTGGTGAAATGATGGCTAATTCCTCCAATATGCTAATACACCAAAAACCATGGCCCCTAGTCTCCAGGTGCTGGAGTGCTCCTGATCAAGGCAGCGGTCAGCGTGGCATGAAAGCAGGGGGTGCTAAGAATCACTGGAATGGCCCAGGCTGCCGTTTGTTATTGACCTTGGCTACGTTTAATGGACGATCCCTTGCTTCTGAAGCAAAACTTCAGGAATTGGAAGAAGAACTTGACAAGATCAAATGGGACATTGTAGGACTCAGTGAAGTTAGAAGAAAAGGTGAAGAGTTGGTGGAACTTAAAAGTGGACATTTGTTTTATTATAGAGGAACGGAAACTGGAAGAACAAGTGGTGTTGGCTTCTTAATCAACAAAAGAATTAAAGACTACCTTCTTGAAGTCGAAAGCACGTCAGATCGAGCAGCGAGGCTCGTTGTTCAACTAACCCAGCGATACCAACTTCAGATAGTACAGGCATATGCACCAACATCAAGCCATACCGACGAGGAGGTTGAAGAATTCTATGAAGAAATCAAACAG
>QLNU02014802.1:127648016-127689636 GCA_006491805.2 Dysdera silvatica | reverse complement strand
CTCCATAAAAACACAACCAACCATCCTGGCACTTGTGGAACAAACACAATCTGTGTGACACGAACTGAATATTAATATTGAGGGCTTCATTTGATACAGATTTTAAAAATATATATACATAAAGGTCGAAAACAAATATCGCGATATTTTTCTTACGCTGTTGATAAGTTTTACTTATTTTTACTCTTTTTCTATTTCTTTCTGCTTAATTTTCTTCTTTTTATTTAACCTCCTTCCCTTTTCTTAAGTTTAATCTGTTTCCTCAACTTTTTCTAATTTATTTTTCTGCTTTCGTTACTCTTACTATTCTTACTTCCATTTTACTTTTCTCCTTTACCTATTTTTCTTTGATTTCTTTTCCTTGTTTCTTCCACATATTGACCAGTGTCAAATTTTACTCGTTATTGTTTTAGAAATAACTTTGTGGTTCTCGACATTGAAACTGATTTGAATGTTCTTGAAAGCTTTAAAAGTGAAGCACACAAACCATTTTCGCCATCAATCCGCTGCTAACAAATAAGTAAACTATTTGATCTCACATTATTAAATTATATTGTTAAACTTCGGAATATAATGCTACCTAATTTATAGATTTGTCCTACACGTACCTTCTTTTATTTTCACTGTCATTAGCGGGTTTCAATAGATATTGAACCCGCTATTGCTTTTGGTTTTTCTGTCTGTCTGTCTGTCTGTCTGTCTGTCTGTCTGTCTGTAGTCAATAAAAAGGGAAAGGTCTTCAGTAAATGTAATAATGATAGCTGTTGTTAACGTTGAAAACCTACCGAGTTACTCGGGAAGTCGAGGGTTAGGTGATTCGAGAGTTGAGGGATTCGTGAGTTGGGAGATTTGAGAGTTGGGGGGGATTCGTGAGTTGGGGATTAATGTTAATTGAAACCCGCTAAGTTTAAATATCGACCTTAGGCGATTTTCCTTCACTTGCTGGTTTTATGTAAATATTCTTGATAATAAAATAATACATCATCATTGTAATCACAGGTTTTTCCTGCCTTCAAAATCGTTTTACTTTCTGGTAATATAAATAACGATAATATTCCTCAAGAATTTCCACTTTCAAAAGGCATGAGTTTGAAATTTACAAGTATATGTTTGGGATTAAGGCCTTGTCAGCTGTGTATGAGTGGGTCAGTGGGCCGAACGCTTGGGTGCGAATCAGGAGGTCGTGGGATTGAGCCCAGCCTCCGATATTTTTTTTCTCTCTTTTCCGACACTTGCTGTGCACATACCTTCGAGAATTCGTGTAGTGTACCATTCATGGTCAGTTGCTGATTATTTTCATGGCAATTGTGTGGTCTCTTGCAAGGGCCCACAATAATCTCCAACTTCAAGACGTGAGTCAAAGAGATCTAATTTGAGCCGATATCGTGGGTGACAAAAATGCATTTGATTCGTTGATTTGCCTTTGGTCCAAGGAAAAGTAAAAGACCTTCTGAATCAAACAGGGTGAGAAGGCGTGCATTCACTTTGCACAAATTAATTTCTGCAAGTGAATTGCTGCGTTGTATTGTTAATACCAGCAGGAATGGATAAAAGAGGAGAAGCATTATGAATCTTTCACGACTTCAAGAAGTTTTCCATCTTCATTCGGTTCGATCGGCAGCAAAGAAATGTCTCTGCAATTTTTTCTCCGTCTTTCATGAAAAATTAAGGACGATGACAGAAGTCTTTATCTCGAAGATCGGGTTCTCAGGTGCGTAATGAGGTGTAAAACTAGTTATGGACAGATTTGGAGCCATTATCTATGGATGGTAATGCAAGCGCATAATTGATGTGTCAGGACCAGAAGAACCTAAATCAAACTATGGAGCGTAAGCGATGAGATCACGCTTGCTTTCAGGTGAAGCTTCCAGCTCGATTTTCCGCAGCATTTATCTGAATAAGACCGCACTAAAGGCATAGAAAAAAAAACTTCTTGAAGTCTGCGAAGTCGTTAAAAAGTGACGAAAGGAAGCGATCTTTCCCCCTTATCAAAGACTGCGTTATTGGAGGGTTTTAGAAGACGATTCAATAGATTTTCTGGCCTCGAAAAGCAGGGAAAATTCTCTAAGTCTGAAAAGTGGAAAAGAGAATAGAACTCTCTCTTCCATTTAAAATTGGTCATTGAAGACTTTACGAAACAAAATTTTGTAAAAAGTTTTTACACAGAACGATTTATAAATTAGCTTTATACATTAATTTGTTTATTCATAATGTTTAGTAAATTAAAGTTGTGATACCACTTCCATCCATCTGTCTGCCTGCCTGTTTATAATTTGAAAGGATTTAAACTTTCTCAAGTTTTAGTATTCAAGAAAAATATCGATATATATTTTGATACAAATATATCATTTATCGATTGTAGTTTGATTAGTATATGAGCATGGCTTGTTTGTTTTGTTTCTCCTTCTTCTTTTATTACAGTTAACTTGAATTTTTATTAGTAAAATGGCTTTGTTTCATTAAAATTAAAACATTTTATTTCCAATAACGTTCCTTGCAAACATTCACCCACATTTTTCTATTTTGTTTATTAAAACTTACCAGAGAAGTGCGAGAAGTTCAGAGTTGCCAATTTTGAAAAAAGTGGAACCATTTGAAAGGTCTTGTCTTGGGGTGAAAAAAACTCGATGCAATTATTCATCATAGTGCAATAATTTACGATACATGGACGAATTTCATGGAACACAAAAGAATAAAAGAAGAAAGAGTTAACTAAATCCTCCTAATCCACAGAGAGAGAGAGAGGGAGAGAGATAAGCATAGGATTAGGATACAATATGTAACCATGTAATAAAAAAAATCATCATTAAATAATCATCAATAAATCATCAATAAATCGGGAAAAATGTGGAGTTTGTTTTCCTTCCTAATAACACTGCGAAATGGCGCTCCAACTATTTGCTTCTCCATGACTAAAAATACGTATTAAAGTCGGGAAATTTTCTTATCACTGGAAGAAACCTTAACCGAATATAAAGAAGTCATGAGTTCGTTTGCCACCAGGCACCGTGAAATCATTATTTACTTTGCGAGTAAATTATCATTTAAAAACACGTAGTTAAAAGCATACTTGAGTATCCCTCCAAGATGAAGAAAAAATGACAATGAGGGAAAGCATGGTAAAATGCATTATTTGGGTAATGAATCATCTGTATTTGATACCACGAGTCAAAATGCCTTCCAAAAGGCTGTAATTGAAATAAACATTCCCTACTTCAGACTTGTAAACCATGTGTGCTTCAATAACAGGGAAGGTGGAAGAAATAATTACGCAGAATTTCTCGGTGCGGTTAATTAATCAAAAATGTTGTTAACAGATGTTTCGGTAATACGTGGCTATCATCATCAGAACATGAAGACTTCTGACGGAAGTCGTCATGCCCTCCCTTGTTTTCAAGTTTTCTTTAGTACATATAGTTATGTGGGTGGAGAAATACTCGAGCATGGTTTTGTATATGTTCTTGTAGCTGCGAAATGTCTTCGCATCGAGTGGCTGGAGGTATTATTTCGTAGTGTTGGGAGGAAGCGACCACAACCACTACATTTTCTCTCAATTTACTGATATTCTTCTTATTAAAATATTACTACTGAATTCCAACACTATGCTTACCACTCTTCATCGGTTAACAGTTTTTGTTCGATACTTTTTCTTCTTATTTTGCTCTCTTGTATTCGTTCAACTTTTTCTTCTTTTTTTTACTCTTTCGTACTCGTCTCTTGTATTCGTTCAACTTTTTCTTCTTTCGCTCTTTTGCATTCGTCTCTTTTTCAATTGTTCAATTTCTTCTTCTTCTTTCATTCTTTTGTATTCGTTCAAATTTTTCTTTTTCTTTCACTCTTTCGTATTCGATAATTTTGTATTCGTTTAACTTTTCCTTCTTTCACTCTTTTGTATTCGACTCTTTTGTATTCATTTAAATTTTTCTTCTTCTTCCAATCTTTTGTATTCATCTCTTTTCAGGCTTTTTGATAAATCCTTTTCTGGCTCCTTTCCTTTAAGCTCAGTTTTAGAATTACCTGTTGTTTTAAGCTGTGTTATATTTATTTAAATAGCAATTCATGATTAATACACTTATGCTTTAGTTTATTCACGTTTTGTTGTAATAATATAATATTTTATTATTCAGTTTATCTCTCATGTATATAACTCAGCTTTGTAATTGAATATTAGATCCTGAGCTTATAAATAAATTTGTATTGTATTGTATTTTGTATTTGTCTCTTTTGCATTTGTTCAACTTTTTCTTCTTCTTTCACTCTTTTGTATTCGTTCAACTTTTCCTTCTTCTTTCACTCTTTTGTATTCGTTCAACTTTTTCCTCTTCTTTCACTCTTTTGTATTCGTTCAACTTTTTCTTCTTCTTTCACTCTTTTGTATTCGTTCAACTTTTCTTCTTTCACTCTTTTGTATTCGTTCAACTTTTTCCTCTTCTTTCACTCTTTTGTATTCGTTCAACTTTTTCTTCTTCTTTCACTCTTTTGTATTCGTTCAACTTTTTCCTCTTCTTTCACTCTTTTGTATTCGTTCAACTTTTTCTTCTTCTTTCACTCTTTTGTACTGTCCATACTTCGTAAACTGTTACATAAGTATAGGCAGTTGTATGTACATTGACTGTGTTTCACTTCTCATGAAAGTCCCCTTTCGAATGATATCACTTTTATAAGATATTACACATCAAGGTTAACACAATTGTACAAACATCAATAGATAAACCCACCGAGGCAATGTTTTTAATTTTTTCGTAAGGAATTAAGGTGACTGATAATTTTTTGATATACGATATCACTTTTTTTAAAAGTCTCATACCTCTTAAACTCCCCTAGCTAAACTAGGTTCAAGATCAAAATACAAAAAATAAAAGTTATATTAAACTAACACAGCATAGAAGAACATAAATATAAAATATACAAATTCAACGTTTTGTTGTTTTCTGAAATATCAAATGCCTTTTTTTTGTAAACTAAAAATAATATGCGAATTATCCAACACATGCATTTATCTGTGTGAGTAATTTTTTGTCCTCGAGAGTATTTTTTTTGTGTGAGCATTTGTGACCTCGAGAGTATTTTTTTTGTGTGAGTAATTTTTTGTCCTCGAGAGTATTTTTTTGTGTGAGCATTTGTGACGAGAGTGGGTTGCTTTCTGTGTGGAATCTTTCTAGTCATCGTCAATTTCGTGCAGTTGAACTTTGAAGTTCTGTCCAATATGTCAATTGTTTTCTTTCATGGCTATTGGATATCGATATGGTTTAAAGAATTATAAAGTTTTAATGTTTGAAAGGTGTCAAAGGCCACGTAATCAATAATGGCATGAGGCGTTGTGGAGTTTTTGATCTTCGATCACATTTCGACCTAGTTCTTCAAGAAAAAATTATAGTTCCATTGTCACAAGTTGTTATTTGATTTACTGAGTAGAGCACATAATGGGACGGCTTCTAAAAATGAGGACATTTATTAATTTACGAAATGGAAAAAAAAAGTTAGTTTACTGTGTGCTTATCCTGGGTTCGACTTCCAATTGCGCCGAAAATAGAAAGCCTACCAACTACCTACTCATAGCAGTCCGGGGTTTGGTTCTCTGTGCCTTAAGAGGTTCGGATCCCGACGCAGCATGATCCCTGCTACTCTAGCGCTTTAAAGACCAAACAAACAGGCAAACAATCTGCTATTAATACAATAATATTATCATTTTCAAATAATCAGGAATGCAGTCTGATCAGCTGTCATTTGTACATGATTTTAAATCAATTTAGTTATCTAGTATTATGGTTTTATTAGAGCGTCGTGTCTATCTATATCTGTGAAGTTGAATGGAGCCGTGACTCACTATCCAATCAGGGGCTCACTGGGCCGCCGGCCAAGTGGCCCATGGGCCGTTGCGCCCTCATGAGCGATAAGACTCGCGCCTCTGAATGGGCAAGGACTCGCGCCCTCTAATAATCCAAGGTATGCGCCCTTTGAGAGGACCCAGTCCGCCCCTGTATCCAATTATGATTTTTAGGGGGCGCAGAAGTAAAGAGGGCGCAAACCGAAGCAACGTATATCGAACACTATCTGTACTTTTTAAATAAAGGCGAAAAACAAAGACGTAAGGGGCGCAGAGAATGTTAGGGGCGCATAGGATGTGAAGGGCGCAGGGAATGTAAGGGGCGCAGGGAGTCGACTCAGGAAAGCCTGAAACTTCCTCATTGGATCAGTATTCTTAGCAGAACATAATAGGATTAGAACATACACACGTAACAATTTTCGAAAGTTTTGGTGGCTATGCGTAACATTATATTCGCGTAAAGTTGTTACACGGGGGAATTAGTTAAGCGTAACACAGATTGCTGCGTAACATTCCACGAGCTACATGAGTGCAATGAAAAACGTTTTCGTTTCCTTACGTCAATTTCATTTTTATGGACAAGCCTCCCTTTTTAGACCTTAACAAACATATAACCTCCTGACGTTAATTTATGCAAATTATTTAAAAATTGGGGCTTCCACGGTATGTGTTTAGCATTCATGTAAAATTTGAACACATGTTTTATGAATTAAACATTTTTAAAGTGTTATAATAGTTAAATTATTGTATTACGTTCAAGATTAGATTAAATATAGTTATATTCTTTCGAAACTATTCGCGACATTTACATATTTCATTGATAAAACTGTTGTGTTGTTTCGAATGCAAGAAATAATAAATAATCTGGAAATGTTGGACGAGCAAATGGCATTGTGTTTCCGGTAGGAACATCAAATCCAGGAGATGAGTAAAAACAACGTGAATCTCTTCACGATTTGCGTGTCATCTTTGCACAGGGGTCATACTAATCTTCTCTGAATCGTCCCAATTTTTTAGTATATGTACTACCGAAGAGAGTACAGTACTGACAAAGCAATTCAATTACTTTTCTTTCATTCTTTACTTATAATGTTGGACGCAGCATAACCTTTGCTGTTTTTGCGCCATAAAAAATCAACTAACTAACTGGATGACTGACTGGCTGGCTTGCTTAAAGAAATTACAATGAAACCGCGTATGATGAAATGACAATTTTATACGTAAGGGGGAAAAGGGGGAGGAAATCTTCCCAGAATACTCTTTTACAGAATAGGGATTTTCGTAGGGACATGTAGGGAACGAATATTGCTGGGTGTTCCTTAAGGAAGGTTATTTTATAACTGGCAATTTAAAATGAGGTGAAAACGATTCAATGTATAATTTATTACAGGAAATGCTTGAAGACTAAAAGATTGATTGTAAATACATTGAATTTCCCAAGTTTGTCGCATGGGATATACCACGAGAAATTCAATAATTTTGTCATTACTTGTAAACTTATGACACGAACTTTTCATGTCACATACAAATTAGTCTTTCGCCAACAGGATGCCCCAATGACTAATGGAGCCAGAAATTTAATTTAGTAGCGCGTAGAGATAACGAGTGTCAAGCAGATAAACTTGTTTTCAATTTGTTAGCTTCTGGGCGTCCAAGTTCACAATTTTGTAGTGATGGACCAAACTGTTATTTTTGAATAACCTGTTCCAACGTTCCTGTTCCAATCACGTAACAGGTTCCAATCACCGGTGATTTCAGTCGCCGGTGACTGGAACGTAAGCGTTGCTTCACAGGATATGGAAATTGAGGAATTTAACGATAGCACATTTCAACGCTCAATCTGTAACGATGATCTGTAACGTCAACTCCATAAAAATAACAAATCCTTTGGAAAAAAATACACACATATGAAGTACAAAAATAATGAGAAAAAGTAAGGCTTTAAAATATTGAATTTTAGATATTTGAAACATTACACGATATTAAAAATCAAAGAAAGTTTAAAAAACTAATTCAAAGTAATGAAATACAGCAAAAAATATTGACACTGCTGTAAATTAATTGGTAAAACATACTGGAAGGTTACAATGTGGAACTAATTAAATAGGATAATGATAAACAAAATGTGTATTCTCAGCTGATGTAGTTATACACATGTATGTATTCAGAATTTTTCATGTGTAAAGCTCAGTAATGTAAAAATATTAATACTTGTACTAATTAATATACATGGATAAAAAATCTATTCCATTAATGAAATAAATAAACAAATTAACAAATAATGCTGCGTCGGTCTCCGCTTGTTCGAACTTACTTCCGTTGTAGAAATTTGTTCAGAAGGTCTGTTTATGTCGGTCTCATTCTGAGGTATGATAGAACTTGATGATGGGAGCACCACACGTTCTTGGGAGTGGGAAGACGTGGATGATGAATGTGTGGATAAATCTATGCTTGGATGCTTCCTTGTAATATGTTTTTTTAAGTTCGTTATGGAAGATTTGTAACTCAATTTTTGTCACACAAATCACACGTAGCACTTTTTTCCTCCTTGTCATTTATTGTAAAAAAGGGACCACAAGTAACTGGAAGCTTTTCGATTAATTATGCTTAAAAATTGCAACTAAATGCGACTTCTCGTAATATCAGACGTGACACAGGGAATCAGCGCCTGAGCCCTGACGTCAACTTGACTGACTATGCCGGATGTTATGGTAACAACCCGTTATCTCAACGCGTTTCCTGTGTGAAGAAAGTGAGGAATATGTTCCTAGAACGGTGATTTTTAAACGTTACTTCAAGTAACTCCTGTTCCTAGTCACCGGTGACTGAAATAACAGCTGTTCCAGAGGAGCATACTGTTCCTGGAACAGTGATCACTCGATAACAGGTGATTTTTAACAGTTACCTTAAATAACTCCCATCTCTACAATTTTGTGCCCGCCGAGCACAAAGTTATGCTTGTGTATGTGTGCATGTGGATTGTGCGTAGTAATACAAGTTCGAACTCTAGTAAACACGGACGTTTACAAACTACTGAGGTTAGGATGTCGAGTAAAGATGTTGGTCTCATCTTCGATGAACACAGATGAGTAAGCAATTCCTTGGCATAAAATTAATATTTTTCTAAAATAAATAATATTCTGTTAAATGCGCAATATTTAACAAAATATGTGATATTCAGTTAAGCATGTCATACATGATCGATGTTAATTCTGTACTACGTACTCTGCAATGTAACCGAACATCGTATCGTACATCTTCTGTTTATAAAAATTTCTTCATATAATTATTCATTTGTTTATCTGTAAAATTATACAACTTCGTGTTGACTTCATTAAGTAAAGTTTCATGCCCATTTGTGTGGGTATTTGCCAACCCTGGGGATATATAAAGCAAATAATCTCATTTAAACCTAACAAAATGGTTTATAAATTATTAAGCGCAGTTTGTTTAAAATTTAAATTCTCTGAATTTTCCAAAAGCTGTTGCCTTTTATGGAAGAATAGAGAAGTATTATTTTATTATACGTGAGGTGATTCTATTTAGTCGCAGTTAAATTGGCAACTAAAATTGGTAAGTAATACCCAAATTAATAAAAAAAATAAAAATAATAAATGCTCAAATTAATGATGGAGCATTGGAAGTGAAATATAATTTTGTGAAATGTTTCTGAATTTCTAAATAAGAGTTACGATTACTTTTTAAAGAATGGAATAGTTACTTACCGTTTTCGATGGTTCAAAATTCAATGTTTTTTATGAACTCTTTCAATACATTTTGTAGCACAGGATGAGGTGATGAGGATGAAATGATGAGGATAAGAGATCTAGATTATGAAAAAAAATAAGGAAAAGCTGATAATGAGAAGATAAGGAGGCTTCCTAAAAAAATAAAGAAAAGGTAGTATTCTTGAAAGAATCGTCAATTTTTTCCATGTTGACAATGCAGTTTTGATATAAACTGTTTATAAAATTTCCTGTTAAATATTTCTTCCTTATTAGCTGTATCATACTATGTATTGCCAACCCTTTTCTTCGCAGGGATTATATGAAGAATGAACTTTTTCTTGGACTATCCGAGAAAAGCATTTGATAATAACTCCACTACTCACGCATATTTCTTGATACGAGCATCGTAGCCTTAAATTTATTCGTTTACATTAAATTTAGTATCAAGGAAGTAATCACAATATTTTAAAATATTACTTTAGTTCACTTCCTAAGTGGACATTTAATAAAAATAAACACATCTGATTGGTTCGTATCTAATTTATACGCCGGAAGAACCAATCAAAATTGTTACTTAGATTAACGTTCAGTCGATGATTCTGATTGGCCTGTTTGCAGTTTACACACTAATATCGATGCGCTTATTTCATATCTATATATTAATACGAAAGGAATTTTGCATATTGTAAAAATACGTATACCGATAAATTGTATTATTCATATTGTATATTGTATTGTTCAGACCGTTCTCTGTTTCAGAAAGTTAAACAGGAATAAAAATAAAAAGTCTGACTCCTGATTGGCCATGATTAGGGAATTTGTTTGAATGATACAAAAGGTTGCGCAGAGAAAAATGTTTTTCTGACACTAAACATCATGTCATTTCAAGCACTGGCTTGCGCAGGGGGTGTTAATGGGAGTTGTAACACCCCCATTAACACCCCCTTAATTAAAACCCTTTAATTAATTAAAATTGCAATGAAATTTTGTATATTTAACATAGGAATATGTGAGTTGTAGCTCTGTAACCCCATTGAGCCTATAACCAACCCTATTTGCCCCTATTATTTTAAAACATGTCTGTTGAATGACATTTTAAATACAAAGGCAATATCTAGTTTGATAACTTCGAAAGAATTCCCAAAGAAGCAAGATGTTCAATATTTATGACTGCGGTAGAATACCGTGCATAATTAAATATCGTTCAGGTATTATTCAAGCCCTTCGTTAATTATTAATGACCTAAAGAATTCCTAATTAAGATTCATGAAAAGAATATAAAATTAGCTCGAAATCATTAAGTTTTATAAGAAATTCGAAATGTTACTCTGAGATTAATTTCTTGACGAACTCATTAATTATGGATGTAATTTAATGAAGTTTGGGACAATGAGCAAAACTATTTGAAAAGTAATTTAATAATAAATATTAATATTCCAGGTCTATTTCTCTCTCATTTTGGAGAAAAAAAGGAAATACATACTCTATGAAAAATTAAGTAAAAAAGTTCTTGAGAAACGAACGTAGTGAAATTGACAAGATTTGTTTTAAACTCAGGATTTGTGACATATAGAGTATGTATATGTCATTTTCAGATCTTGTTATTAGCTTTCCAATGATGGAAGGAAATCTCTTCCAACTCCTTCATTTATAAATGTAAAAATAGACGTAGCTCTACGTAAAACGTATTATTAACCCTCTGACTACTTACGTCGCGATTTTCACGGGCAACATGAAAGTAACAGAATTTTTCATCCCGCGATTTTCGCGGGTATGCAATTTTTCCATCTATTTAAAAACACATCCCTCTTCCGCCCCCTCCCCCGGTTCAACCGTCTATAATGCATTTTTTTTACAATACTTAGAGTTTGAGTCGTGCTTTGGTCAACAAATGGCGTTATCTTCGCCTAAATTTTCGTATTTGCATAGAGTTCACTAACTGATTTTGCAAGCGCTCCCTTTGTTATCGGTTTTTGTATTCAGAATATGGCTTGCAGGAAACGTTCAGCGGTGAGTGATTTTCATAGTATACATGCTTTGCATTTGTATTCTAGAAAGTGAACCGTAATTTAATCAAGATTTATTTTCAGAATTTTTGAATTTAAACGATTACTCTTAAATTTGATTTTTATGAAAGCCTGTTTTTATGCTCGAAATTTATATCAAAAAAAATCTGGATTACAAAAATGTGCTACATATTTTAACTCTCAAATGCATGTAGATTTGATATATATATAATTAAAAAAAATGTGCAATGTTTTTTTTAAAAAAATGTGCAATTTGGATAAAAACATTGAGCAGTCGGAGGGTTAAATATTAGTATACGAAATTAAGCAACAAATGCCAATTGAATGGCATATCACCAGTTAACTTTGTTCAGCAATATTTATTTTAATTTAACTTCATTATTTTCTCGTCACCTTTGGCATTTGGACCAGCGAAAAACTTTATTTTGTAATTCTAAACCCTGGCCGTTTTCTTTTTATCGTTATGTTACGTTAAAACAGTTTTGAGGGCCGCTAAAATCTGTTTTGACCAGGGCCGCTAAAGCCGTAAGCACGCTCTTGGTGTAGCTTTTGACGTTGGGGCAGGGTGCGTTTCGAAAAGACGCCGCTACCCCTCATTAGGAGCTAATTGGAGTGGACTCAGACTGAACGCAGTGCTGACATTTCACGCTACTGTTCTCTGGCTGACAGAAGCGCCCCCTGTTAGCAGAAAAATATTTACAGCAGGGAAAAATTGGAAAAGGGATGGGAGGGGATGTGATTAGCGAGTGGTGTTTGGTAGCGCCTTGCACGCCAAGCAAAAGAAAAAGAAGGCGTAGGTTTATAGTCATTAACACGGTTGTCCATCAATCCCATCCGAAACGCCCAGATGTGCTCTAACATCAAAGGCTATCCTCTATATTCTTAATACTGATATTTAATTCTCTACACATGTTTTTACTAAATCATACTTTTATATGCCACTTCAACTTGTTTTCTTATTTCGCACTCCCAGTATATTTGAGAATGTTTCCATAATCTTTGGAGATCCATTAGCATCCAGCTAAGATTTTTTATTGTTCATTGTTGATCAACTCTCGCAATATGTATTGTTTACTGATGCTTTCAACTCGAGTCGACTTTACGAATCGAATTTTTTTTTATCCCAGTTATTTAAGCAGAGCCTCTTCTCCATATTGCTTTGAGTGGTTCCTATTTCTGCATTGCTGTTCCCGTTAAAGTTTCGAATCCAAGACTTTTAGATGAAAAGGAAAATGTTTTGTCAACAATTACCAATCAAATTTTCCAAACCAATCGGTTTTACGTGATGCACCTCCCGGTTCCTCCTACAATTTGTAAAACGTTACTGAAATATTAAAAGAAATCAGTAAATTCTGCAATAGCTCCTTTTCTCCACACTATTCACTAAAACAGTGTTTCTCAAAGTGTATTCCGTGGAAACCTGATTTTATGTGATGCCCCTCCCGGGTTTCTGAAAACAATTTGTAAAACGTTAATGAAATTTTCAAGAAAATCTGTAAATTTTGTAATAGTTCCTTCCCCCCACAATATGCACTAAAACAGTATTCCTCAAAGCGTGTTCCGCGGAACCCTAGTTTCACGTGATTCTCCTCCCGGGTTCTACAAGAAATTTGTAAAACGTTACGGAACTTTTCAAGAAAATCTGTGAATTCTTTAATACTCCCCCTCGCCATAATAACCCCTTTGAGTATCTAACTAACCGTATATGATACCCCCAATAATATAGCATTATCTATTTTGTTATACTGATTTATTGCTTATGTTCATCTTTATGTATATTATTATGCATTATATTATATTTATATATTTATGACCAAGTTGTGATGAATAATTGCCTGTTAGGTTTCCTTTGAAAAATATTTATAGAGGGAAATTCTGTGACTGGGTACGTGGTAAGTAAAAGAATCTGTAGGACAAACAAGCAAGTGAAAGAAAATCGCCTAAGGTCGATATTTAAATTTAGCGGGTTTCAATCCCCCAACTCTCGAATCCCCCGATCTCGAATCTCTTTAATCTCGAATCCGCAACTCTCTAATTCTCAAGTAACTCGGTAGGTTTTCAACGTTAACAATAGCCATCATTATTGCATTTACAGAAGACCTTTAATTTACCCATTTTATTGGGTAGAGACAGACAGAAAAACAAAAAGCAATAACAGGTTCAGTATTTATTGAAACCCGCCAAAAAGTTCGAGAATCATTGTATTAGAGGAGAATTTTTACCACCCTTGCGATACATGTTGGGAAGTCGAACCCCCTCTACACCTGCTCATTTCCTGATAGTAAGAAAGTAAAAGCCAAGCAATAGTTTGGAATCGAACCATGAGCTTTGGATTGCTAAAAAGAGGTCTTGCTCGAATGAGCTACAATGGCTTTCCTTCACTGTTCTCTATCTTTACTTAAGGTACATTGCTGATTATGGTATTTTAGTTGGAAAGACTCTCAGCGTAGCAACCGGAAAGTCCTCTGGTTTCAATCCAGTCTGTTGCATTGTTATGTTATTTTCTGACTCTTAAAATGCACAAAAAAATTCTAAGTTGAAAAAAACCAACAGCCCTTGTATATCAATCTAAAATAAGTGTGCTTGAATATTTTCGATAATGAGATATGTTTTCATACCATTCCATTTAGAAATGTTGAGGAGAGACAAATCTGATTTCTATCCTCACGAAACGAACGTTTTGCCCATCTTTCATTGTTGTTGTTTTGTATGTAAGAAATAATAAATAAATAAATAATCTGGAAATGTTGGCCGAGCAAACGGAGTTGCCAATCTTTCATGTCATTGAAAAGGTAAATGCACTTGCCTATGATTGGGACAAGATCCATGGCGTTCAAGCTACGACTTGCATTTCCTTTATGGTCACTAACGAAACAATATATGGTCATCGTCATTTTGGAATTAAGCGTTGATTTTCCTATAAAATTATACATTTAATTAGAGCCGGATCCAGAGAGGGATATGGTTTTTGGGAGGGGAAATATAAAATACAGTTGAACTCATATAACGAGCCCGCATTTAGTGAGTTTTCAGATGTAGCGAGAAAAGAATATATTCTGTTTGGTACAATTATTAAGCGAAATTTAGTTCAACCCCTTTTAGCGAACAATTCATTTTTGACCCCGGATTTAACGAGCGATTTAAAAATATGAAATAGGAAATCAACATCTTTATAAAAATTTCGTCTTTATATGAGGTTGGTTGTTATAGTCGGCACTCGTTATAACCGATTTTCACAGCGCATTTATGGATCTGGAAGGGAAAATTTCCTTAAATTCCCCCCCCGTAAATCCGCCACTGATTTAATATGTTTAATTCAACAAATATGTTTAACAATCATAACCACATATCGTATTTTAATTCTTCTGTACAGAAAATAATTCTCCAGTAATTAAAATAGTATATTGGAATTTTTGGAAAAGGTTTCGTTGTTTCAATACCATCAACAGGAGTCAACAACTAATTTCAATTAATTTGGAATTATAGAGTTAATCATACCTTTACGATTAATTAATTGCTATAATTATATATATATAATCAATAACTATGCATATAAAATCACCATCTCTAATTATATGTACGTAAGCGATTGCTATGATTATATAAATACTTATAGAGATAACGAACAAATTATATAATCACACCTATACTAAGCTGAGTACATAATTAATCACGCATATACTGAACTGATCATATGATTAATTACCTTTCATGTTCATAATTAGTCTTATACCTAGGCAGTCACTTGAATATTAGATCATCAAACGATAATTTCGGGAAGAAACCTAATCCAAAGAAGTTTTTAAATATCCTTTATTTATTGTTTTGTAGAAAACAAGAACAGTAATCATAAATTATTTCAAATATCTTGTATACAATTGGATGCATTATGTCATATATATGTTTACATTACTATATAGGCATTAGACAGAGAGAAAGTGTGAAATAGCTTTCTTGTCTAAGAAATGAGGTAATTGAGGGAGTAATCCCAGACATTACTGTTTTTTTTGTCAGTAAATCCGTTGTTCGGAAGATAAATTGATGATGCATTTATTATCTGATTCAAGCAGTAGCAAAGAACATAAGCTATATCAAATTCGAAAGTAATTTCTTACAAAATAAGATCCAAGCTGATTTTCTCCAAGGTGTTCAGAAAAAATGGAAAAATTCGGCATTTCTCCTGGCTGATAAATGACAAAGAGGACTTAACGCTAAGCTTGTAGATTGGTGTGATGTCTAAAACCCGCATTGTTTTTTCATTTGGACAGTCCGTAAGCTGGAATAACTCCGTCTCTAAGCACTTGAGAGCCAGAAAGCTTATCTGTGAGAAATTGTTTTTCGGATCGTGCAGTGAAACTTCTCGGAGATCTCCATTCTGCGGTCACCTTTGGAAAAGGTCAAATTTCTTTTAAAAAAGAACATGATTTAAGAATATGGAATACATTCTGTATATTTAAGTTTGAAATATTTTTACTGCTTGTTAATCTGCAAAATTGAACTCTTGCCGTAATTTACTTGGCGAGCCATGGGAAATCTATCATCCTCAATGTAGGATCAACTTCTCGGTTGGAACTATGGAAGTTATGAATGAATATAATTATATATTTTTTAAAACAAATTACAGGATATTTTGCAACTATTCAACACTAATGGATGAATTGCCACTGATTCTATGTACATCTAAATTCTAAGGTGCTCGGTATGGCATTCAACTGTAACGGTGGGGATTTTGCAGTGTGGTATTGCGTAGAGTTATATAAGCCCGTGGGGTCCGAGCCCCCCCCCAATAATTTGAAATAAATTGCGATTTTACATATACTGCAATGTATAAGTGGACATGAAATGTGCTTGCGCCCCCTCCCCCCTCAATAATTTTGAGAAGTCTACGCTGATGCCGTGTGGCGTTCTAGTTATTATCAGTAAGGTTATTTTATCACTATGTGTCGCTTCAGTCTTTCACCAAGTACCAGTTCAGTCGGTCCTAAAACTAAAAATATCTAGTTCATTACTGAAGGTAGATTCCCGTTGGTACAAAATGCCTGCCCTTTTTTTTTCTATCGACTTGCAGTTAAAAGTTTGATTTCCCAGGAGTCAGACTTTCGGATTGCACGAAAAACTCTGAGCCCTAATGCAGCATGATCTCAGATGTCCTTCGTCATAAAACACATCCAAGATTTCCGAAGATGAATAGCTCGACCACTCCAAATGGCCGTCGATACATTGTTTTTAAGCATTGTTGTTGAACTTGAGCTTATCAAGATTGCTACTTCTTTAAAAATGTACATATTTTGCGTAACGTTACGCTAATCGTTTACTTTTAATTCTTGACTTATTTTTTATTGAAAATTAGCAATTTCCGATATGCGCTAAAATTATTGTCAAACCATAATATACGGATCAAAAGACACCCTACTTGCAAATGATGCTTCAAAATTTAATATTTTGTGTACAGCGTCAAAAGATACCTTTTTTCCAACGCATATAAAAGGTGTTTTAGGAAGCAATATTAAGATGATTCAAGAGCTCTTAATTATTATTATTTATTATTATTATTATATATGTCTGAATTTCAACGTCGCAATTCTTTGGACTATTTTATAACCAACCGTATTTAAACACTCGTAAAATTGCCAATACTGTGACGTCAGAGCTGATCATTATTTTCCATTATCATCAACTGATTTTTAAACTTCAATCATAAATTATTTATGATTCATATTTTCGATATTTGCGCAGAAAAACCTTTTAACTGATGAACGTATTTACATTAAATTTTATGTTAATTTGTTTTACTATATTTTAAAATAGCCACCCATATAGCTAAAATATATAGTTACCACCAGGAGGAGGAGGAAAAGTAATCTTTTTGTAAAATACGGAGTTTTAGTGATTTGTAAGAAATAAGTAATTTTAAAAAATATATTTTGTTTGTATTTTGAAATTTAGGGGAGTACTGAAATTTGATTTTCTTTTCAAAATATTTGAGTAAAGAAAATATTTTTCTGTGCCGATTATTAATTATTATAACTTTGTGGGCCCGCAATGAATAAACTTCTTCTTTCCACGTTTTGCTTTTTATATTAATAATTATTTAATTAAAATTCAATATTATGCACTATATATCACTATTTTTACAGACATTGAGTTGCCTGGAGTCTTTTGTTCCGAATTTTTTTTTTTAAAACTTCATTAAAAGATATTGTGATATATTTATTAAAATTGTACAAATATTTCACAAAAAATGTGCTTTTTATAAGCCCTAGCACCAAGGGCGGATACAGAGGTCACCACTCCAAAATATATTTTTTCACTGTAAAAAATTCCAACTTTCATGATAAATGAAGGGTGTTATTCCAAGACCATGGCAAATTCTGTCCTTGACCCCCCCCAAAATGAAAGCCTGTGTCCGCCTCTGCTTGGGACTCTCAGTAATTATACGAGAGATGTCATATTGGAAAGAAGGATTATCGGAGATTATACGAATTGTACGCAAATTCCTTAAAGCAAAAGGAAACGGATAAGCTGTAGGGATAAAAAAGGAGTTAAGTGTATATTAGAGGGAAAAAGGGAGGAAATGTAGGGAAAAAAAGAATAGACAACAGTAAACATTCTACAGTTGAATGATAATGGTTGGGTATGATGATGCTGGTGATAATGAATGACACACACTTTCAAAGAAACGTTCGGAAAGGAAAGAAATATATCCAGAAATCGCAAAAAGATGATCTTCCTCGTCTCATTTTTAAGGGGAAAAATTTCCATTTTTCCCCATTATCTGCCGGAACTATTTCTGCTTCATTTGCCTTTCCAGGAATATGCCGCTAGAGGGTGCTCAACACGGCGACTGGTTCCAGAGTAACAGCATCTTCGAACTTTATTCTGTAAATGGATGGTCGAGAATCACGCTAGCGGTGGCAAGGAGCCTAGTTTAGATCCGAAATCTTTGGAAAGTTATCTACTTTTCAAGGATAACTGCAAAGGAAAGTTATCTGTTTATAGGTTTTCGTTGAAGTGTAAAACGCGGGGCTTAAATTCTAGGCTTGTTATCCCGAAGCTTCAAGTAAAATATACTTTATAATATTTTACACTATTACATGATAGCCCACATGGTATTGAAGATAAATATGCCGAGTAAAATATAATATGGTTTGAAAAATACTACAGCCATCTCTTAGCATTCACTTTCCACCATACATAAATAATTCGTTGTCCCATCTTATATTTCCATTATGTGAAAAATAATGTTTTACAAGGATGTGCTCGTGCACTCGCACATTATATAATAATTTCTTTATCATGATGATTTAAAGCAGCAATGAACATCATTACCAAATTACTATTAATAAATTATATTGATATTATACGGGCAATGACAACGCAATTTGTGTATGACGATACCCAGAGCCGTTTGTAGGCGCTTTGTCGCCCTAGGCGGGAATTAAAAAATGCCGCCACCATCCTTTTGTTACCATCCCTCTTTCACCTATATCTTTCTCTCTCTACCACCACCAACATCCAGCGGTACAACAGTATAAATTTTCTGTTATACTTTTAATCATTAAACCCGTTAATTATATTTATATTTTAAACTTATATTAGTTATTTTGTAATATTAGAATATTGTGAATAGTAAAACAATTGCTACATGTTATAATTGTTTAATTTCAACATTTTATATTTTTGAAAACTGAAATATTAAAGGAGTAATATTTCAAAACACAACGTTGTATTATCAGAGCTAGAAGGCTTAAATGTATTAGAGATAGAAAAAAAACTTGTGTGCAAAATTAAACAATAAAACACATCAAGAAATTTTACATTCGTCAAAGTAAAGACTTATTAAGTAATTGTTTCGTATGCTTTTGAAAACAATTCGATGTTTTAATTTTTCCTCTTTTTCATTTTTTCTCCTCATTTGCTCAGTTTTTTCTTTGTTTGATTTAAAATTAAAATTTTTACGCCATTTTGCCATCCTAGACGGACGCCTACTCCTTTTTTTAAATTTGTGATTTTGTTCGTCGTTGGGAATGGTGAACCGCCGAAGATGGCTCTGTTTTCCCATACGAGATTAAATATGACACATTCTATATTTGTTGTCATCGGGGAAATATTCTTATAGACAGAACATTGTTATAGATAGCATCGTTATAGAATGTTTTCACCGTGCATTTTATCATTGATAAGATTTGATATATCAGCGAGGTATAAGATACATTTTGTTAGCGATAAATATGTGATGTATCAGTGATAAGTATGATATAACGTTCGATGTTTTTGGAAACACACTGCATTAATCCAATAGAAGAAAACACACGTAAAGTATATTCGGTGCAGTTAAATTAGGAACAATTGTTTATAGCTTTTTCGATACTCACGTGTTGTCTTCATCAGAACATAATGACTTTTTTTTGGCAAGTAATGTGGATAGGGGTTGCCATTGTGCTAGTTTGAAATTAGTTTGTGTTGACGAGGGATTTTGCGTGTTGGTGATGTTGCCTGCGGCTGTAAAACATGGGACGGCACGGCTAGAGGCAACATGACAAACATGAGTCATGTATAGTCATAGTGACCTTGATAGAACGTTGTTCTTATGTCGAAAAATTTTCCCTTCAACATTTGTGAAATTGACATTGAGATGAGGGGTAAATTTATGACGTGGTATATTCGGGGTCGCCGAGAGAAAACGCGGGCTTCAGGCTCACTTTAACCACTCCTTTGACTCCTTCCATGGGCCGGGCCCCAACAGCATAGGTCCTTGCCAGCTCGGGCTCTTAGACTTCATTTGGGCCCACGGGCTGCAGCCTCTGCTACTTCCCGCTCTGGTCAGCTCTGGGTATATTATTAGATAAATGCACACCACTCTATATGTTCTCAGGAGGCATTTTAGCAATAAAACGATACAGAGAATAATCCATAGAGTCCGTCGAGAAGCTTCCCAGAGGAGTCTTTGACATAGTAAGTTCATTTTATGGATGACAATGCTCTTCCACACAGGGCTGGAATGGTTAATGAATTATCTGAAAGTGAGGATATTTAGAGCAGTGTTTCCCCAACTTTTTTCACATCATGGAACACCTCATAAGTAGGCATGGACGCAGTTGTCTCTCGTTTAATATTTGTGATAAGTTAACGATGTCTCCACTATTCATACAGATCCTGCTCTTACCGGGACGTTACTATCTGTTGGCTGCCGCTTATATATTTACTATGGCTCAGATTAAATCACCATTCCATATTTATGGAGGATTCGATGTCAGCCCTTCCGCCGCTCTCTGGTATATCGGGGTTTCTGTAACCCAGCTTATCATATGTTTTTGGAAAATCTCACCGAGTAATTTTTTTCCTGTATTTTGTTTGTATTGACTAAGAGCCAAGTTTTCCGCAATATTGCGAATCAAAAAAAGTTTTTTTTTGGGGCCCACCCTAATGTATATACAAAGATATTTAAGATAACACAAGTTATACTTATATTGAATTATATATATCTAGCTGTATCTTAAACTTTGTTCTCTCTCTCTTTTAATATTAAATTGCCAATCACGATTAATAAAATTCGAAACTTTATTTCAATAATAAAAAATCCAACAAATCGTTTTAAAGGGCGTTAAAGCGTTTTGATGGATATTAACAGAGGGGAGGAATTTCTGGCGTCAACGCAGGAATTAAGCAGGGTTATTCAATTGGAAAACTTGCCTGTTAAACAATTACGTCTTCGTAAAGTCAGCTTAACAAGGTTACACGAAGAAGTAAAAAAAGTAAATTTCCTCCTTCTTTTTTCTTACTCTTTGTTTAAGAACTTTCTTTTTCCTTGAACTTCGAAAATGTGTATTCTTTGTCACTAAATAGGGAGAGCGCTTCAATGGCTATCGATCATTTTATAATTAAATTTCTTAAAATTTAGCAGCAAACAAAAATTGCGAAATGGGGATTTATTAAAAAGAGTATTTAAGGGGCAATTAAAAATTCAATAATTAATATTTTAATAAGTGAAAATTTTCTCATTGTTTAACTACTTGCTTGCGAGTAATAGAGGGAGACAGCGAGAAAGTACTGGTCCTCGAAATGTTGGGAAAGTTTTTAAATAATCTAAAATATTATATATATATATATATTAGAAATATTTTAGTTTTTATTAATTTAAGTTTTTGGCTCAGAAAGTCATCTTTGGCTTCTGTTTTAATTAAAATAAATGAATCTATGTCTATATATATGTGTGTGTGTGTGTGTGTATGTGTGTGTGTGTGTGTGTGTTACGGTGAAAGACCAAAATCTGGCGAATGTCGACAGTCTCCAGTGAATGTCAACAATCACATAGTCGCTTGGTGTATGTCCGAAATATTTGCTAAATATCATTATTTCTGACTTACACCGGTCAATGTTGACATTCAGCATGCACTGATGGTGAATGTTGAATAAGGTTATTTTTTTTTTACTTTTTAAATCATACTGTATTATCAAAACATATTATGACATATGTCAAAATAGGAGAAAGCTGAAGTAACAGCACATATAAATAAACTGTTGAACCTTAAAACGAACAGTACATTCTAATTCTAAATGAGAAAAGAAAATAATACCAATAATAAACTTACTTAATTATATGATTAACGGTACTCAATCTTATTTATTGCAATGACTTAAACTGTTATGACACTTTAAATTGCACAAGAGTCCCTTGCTTTTACAACTGCATTCAGTATTAAAACACTTCTTTTTGCAATTACAGCGTGTGTAGCCTTGCCCTCCGCTTCTCGAACTAGTTGCAGCTGCTTCTCTTAGCGACATTTCTTGAGGAGAAACCTGATCTATGGAAAGCTTTTGGTTTAACGCCAAATAGAGCTTCATAAGGACTTTGGCATATTCTTTCGTGGTATGCTGTGTTCTTGGCAAATTGAACAAATAGCAAATCATTTGACCATTTATTTGTATCGTTATCGTTCATCCACGCAGTTACCATATTCTGTATAGCTTGATTGGCTCTTTCAACTGAGCCTTGTGTTTGACTATGGCGAGGCTTTCCGTGAACTATCCTAACATCTTTCCACATAGCGCATAGTTCGGATATGACTCGATTACTGAATTCCCTACCATTATCTGAATGCAATATAACTGGGGGTACCAAATCTAAAAAATATTTGAAGAAGGTGAGATGCTACTTCTTCAGCTGTCTTAGTTTTCAAAGATCGTAACTGGACAAATTTCGTTAAATGGTCTTGATACACCATTATGAACTTATATTCACTATCCCTTTGTGACTTCAGGTCTATCGGATCGACTGGACATCTTGAGTTTAATTTCAAACTGACAATTGGTTTCACAACAAATCCTTTTTTAGATGCACTATTTCATTTGACATTGTTTAAATAAATTTAAATTCAACATCACAACTTCATATATAAGATTTTTGTACTTAACTTGCAATTCTTTAAGCATACGTACGTGTTCTTCCTCCATGGCCTATTCTAAGGTGAGTTTCGGGGAGTATACTGAACATTTCATCATTGGTAACATAATACTGTATATTCGTTTCTCCTGGTTTTAACGGCACAATTAATTTCTCTTCATCATTAATGTTTAAAACGTCAAAACGCTTTAACCGTCTGTACTCCAAAGGTGTACTGCAGCACTTAGTTTTAGCAGAAATCACTTCGGAAAGTATTTTAGAGCACTTTTCTTGAGAAAAATAAAAATGATTTTCTTCTTGTTTACTCGCAATTAACGCACGCAGATTTTCAAAAAAAAAAAAGATCACGGTTCACTGCAGTAGCCATTCAATATATAAATTAGGGTATCGGATAAAACAAAAATTAAGCAAACGTTGCACATACCAGCAAACCTTGCATCAGACTGACAAACAGCAGAGTGTTCGAGAGTCTAACAAATGAATGCCACCTGACCTCAATCGCGGCAGAACAAAAGATTTGGAGTTTTTGTCGCCTCTGTCTAACTTCTCGTTTCGACATTCACCAGAGCTTATCTGTGCTTGTCCACATCCACCGGCGATAGTCCGAATGTCTAAGAATATAACCAAATATTCCGTTTTTCACCAACGAAATTAGAGAATGTCGACGTTCTCCAATTTCGGTCTTTCACAGTAACATATATATATATACATATCATCATCATCATCATATTCAACCATTATCTATCCACTGCTGGATGAAGGTCTGGGGCGTGCAGCCCCACACAAATAAATAACGACATTGCAAAGCATTGCAGACATGGGCTAGAAATGATAGCAAATATAACTAAACGCGCATCGCTAGCTAGCTAACTGCAAGTAGCCAAACCAGTTCCCACAAGTCACTCTCCTTAAGAGAAAACCAGTTCTTAGAACTCGAGACTCACTTAGCATTTGACTCTAGACGAGATCACGCTCTGGACCTGACGTTAGTTTCTCCTACGCGCACATGAAGTGTCGAGACATAGAAATTACCGTGTATCGGCTCGATTGCTAGCCGGGACGAGACAAATGTCCATCGATGCATACAGCGCCGTAACTCAATTATTAATCGATAGTAATTAATCGATAGTAATTAATCGATCGACTTGTATACCACGTCTGAATAACGTGTATTTTGATTGTCCACCTTCATATCTCTTCGCCTTTTCATGAGCTGTTTCGTCTTCTCAGATAATTTGCTATTGTGCTTTTTACAGGTTACACCACCAATTTCCCCAGCAGTTTCAACTATTGTCTTAACAATGTTTTCATTTGCTTCTGAGATATCACTTTCATCAATAAGTCCTTCCAGTGCAGAAAAGCGATTTTTTAATTCCAACTTGAATGCCTCGGTATTTTCTTTTAATTTCTTTAAATCCACCCTCTTACTTACTTGTTTCCTAATGAGCTTCTGTCGTTCTAATTTAGTATTTAAGTGCACTTTACATCTCACCATTCGATGATCACTTCCAGTATTAAATCTGTTCAGTACACTGCAATCTTCAATAATTGATTTCTTGTTTTAAATAATTAAATTAAATAAAATTAAACACATTAACACAGTTAAAATAAATACGATGGTTTATAGCTATTTCGGAAGCGCGTTTAGGCTTCCTTCTTCAGAACCCTAGTTACACTAATGTGACACACGTGCTAGAAAAACTATCGATGCCAAATTGCTAGTCCAAAATTAGTTCGGGTAAACCAGTTGTGGGTCCGTAGCCGCGTCTTTTGCTATGGGACGAATGAAGTTTCTCCAAATAGAGGACATGGAATTGAACGGAAGCTGATCGTTAACAGTAGAAGAGGAATGCGAAAGAATATGGAAGGCTTCAAAGAAATTGAGGTCGGCTGGTGAAGAAACTTTCTCTATTAGATGGGCCTTGTCGAAAGAAAATTTGTGGCCAGCTTCCCAGGCGTGTTTGGCCAAAGCAGATTTTTCCAGTTGTTGTTTACGCACGTAGGCTTCATGCTCTTTAAGCCGAAATCGAAGGGCCCGACGTGTTTGACCAATATAAACACGATTACACTGGCATGGAATGGAGTAAATTCCAAAATAATTGCAATCAGGAATAATATCCTTGAGTTTGGAATAACCGAGTTTATTGATTGGAGTAAAAGTGACCTTGAAATTAAATTTACGGAGGATGGAAGCAATTTTTGAAGAAATTCGTGGAACGAAAGGAATGCTGATAAAATTACAAGGAGAGGAATCAATCAAGAGTGTACTGCACAGCTTAGGTCTAGTGAGTTTCTTCAAAGCGTCGTCAATAATGGTAGGATTGTAACCACGATCTCGAGCGATGTCAAGAATATGGTTAAGTTCAATCTTGAGTAATTCTTCAGATGATGACAATTTTAGAGTACATGAGACCAAACCTGTAGAACGTGCTTATCGTCTAATTTTGTGGATGGGCGGAAGCAGCATGCGGCGTTTGGCTAACAGCAAAATGTTTCCGATATACGCTGGTTTGGAACCCGGACGGCGATCTATGTACCAAAACGTCCAGGAAAGGCAATGAACCGTTGTTTTCTTCTTCCAAAGTGAATTGTATGTGAGGGTTGACGGAATTTAAGGTGGTGAGAATTGTAGAGAGATCTGAACAATCGTTTGGAAGAATAGCGAATGTGTCATCCACATATCTAATCCACAGTTTAAATGGTATGATTTCTTGTTTGCCAGGATATAGTCAATTTCACTAGTTCCCCCATTTGGGTGTTTCCATGTCCATTTTCTTTGCGGTTTCTTCTTAAAAAATGAATTCATGATGCTAAGATTTTCAGCTTCTGCAAATTCGATGAGTTGATCGCCACGTTCATTCCTTTCCCCATATCCGTATTTACCAACCGATGTCTCTCCTTGTTCCTGTTGTCCAATTCTTGCATTGAAATCCCCCATGATGAGCTTGATATGTTGTTTCCCTTTGGTGTGTAACTCTTTGATTTCTTCATAAAATTCTTCAACCTCTTCGTCGGTATGGCTTGATGTTGGTGCATATACCTGTACTATTTGAAGTTGGTATCGCTGGGTTAGTTGAACAACGAGCCTCGCTGCTCGATCTAATGTGCTTTCAACGTGGGGAAGGTGGTCTTTAATTCTTTTGTTGATTAAGAAGCCAACACCACTTGTTCTTCCAGTTTCCGTTCCTCTATAATAAAACAAATGTCCGCTTTTAAGTTCTACCAACTCTTCACATTTTTTCCTGACTGCACTGAGTCCTAATAATGTCCCATTTGATCTTTTCAAGTTTTTCTTGTAATTCCTGAAGTCTTGTTCCAGGAGCAAAGGATCGTCCATTATACGTAGCCAAGATCAATAACAAATGGCAACCTGGGCCATTCAAGTGATTCTTAGCACCCTCTTTCCTGCCACGCTGATTGCTGCCTTGATCAGGAGCACTCCAGCACCCGGAGACCAGGGGCTTTGTTTTTTGGTGTGTAAGCAACTATGTTTGATGATTGATTGATGACTAATTTCTCCACTAGGAGAAATTAGCCATCATTTCACCAAGTTAGCTAGACGAGTTGGTGAATTAGCCCTCCCACCTCCTTCCGCCTTTCCATCCATGCATGCAGCAAATATTAATTTGCTTCATAAATTGAAAGCCCGGCCCGCACCACTTGAAGGCGGGCTTGGACACTAGGTTACTGGCCTGGCCGGTTCCACACACCGTCGCATATGTTCAGCGTGTGGGTCTCCTTCCAGTTAGATACCAGAAACCCTTTTGCAGGCTATATATATATATATTATTATTATAATAATGAAATGAGGGTTCTCCCCCTCAATTCATTGAGATCTCTAGATCTTGCCAATTTTACTATACGGTGGTTATATTCCTGGCCACAGTAAATGATTCTTATTTTATTGATTAATTAGTTTCAGTATGTAATTCTCATCTGGCTGATTAATTTTTTTATTAAAAATATGTGATTTTATACGGGACGTCCACAAAGTCTGACCCAGGGTCATTTATTCGGAAACGGTTGGCTAGTTGGAAAAATCGGCGAACACATATCACATTTTTTGGGGGCGCACTTTTTCAGTGAAAAATTTTTGGTGTGTGACCCCTTGGGGGTTGGGAGTGGGGATCAATTCAAAAATTTCAAATGGAAAGGTATGTCAAGTTGCATGTCGTTCGAAAAATCTGAATAAAAAACAATTATTAACGTTGGTCCCAGGTCAATACACCTCACAAGTCATGAATGGCGAGCGTTTAAAATTTTGGTATAAAATCCCTTTCTTTACCAAAATTCCCCCACACACAGGTACTTAAAATCCCATTCTGTGCTTGTTTCTGAAGAGAGTGTGCTTCTGTGCATGTGTAGCCACTGTGCTTCGTTTACGTGTTAGTTAGAAACATCGACAGATGCGGCAGTAATTAAAAATTACTTGTACGTGTTACTAGGCGTGTTCGGCTTCGTTCAAAGCAATGGAAGTTTAAATAAATCTTTATTAAACTTTCATTTCTTATGTAATTACTCTCTTTGTTTTATCATTTAACGGCCATACAATGGTATGCTCAGTGGAAGACAAAGTGGGAATAATTTTTCTTTATGGGGAATGTGGTCGAAACTGCGGGTCAACCTCTAAAAGGTTCAACGAATTATTTCCTGACCGATCAATCGATCGTAAGTGCGTGTCCGATTTAGTAAAAAAATTTCGCGAAACACAAAATGTAAAATATCGGCCACGCTCTGGTCGCGACCTAAGGTGGCTGAGGGTACAGTGCTGGAAGTTATCGGCAATGCTAGTGTAACACCCCTGCAATCCTTGAGTGAAATGAGTGACTGCACGAACATTCCCAAATCCACAATCGGCAAAATCCTTAAAAACGTTCGTTTTATCTGTATAAAATGCACTTTACTCAAGAGCTCAATAAGGACCACTTTGATCGTCGTCTTGAGTTTTGTGAAGTAATGACCGCACGAATCGCTGAAAATAATCAGTTTTTACAAAACATTTGTTTCAGCGATAAAAGCACATTCTTTCTTAATGGACAGGTGAATACCCAAAACGTGCGTTGCTGGAGCAATGAAAATCCCCATATTTTAAGAGAAAGACATAACTCAACGACCACAAAATTTAAATGTTTGGGCGGGAATTTTATGCAACCATATCACCGGGCCTATTTTCATTGTTGAAAATTTAACAGGGGAACGTTATTTAGATCTGCTAGAAAATTTAGTAGACCCTCTAATTACAAAGGTTGTCGAAAATGCTACAACTGAAGAAGGAGAGCTAGAATTTGATGTAGATGGAATTGTATTTCAACAAGATGGTTGCCCAGCCCATTATGAGCGCGCTGTGCATCAGTATCTGGATAACAGATTCCCAAACAAATGGATTGGTAGGCGATTGAGTGGCAGGCTCGATCCACAGATTTGTCTATGAATGAATTTTTTTTTATGGGAACACTTGACAACTGTAGTCTGCAGAACCTAACCAACTTTGTTACTCAAATTAAAGAACAGAATTACTACAGCTTGTTGGGAGATACCATTACTTACATTTAAGCATGTGCATCAGAAATTTGAAAATTGTTTATTTTATTGTCAGGAAGTGAATGGTGCGCGTTGTGAGCAGTTATTGATATAAAGTTCAATCTAGTAGTACGCCGTGTAATTTGAATAGGAATTTGATCCTATTGGGGCTGAGGAGATCCCCCCCCCCTTCCTCCTATAAAAGCTCTGCATCTACACATGTGCAGATGCACACTCTCTACAGAAACAAGTATAGAACGGGATTTTAAGTACCCGTGTCTGTGTGTGTGTGGGGAATTTTGAACTCTCGCCATTCATGACTAGTTGGGTGTGTCGACCCGAGACCAACGTTGATAATCATTTTTTACTCAGACCTTTCGAACGACGTACAATTTGACATATCTTTTCATTTGAAATTATACAGTTGAACCCCGCCCCCAATCTCCTATGGATCACACATCAAAAATTTTGCACTCAAAAATTGTGCCCTCAAAAATAATGGGATACGTGTGAAACTGGTACGTAACACTACGCGGGAAATAAGACATAAAATAAAATTAACAACGTTTTAAGTCTAGGATTTTATTTTTTAATTAAGCTTAAGTTAATTAAACGTAAGTTCAATTAAAAAATAAAATACCACGCTTAAAACGTTGTTTATTATATTTTGTGTCTTATAATGGGATACGTGTTCACCGATTTTTCCATCTACCCAACCGTTTCCGAAAAAATGACCCGGGGTCAGATTTTGTGGACGCCCTGTATATTATAAATGATGGAGATTTAAATAAATATATATTAATGAAGATTGATGGAAATGAATGATTAAATGAGAAAGACGATTGATGAAGAAATCCGATTGATACGATTGATGGAAAATTGATTAAGACTATTGATTTAAAACTTACCGAGATGATAGACACGATTGATTTAAAATTGATTGAGTTGATTGATTTAAAACTGATTGAGACGGTTGATTGAAAATTGATTGAATGAGAAAAACGATTGATAGAAGATTACTGGAATGATAGTGATAATTTGACGGAGAAAATTGATTAAAAATTGACGGAAGATTGAAGGAATATATTAATAAGAAACATATTAATAAAACTCAAATATATTATTAAGATTGATTAAACATTGATGGAAATAGAAGGAAATATATATTCAGCCAGCTTTCAAAGTAAGAAATATCTCTTGCATCGCACGTTTTATCGACATCGAGGTATTGCTAAGGGGACCTCACGTTTTTTTCTCTTTCCCCTTGTTCCTTCATAAAAACCGTTTGGCTCCCGGAACGCCCGCGAGTACCATCGATAACAAAACGCTCCCGGAGTGCTGCTAGAGCCTTATCTTTCCGGAACACTGGCGCATGCAAGTACGGGCAAACGAATAAAAGTTTCGTGAACAAAAGCTCCATGAAACAAAACTGTTTGCCACTGGCTCATGGTAAATCGATGCATGCTGTTGGGTGTCCATAACATAGCCTTAAAACGGCGTTTATCGTACGGTTCATCTGACTGATACGGAAGTCCCAAGAACGGAAAATCCCGGAAAAGAAAACCCGGAGTTGATTAACAATAAATGAGCCAAATAGCACATAAAGAAGCAAATACCTACTCAACCGAAAGTGATTTTTGTGTCGCATAACGTTAAGCTGGAAATCTCCCAGTAAAGTCAAATAAACTTGCAACTAAATCACTGGCATTGGATTAAACTGCATTCTGCCACGTACTATTGTAGCCTTTCATGCATTCTTACGCTTAAAACGTCTTTATTGAACTTGAATTCATAAAATGGATAAGTTTTTCCTTTTGCGAGAAATTTCCGTCACGTTTTACTGCCAACTTTCTTACCAGCGCCAAATTTTCTCGCCAATGTTGCCAAGTGTGGAAAATGTAAAAATATACGTTTTCAACGTTAATTTATTTTTAATTTATTATTTCCCTTCGTTAATTTTTATTGTAAAGGAACGCTAGCAATACATTTTCCTGGGAACTAAAAATTATAGTCTTTTTTATATCTATTATAAATTGTTATATTTATGATTAGTATATAGGCTATCTCTCATTATAACTTACCTTAAGTTTACTTACATCATGATCTCGAAGTTTCTCTTTATTCACAATCTTTACGAACTCTTAGAGACCCTCACGGAACTTTAGAGTTCTATGGAATCTTAAAGTTCCGTGAAATCTTCAAATTTCATGAAGAGAAAGTGAGAGAGAGAGAGATTTCGTTAATAAATTCTACACTGGAACATATTTAATTGTTGCATGTTAGTTCTCAAATGTATCTTTTCTCCAATTTTTTTACTATACAATATCATTTCAGTTGTATCACACGTTAGGTTCCAAATGTCTTTTTGAAAATAGTCTTTATCCGTCGCCACTATATGCAAGTAACATAAACAGCATTTACAATTATAATAAATACAGAATTTGACGTGCATAGG
This sequence comes from Dysdera silvatica, assembly GCA_006491805.2. Lineage (NCBI taxonomy): Eukaryota > Metazoa > Arthropoda > Arachnida > Araneae > Dysderidae > Dysdera > Dysdera silvatica. The sequence continues at coordinate 127,658,675 of QLNU02014802.1, read as the reverse complement.
TTGATTTGTCTTTTGCTTATTGCGACTAATAAAAACAAATTTAAGAAATAACACTGTGCGCAAAAATACTGCGTCCTCTGTCGCTCATCCCGTCGCATAAATGAATACAGAGCGCTGTACGAATGAGCGCCAGTCGTAATGGAAAATAATCCTGAAGCGGTATTATACTGCATGATCGCCATATGATTGAGCGCCGGTCGTAATAGAAATCACCTTGAAGCCGTATATTACTACATATCAGTGATTCTCAAGCTTTTTGTCCTAAGAAGCCTTTTTAAGAAAGAAGGGGACTGTGGAGACATTGATTTGTTTTCACTTTTACGTGCTTTCTTCAGTTATGAACTATGTTCACGTTAGTAATGAACAACAGATATAGAACAAAAGTGGTTTTAGTTACAGAATATAGAACAAAATGAAGGGAATGGGGTCGTTTAATTTTACATTGTATGGCGATGTCTATTTTTATTTTACAACAACAACAAACAATTTTTATTTATTTGTCACAATGGTTGTAGCAACTTTCCATTTCACTTAGAAAATACATATATAAACAATAACACTGCAATTCAATAAACCACAAATAACCACAATCCATCGTGACGAGTCACCAGTAAAAATCATACGATTTAACAGGCTGAGGACCCTAACAATTTAATGGCGCAAAATCACCTCTTAGCAAATAATCTAATATTTTTTTTTCTAAATAGATTAATATTATTTATGTCGTTAAGAGTGTTTGGTATTTTATTCCAACTCCTTAAGCCCGAATATTCAATGTCCTTGTTATAAAATTCCGTTCTAATTTTTGGTAGTCTATATTGACCTTTTCTCTGGAAGCTCGATTGTTTCCATAATCTATTAATTCAATATTCTCTATATATTTATTTCCTTTTATTCTTTTGAACATTATTTTTAATATACTATAATCATATATCTTATCTATTGGTAGAATACCATATTTGCTAAACAATATAATTTGATTTAAACTTTTAGTTTTTTCAATTATTTTTATAAATTTAATCTGTAGCGATTTAATTAGTCTGGTATTTTTCTTATTTAGATTTTCCCAAATGCTATTACAATAGGTCAAGTGACTGTATATAAATGGATAATATAAACCCAGTAATATATCTCCGGGGACTGTTCGCGACAATTTTCTCAAAATCCCTATTCCCAAACTCACCTCCTTTTCTACTCTTTCTGTCTGCCTATTCCAATTCAAGTCCTTTGCCAATACTACCCCAAAAAATCAATTTACTTAACGATTTCAATTTCTTTCTCATTTAAATAATTTTTTTCTGAATCTTCTATCAATTTTCTTATTTTTTGTACTAAAAATTAATATTTTTGTTTTAGATTCATTTGTTTTCATTTTATTTATTTTAAACCAAAGTTCAAATTTTTTAATTACTTCATGACTAGTTCTAGTTAACTCATATTTGTCTTTACCCTGAATATACACACTTGAATCATTTGCATATTATAGATATCTGCATATTTTGGATAGATGAAGACGACTGTTTTAGGCACAAAGTCAAAACGACTTCTGGACTTATTTTTATTTACTGTATAAACAGAGATAAAATCCAAATTCACACGAGAAAGGGGTTGACAACGGAAGAAGAAATACTTTTGCTTGATCAACAGGTGGATTAAATTCATTTTCTAAACTTAATCAAAATTCTGAAGAAGACATTTTGGAAGGCAGTTCCCAAAGTAGCGTGTGACGGAATACATATGAGGCATTTATAATCAGTTGATGTTAGGCAGGCTGTTTTTAAAATAATAGCAAATATCACCTAATCATAGCTTACGCGGTATTTTGCTACACATGCAATACTCATCGACTTTTTTTACCATTTATTTGGAAGGAGAAAAAAAATGCGCATCAGATTTAATTTCTTTTCTTTCTTGGAAAGTAAAATGTTTCTTAATACGTTTTTAGAACAAAATATATGGTAACCGTGATATAGTGATAAGAAATTTCCTAAAAATTATGATCATCCATTTATTTTTGATAGGCAAGTGGACTAATTTTTACGTAAGCGTAATTTTATGTTTAGCGCTTTTGCGGAACCCTTTTTCAAGCTCTGCGGAGCCCTTGGGGCTCCGCTAAGGGCAATTTGCGAAATTATTCTGTACATGATTATTTTATTTCATTACTACTATCCTCCTGCTAGGGGAAAATCTGTCTTATTCGATATATTTACATCGTCGAAACACTTTTCTCGTCATATAAGTACTTAAGATACTTAAATGCAATTGCAATACTTAAAAATACTTAATATACTTGAAAGTACTTAAGATACTTGAAAGTACTTGAGATACTTCAAAGTTCTTAAGATACTTCAAAGTTCTTAAGATACTTCAAAGTTCTTAAGATACTCCAAAGTTCTTAAGATACTTGAAAGTACTCAAGGTACTTAAAAGTACTTAAGATACTTAAAAGTACCAGCATCCTCAACTATTTCACGAGAATTAAAGCTTTCAAACCATGCAACCATAATAAGCCCCGTAGTTTTATATGAAGCTGAGACATGGACGTTGATTGCAAGAGACAAACAACTTGGGTTAGAAATTGATGATGACAAGACCAGATACATGATCAACACAAGAGACAAAAGATTCCAGGGTCAGGAGGTTTAAAAGAGAAGAAATGGATGGAAACTTTAAACGATTGTGGCAGTTTAAATATTCAGGAGCCATTGTGACAGAAGACAATAAGATTAGCATAGAGTTCAAAGCAAGGATAACATAGGGAATCGAGGGCGCTACTTTGCATTTCAGAAAGTATTAAGTTCCACGAATATCTCGTGTGAACTAAAACTTACCGTCTATGAAACAATATAATAACACAAAACACATTCCGTAGTTTTATATGGAATCGAAACGTGAACACATTAAGAGAAAGAGACGAAGAATTGAATTGCTGAAAATATGAGGCAGTTCAAAAAATATAAAAGGCAGATAATAGTAACTTGAAAGAGGATAATTACATTAAAATTAACAACAATGAATTTGGCATCTACAGCGAAACAGAACTTGGCAGCAATAACAACGATGAAAAAGAACAACAATTTGTACGATGATCTAGAGCAATGGTTCCCAAATTTTTTCAAGCCGTGACCCACTATTTTAGTAGCCAAATAATCTATGATCCCCTCTATATTAACCAAAAGATCTGCTACCCCCCTCTTTACTCCGCCGCCACATTTGCTAAAATAAAAGCCTTTTTAACAGAGTAATGAAAAACGTTATATATATTATAATTGCATAATTAAATATCTGCAAGAAAACCAACTATGTAGCATTGAATGCCATGACTTTGAAAATCTATTCAATTTCATTGACATTTTATGATGTTCCGAAATTATTTTTCACTACTTTGAAAAAACAGAATTTCGTTGGGCTGGAAGTATCCTACTGCAAAAACCTTCGCTCCTTTTGCCTCAAAAAAAACATCATAAAAATGTTTGGCAGGCTTTGTGTACAAACCCACGGAATTCCCACAGGAGCCAGTTACTCCAGTGTTCTGGCAAACTTATACCGTCATTTTTACGAAAAAGCTTACCTTCAATAACAAGTCACATTCAGATACGTTGATGACCTCATAACACTCAATGGCACTAAGAATCTTGACATCTACTCCCTAAACCTAATTAAAATCAATACTGACAACAAGAGTGGTGTTTTCCTAGATTTAAATATCAGCATCAACGACAACTCTCTTACTGAAATTGACTTGTATGATAAAAGGCAAGACTTCAGATTTAAAGTGAATTTCCTCACAAACTGGGACTCCCAACATATCCAAAAAAGTCCACAGAAATATTATATGTTCACAATGTTCTCGCATCAACAGGGTATGTAGTAACAATAACCTTAAGTTAAAAAACTTTCAGGCGCTCATGCCAAAATGCATTTATAATAATGTTCCACATTACTTCGCCAAGAATCTGGTTCATAATTTTGTTAAAAACTTTCTTGATCCTAAACCCTTCAATAAGACACAAAAAACAACGTTTTAGAAGCGTATTTATGTCAAGATTGAGTTCAAGCTACGCGTTTCGGGCGATAAAAGTTCGCCCTTCTTCGGGATGAACGTAGCATCTCGATAAGCAAACAAAGGTTGATTCGGATGCCGACAGGTTGGGGTTACTATATATCTATATATCTATAGACCATAAGAATATGTGGTTGGCGCTAGTACCTTCTAATGTAATATACATAAATATACTACACTTAAATGTATATTAACTTAGACAAAGTGAAAGTAGTAAAGTAATATAACATAAAGTACTAAAACCAAGTAAATTAAAGTGGTAGAAATAGCTTTGGATAAAAACTGAAATTGTAGTAGTAAAAAGTGAAGAGGAATAAAAGATTAAATAATACCAAGAATTTTGTTCTTCATCAGAGACCGCACAAAATCCTCGTTATTGATTTGCTTTTTCTGATTACAATAATTGAGTTTTGTGATTAATATTGAATGAACTAATATCGATCAAAAATTAGTTAAAGACGTAAATTGGGTAAAGGCGACTCGTTTGTTGACGATATTCCACGTGTTCACTCCCGAAGAAGGGCGAACTTTTATCGCCCGAAATGAGTAGTTTGAACTCAATCTTGACATAAATACGCTTCTAAAACGTTGTTTTTTGTGTCTTATTTATATTGCGTATTGTTTCGTCGAATATTTTCACCTAAACCCCTTCATTTCATTTTTTTCATACCTTTAACTTTCTCAGTCCCTATTTCCACTATTATCATCTATTATGTTCTACCCTTTGCTTGTTTTTTCACAACGAAAGCACCATTTAAAGTTTAAGTCCTAGTGGACAAAAGGCAACTTTTCTAGCAAAAAGAACCCCAGTGCTTTGGTGTTTTCTCCTACACCCAAAACACGACAAATTTCATTTCTTTTACCTACTTTCTTACTTCTAATCCTTCAGTACTTTTTCTTAAATAGTTCGGTTTTTCTTACATTTTTATTTATTATACTAACAAGTTTATCTCTGTAATGTAGGTAAGTGTTTTGATATCAGGTTTGAGAATTATAGTAAGCTTTTTCTAGCTGTTGTATGCATATTTATTGAGTTCTCTATGTTCAAAAACGTTTTTGTATTTAATATTGTTCAAATTATATTTCTGTATATATATATATATATGTTTTGTTTAATTTGTGTGTATATATATATAGGTGTGTGTATGTTTATGCATATCACCTTTTCTATTTTTGTTAATTCAACTTTTCCACTTTAATCACTTTCCATAACTCTATCTACTTGTTGTAAGTTTGCTTTTGGGCCACTTACAACAATTGAGATTTTTCTTAGTATTAATAAAGAGACCCTTCTAAATTACTAAAATATTGTTAAACTAATTATATTCTGGATTTATACTATTTTTAACTAATTTTTGATCAATATTGGTTCATTCAGTATTAATCATAAATCTCAATTATTGTAGTCAGAAAAAGCAAACCAATAACAGGGATTTTGTGCGGTCCCTGATGAAGAACAAAATTCTTGGTATTGTTTAATCTTTTACTCCTCTTCACCTTTTACTACTACAATTTCAATTTTTATTCTGAGATGTTTCTACTACTTAAATTTACTTGGGTTTACTACCTTGTGTGATATTACTAGCCACTTTTATAGTATTATATTGGCCTTACTACCTAGTGTTATATTACTTTTCTACTTTAACTTTGTCTAAATTAATATATGTTTAAGTGTAGTGTATGTATATTACATTAGAAGGTACATGTCACAATCATACTACAATTTTGCTATATATATATATATATACATACATACAGGGCTGTCCTGAAGAAAAACAAAGCTTACTCAGAGATCTCATAAAGATCGCACTGCTCACTGTAGTCCGGGGTTTGGTTCCCTAGGCCTTAAGAGGTTCGGATTCCTCGGAAAACAGTAGGTCCCGGCGCAGCATGACCACTGTAGTCTTTGAGCCGTAAAACCAAACAAACAAGCAAACCAACCTGAAGAAAATTATTGAGAGTATGCAGTGTTGTCTTAATTAAAGAGTATTGAAATTGCGGGGTAACTGGACTTGGTGACGTCATCGCGCCGCGCTGACTGTCATTTGACTGGTCGTCTATCCAAGCCCAAGGTGGCAGTTGCCACTTTCATCAGTTTTTCATTCCTCTTCTGTTCGTACGCAGGATATTTAGGGCTTGGGTGGTGGGGGGCTCAAGGAGTTTTCCTCATTTCCATCTTTAAAATATGTCTTTACAATGGTTAAATCTGTCACTTTCTTAATTTTAAGTCTTTTTTTTCCTTCTGTTCACATCGTATTTATTAATAAAAAAACGTTTAGCAGCTTTATTAAATCTTGTCAGTGCTAAACAATAATTAACTTTGTATTTCAGATTCTTGGCATATATATATATATCCTTATTGGTTTTTTTTTAACAGCTGTATTCATCATTTAATGCATGGTAATTCTTTCCTAATATCATTCATACTGTACTTACGTTTTGGTATTATGCGGATGAAAAACGATAAAAATTATAAAATTTCACAAAAGTTAACAACTCTTGTAGTCTATATGTATGTGATTGAAAATTAATTGAGATACTTCCCGCAGAAGTATAGTGGAAAAAAAGCATCGCCATAACTATTACCAACACCTTGAAAGAAATTGCGTCAACAATTTTTCATGGATTAGTCAGAAGGATGACTATATGGTTAGGGGAAATTAGGGCAAAGTGGATATAGGGGGCAAACGGATCAGCTTAATGTTTAATAATCCAAACATAGGAGGCAACAGTGGTCAGTGCAAAAGTGTTGAAGGTGTGCGTAGGAATAAATTGCACTTATTTCAGCGCTAATGAAATACATGCGCAGCGAATAAAGTAAGAAGACATTTTTTTCGATTATTCACTAAAATTTTTGTAAGTTAGTTAAGTGTCAATATAATAAAAACTATTTCGCACTAAACTTTATGATGAACTATATGTCAAAACGGTAACGCTTTCATGTTGGATATTTTAAAATGCTATTTGTTACGATTCAAGGTGCCTTTTTCAGTTTGCAAATGTAGTTCTTTGTGTGTCAAAATGAGGGAACAGGGGATCATTTTTGATTGAGCAAAGTGGATAGGTAATTCTACGGGGGCCCTGGCCCGCACCCCACAAGTTAGGGACCTCAAAATTCTTTCATTGGTGATAAAATCATGCAATTTGCTTTTAAATGTTTTTTATTGATTTTATTTTGTAATATTTCAGCGCAATTTTGAATATAATTTAAATTCACTCTGATTTGATTTTGGTAAACTGGCATGAAATTGATGACATGCACCTCTAGCCACATGGGCCACAGAGTTTTCACTAGAGAAGGCTTTTTTTATAGTTGATGATCTGGTAACCCTGATTGCAAAGTACTTCATTCAATTGAGGGAGTAAGTTTAATTACATGCGTTTGTTGTTCTGGTTGGTTATAGTCAAAGCGTGCAGAAATTTTAACAAACAGCCCTGCTGGGAACATCGCTCGAGCACAACGCGAAAAGAAAACCCGGTGTGCACAAAGTACAGGCAAGCCTAAGAATACCATCGAGCATCTTGGCACAGAGACAGAATCTACGTCGCAGTCTTAATTTACTTAATATGTAATAAACCATATGCTGATCCACCAATAGGGAACTGGATAAAGTGTTCCTTCTCTAACGGATGGACTTACGAGAACTCTACCCCTTATGAAGGCGTATGAGACTATACGTGTCTTAAATGCACTACATGAAAACGTTTCTGCCGAAAGCATGTTATGTGTACGTTATAATTTTTTACCACAGAGTTTTCTATTTCAAAAACAATCTATCCACTTTGTCTCGCGGTTGGGGCAAAGTGGATAATTTGACCTTTCTCCTTCAAACATTTTTGTTTTAAATTCAGTAATAAATAATGTCGTTAATGATACGTACTATGTTTCTTTGATGTCCACAGCAGTACACAGTATAGTTTCAGCTTCCATATATTTCTTTATTGCATTTTATTATTAAAATGAAATTAAGTGATCCGCTTTGCACTACTTTCCCCTATACTAAAAAATAAATAAAATCCTTTACCTACACTCAGGACTTTTCAGTATGGCCATTTTAAAATAGCGGGAAACTCAGAATAAATTCGACATAGCAGACAGTTTTTTTTAAAGACCAGGACAAATAGAAACCCTATCCTAGAAGCATAGAATGAGTGAGCCTCCAAAGAATATAGCACTGGCGATATTCCGTCAATAAACCATCTATTTTTCTTTAAAGATCAGTATCTTCAATACTCCGGTTTATCAGTAAGGAAAACCTCTCGGATATTTTTGTAATTAAACATAATTAAAATAATGCCTAACTTAAATAACACCTGGCCCTTTCAAGAGCCCTAAGCCTTCACTTTGCCTATACAGAGTAGAAAATTTAACTAGATAATCTAAAATATTTAAAACAATAAGCGTTTCACAGAAAAAAATTTTTTAAAGTTGCTTGGCTTGAAGGAGGAAAGTGTTTTCCATTATCTACGTTTTACTTAGGAAGCCGTGTTCAAGGTCATTTGTAGGTCAAACCTTTTTTTGGGGGGGAAACATATATTTTTTTATTCCTTGTAAAAAATAAGCAACTTTTGTAGAAAGCATTTTTTTAATACAGCGTAGTCTCAGAAATATTTAGAAAGTAAACCTGAATAAAGAAATTTATGCCATAACATGCGCGTTGCATATATCTCCGAGATTCCCCATAAATATGAATTATTTCGACTGTTTCTTCTAAAGAAAAATATTAATTTTTAACACACAATAAACTAAAACTCAATACCCTAATTTAGCTTAACACTTAAGTGTTAACTTTTAAATTCCTTGCGTTAAGTGGATGGCTGTAAGACGGAAGTAGATAAAAAGCTGAATGCTGGTAGCAAGTGGCCGTCTTGCTTTCAGTACCAATTAGTACCACCTGCAATATCTAATTTTTCTAAGAAATATGAATCTTGTCATGACTTACCAACCAATCATAGGTATGATGCACCTTTATGTGTACAATGTCTCTCCAAGTACTGCATACTTAATTTCTTTCATGTTTTAAATATTAAATTAGTTGTCTATGATATAAAACCAATTTCTTTATTCAATGTTACTTTTTAAATATCTCGGAAACTAAACTGAAAAAATTGTTTCTACAAAAGTTGTTTATTATTTTACGAGAAATAAGTATGAAAAAAAACAGGTTTTCCTTAAAAAAAAATCAGTTCGACCTTCAAATGATCTTGAAAATGACCCCCCCCAAATAAAACAAAGATAATGAAAAGCGCTTTCCACCTTCAAACCAAGCAACTTTTATTAAAAACATTTTTTTTATAAAACGTTTATTTTTTTTTAAATATTTTACATTATCAAGCTAAATAGTCCACCCTGTAAATAAATTTGGCACTGTCGCTCGTTGCCACAGTCATTACGATGAAATTTTAATCCCGAATTTCGAGAAATAAAATAATATTTTCCGTCATAAATACATAACTACATGATATTATCTTTAGAAAATCTTACTCTAAAGCCTATTCTGCAGACACTTAGCATTGAAAATTTGAAACAGCGTATCCATTTACGCTCGGATACTTTTGTTGTAATAAAAAATATAAACGAGCTGTACTATCGGTGGTTTTGATTTGTTCACTTTTGACAAAATCACGGAAACTGACACAAACCATATAAATAAACCTGTAACTCCCTATTAGATATTTAAATAACGAAATACAATGAAACTACGTTTGGCTCTCGAAAATATCGGTAACTTACAACGGAGAAATTTCAACGCACTGTAAGATATTGGTGAAAGCTTCTAAAAAACGCAGAACTAAAGTCTGATATTGATATCTGAGGTGATATAAAACTAAATAATCGTTTATTTAAGTGCGGAGGATAATCGAATAATTTAACATATTTCACAAGCATGATAGCTACTCATTCAGTATATTAATTACGATGCAGATTTGCCATATATACACAGAAGAATGATGTGAACTTTTCAAAACATCATAAACATGGTTTGTATTTGTTTATTTCAGCCGGTTTTAGGTATTCTATTTTTTAAACATGGCATCGGAGGAGATGGGGTCAAATAAGATCATGATATCGAGTTCTTGAACCTGCTGAAGGTCTAAATGAAAGAAGTTTGCCTTGTTCTTATATTTTAATTTAGATGCAAAATTTGACCTACGACATTTAACCTTTTCGGTATACCTCTGTGAAAAAAACTTCACAAGTTGTCATTTAAAATTTTTTGAAAAATCGATAGAAATTAAACTTTTATTAGTCTACGGCAGTTTTTAGTAAATTTAAGCATTAAAATATAAGTTTTTCAAAAAAGTATAGCGTTTTTTATATTTAAATTCTTTAACAAATGTGTAATAATGTAGTTATTACTTACATTTTTAAAATTAAAAAATCATTCTAAAAAGTTTTAAACTATTTTTAAATATTTTGTAAGTTTTAAGTTTCGAAATTATAATTGAATTCTTCACTAAGAAACAGTTAAAAAATAAATTAGTAGTAAGGAAAAGAGTCAGCTGGGAGAGAAAATTATGCATTTATGCTCACCAATCTTCAATTTGTGACCATCGTTAATGATTGAGAGGTCAAACATTTTGCCTCTTGCCTG
>QLNU02014802.1:127637206-127647916 GCA_006491805.2 Dysdera silvatica | reverse complement strand
TGTGTGTATATTTGTGTGTATATATATATGTATATGTGTGTGAGTGTATATATATATGTGTGTATACGTATCTGTGTATATGTATGGGTATGTATATGTATATATGTAAGGGTGTGCATGTTTATGCATATGCGCATATATATGTCTTTATTTTGATTGCACACTTCTGGGTCTATTATGAGTGCAAAGAAACAATTTGTTTATTTTGAATATATAAGTTTATTTAAACTTAAACTTATATATTTTTACTAGTTAATAATTAAGTGTTTATCTTGAGTGTGACATATTCATGTAAAACTTTTTACAATTTTTGGTATAAGTAATGAGTTTTCTCACTTCATCATCTTCTCTATTCATGTTAATTGAACCTTTACACTTTAATCACTTTCAATAGCTCTATCTACTTGCTGTAAGTTGGCTTTTGGGCCGCTTACAACAATTGAGATTGTTCTCAGTATTAATAAAGAGACCCTTCTAAATTACTAAAATATTGTTAAACTAATTATATTCTGGGTTTGTACTATCTTTAACTAATTTTTGATCGACATTAGTTTATTCAGTATTAATCACACATCTCAATTATTGTAGTCAGAAAAAGCAAACCAATAACAAGAATTTTGTGCAGTCCCTGATGAAGAACAAAATTCTTGGTATTATTTAATCTTTTACTCCCCTTCACGTTTTACTACTCCAATTGCATTTTTTATTTTAATCTGTTTCTACTATTTTAATTTACTTGGTTTTATTACTTTATGTTATATTACATTAGAAGGTACTACATGTCACAATCATACTACAATTTTTCTATATATATATATATATATATTATGGAATCAACCCTTCTTTCCCCCCTCCCCAAAAAAGTGGTACGTCCTAGGAAAAGGTTGAATGAAGTGGAGGAGAACCTCGGAGAAATTGGAGCAAAAGAGTAACGAAAGAAAGCTTTGGATAAAGGAGAATGGGTAAAGATTTTTAAGGAGGCCCGGGTCCATAAAGTGCTAGAGAACACTATGAAAAGGAGGATAAGGAGGATATAGCTGTAAGCGAAGAAGACGCACTTATCACTTGCATTATTTTATTCAACAGTTTTTTTTATCTTCTGTTGAAGAAAAGAAGGAAGGATTTTCAAAGTTCCATTAGCATGTCTGTCCTAAACACTTAATTTAGGATAACTTTCCGACCTGTCCTTCGGTTTGTTTTCTAATTAGAAGATGCATTCAAAATCTTCGATAGTATTTTGTTCTTTAACTGAAACTTTTGATTGTCGACCGTCTATCTGCTTCTCTAACAATATGCCCAATTTAATTCCACCCAAAGTTTTGAACTTTAAGAATTGTTATATTCGTGCTTGTCTACAGTGTTGTATTCAAGAGGTCTTCATAATTTGAGTAAGAAACCAATACCTTACAAATGTAGCTGGAATGAGTGAAAATAAACGGAAATTAAAAAAAAAAATCTAATCAGAAATATGAAAATTTTACAAGGTATATACTTTAATTAACAATAGTAATAATAATAGTTACAACCTCATTAATATAATCAATTTAAAAATAATATATTTTATTTAAATAATAATATAATTATGTTATATAATAACATAATTAGGGTAAATAATAATATAATTAAGTTAAATATAACTATAAGAATAATATAATTAAATTCAATTACAATAGAATGAAACACTATAGCAATATAACTTATATACAGCAACAATTTAATTTAATACAATAACAACATAACTAAATTCGATAATAGCAGAATTCATTTAAAATACAACAATATATTTTGATAATAAAAAATAAAAAACAAGAGAAAAGCAACGAGAAGAGTGAAAAAATAGAGTGTATAAAAAAAGTGTGAATAAAAAATAGAGTGGAAAAACTTACCTGTCACTGTTTCTATTTTTCAAAACATATAAAGTTAGCTTTTTACGCAGCTTAAATTTTTTCATTTTAATTTTTTACTTACAAGTAGTCTGTTAAGAAAATTGCAATATTTAAATTTTAATTATATGAACACAAATTGACAATTAGAAGTCGCTTTAATAATTATCAAGGTAAACTTGGGCCTAATTAATTTAATCATAAAATTTTAAATAATGTCCTCTTTGGTGATCAAATTTGGAACTCAGTGAAATGCGAAATAAATTTTTATAAATATTCATAAGTTATCATCTTAAACTAAATCAAATATATCTCGAGAAATAATTGGTTTTCTAATAAACCGGTTTTAAGAAAATTTCTGATACAATTTACAAATTTTAATTGAGATTAAAACTGTTCTAACATTTCTTCATAATAAAAATACATTTTTTTTGTCGTAATATGCCCCTTTTAATTTTAAAGTTTTCTATTCTTCGTTTCCGCTCTAATATGGAGTGATGTTTTAAAAACGTACATATTCATTTATCTACTTTTTGCATAAAAATTTATCGCTGTTTTATTTTATAAAAACCATATTTTTAAAGTACATATTTAGGAGAAGTTAAAAAAGAAAAGATCTGAAAGTAGTAGCCGGGGAATAGGGTGAAGAGGCATTTTTTTACAATGTAAATTTGTTCTTCTGAAGAACTTCGAAAAGTAAGAAGTATCAAAAAGAATTGTTACGAAACAAATGTTGGAAAGGATAGTCAATGTAGAAAGAAAAAGATTAAAGGGAAGAAGGAAGTATTAGTGAAGAGAAAGATTAAAGAAAAAACTGGGCGATCAGAAAAAGAATTGAATGTTGAAAAAAACAGAAAACCGAACGGATGAAAAAATACAAGAATATCTTACTTTATAACAATCCATTTCTTCACTGCTTTTTAAATCCAGACCAATACCTATTTATACGGCATCGGATTCGTTATTACGACGATTTTATTGACATGATGCTACCATCATTCAATTCCAACTTAACATTTGTGTTAATAGTAAAAGATACCTTTATGTTAAAAGTAAAAGATACCTTTGTGCTAAAAATAAAAGATACTTTTGTGTAAAAGTAAAAGATACGTTTGTGTTAAAAGTAAAAGATACTTTTGTGTTAAAAGTAAAAGATACTTTTGTGTTAAAAGTAAAAGACACCTTTGTGTTAAAAGTAAAAGATACTTTAATGTTAAAAGTAAAACATACTTTTGTGCTAAAAATAAAAGATACTTTAATGTTAAAAGTAAAACATACTTTTGTGTTAAAAGTAAAACATACTTTAGTGTTAAAAGTAAAACATACTTTTGTGTTAAAAGTAAAACATACTTTTGTGTTAAAAGTAAAACATACTTTTGTGTTAAAGGTAAAAGATACTTTTGTGTTAAAAGTAAAAGATACTTTTGTGTTAAAAGTACGTTTGTGATAATGTCATATAGTATTCGTAAATAAAGTAGAAACGGACTGAAGTCAAGTACAATGCAGGGTCTTAATTGTAAATACAGTAAAACTTCTTTTGATATTATTACCCTTTTCAGGTTTAACACAATCACATTTAACACCTATAAATTTAGCTTCTTGCTCAATGCTATCCAAAACTGGAATGCCCTGCACCCAGAAATAGCCTGCGCCTCATCATTGCCGCTATTCGTCCAAAAAACTATCACGCGTTTAATATATTTTGTTATGATCATAATATTGATTTACTGCATTTATTCTGCTGGTCATTTTGTTCACGTCTGCTTCCAGTGTATGCCGATCAGGCTAATGCTGTATTTTAAAATAAACGTGCCCTGCGGTGGCGCAGTGTGGTAACGCGTTCTCCTAGTGCGCCGCTAATCCGGGTTCGACTCCCAGCAGTGCAAAAAGAACGCTTACTCAGAGATCTCATAAAAGATCGCACTGCTCACTGTAGTCCGGGGTTTGGTTCCCTAGGCCTTAAGAGGTTCGGATTCCTCGGAAAACAGTAGGTCCCGGCGCAGCATGACCATCGTAGTCTTTGAGCCGTAAAACCACAAAACAAACAAACAAAATAAATGCTCTAGTTTGAGCTTATTTCTACGTGGATGTCGAAGATTATTAAGTAAAAAATAATAATTTTTCGACGCCCACGTTTGTGCTCGAACTAGAGCTTTTAATGTACAGGAGAAAAAGAGGTATTGCTCTAGCCTAAAGGCGAACTGTGGTATTAAAAATCCCCACCAAAAACTACAAAAAATATGCCACAGCGGCTTTGTGTCTTGACCATTTAGAAATTGTATTAACCCGGTAACGGCTAATAATAGCTGACAAAATTCTCACATACAGGAATGTAAAGAGAGTATCGTTTCTGTACCTTTGTGGCCTATACGGTTAAGGTACTTCGGATCGGACTTGGGAACGATTATAATCAGTTTATATGATTACGATTACTATAGTAGGATTATGATTACAATTACCTAAGTATCAAAATTTGGATCATTATTTTGACTACGATTACAGGCAATTTTCATTTTTCGATTACGACTACGATTATGAATACAAATAAAGAATAATCATAATTACGATTACAAATTATAATCACGATTGCTTGCACTCAGAAATAATCAGTTCGATTACGATTATAATCACAGCGATTATGATTACGACTACCTAAGAATTTCAAAAAATGATTATGATTAAATGAAATTTAAAAGTGTGATTATGATTATATTGCAGATTACAGCTACTTCAAAACATTCAATTACAATTACAGATGTGAGTACGCGAAATTATGATCGATCACAGTTGATTAAAATCGCTAAATTACGATTACTCTAGGTATGCCCCGGATCTAACGGAAGGACCCTAGTTCGTCTGTAGGACAGGGCGATATCTCTCCTGTACACTGAAAGCTCTAGTTTAGCTCAAGCGTGGATGTCGGAAAATTAATATCAGCAGAACCTCTATTATCTGACCCTTTTGTATCCGAAAACCTCTCTTAACCGGCATTTATTTTTGTAGCGATTATGTTTTAAAGGATTTTCATGGATGGAAAAAGAAAAAAGAGTTTCCACGGGGTTAATGAAATAAAAGAAGCTTCACAACAGTGCTGCAAAGCAGAATCAATCGAAATGGCGTCAAAACAAACAACGTTCTTAACTTTTGTGAGATATTTTAAATAAATAATTTCACAATGAAATTCGGGAAACTCTATTTTTAAAATAACATCTTTTTTGTTTTTGTTAAATCTACAATTATTATAAAAATGTGTGCTTCTGATTAGCACTTTTTACTATCTACTATCTATCTACTAATTGAAAAATTACTATCCATAGAATTTAAAGATCATATAAATGGAAGTAAAATTGATTATAATAATATGGATAAGGAAATTTACCATCTGTATGAAAAACAAAACAATATTGAACAAAGACTAAACAAATTAGAAAAATACGGAATGAGAAAAGATTTAATAATAGAAGGATTGCCACTGAAACAGAACGAAAACTGTATAAATGAAATTGTAAACATAAGCAGAGAATTTGAAATAAACTTATCTGAAAACGATATAGACACAGCACACAGATGACAACAAACAAGGTAAAAGTAAAATGTTAATTCGTTTCACAAAATTAAAAAAAAAGGAATGAACTTTGGAACCGAAGGCAAAACACCAAGCTAAGAACAGGAATGGTAATGATGCAACTAAGGGGTAATATTTACATTAATGAACACTTTTCTGTCAAGTGTTCATTAATATTTACATTAATGAACACTTGACAGAAAAAATGCTAATATCTTTAGGGAAGCTAGAATATTCCAAAAACAAAATATCTGGAAATTCGTCTGGCCATCCAAAGGTAAAACAAAATTAAGGAAAGATGAAACTCTGAAATATATGAAATAAATAATATCAATGAATTAAATGACTTATGATCTGACTTAAATAATATTAATAAGGTAAGCGGGAAAAACATACTAAAGAATAGAAATCAAATAAGTTATTCAACTTCAAAAAGAAAAGCAGTAAAAAGAATTAAAACAAGAAATAAATTAGGTCACAGAAAATATAGAACATCATTAAATCATAATAAAACTAATCCTATATCTATACTATACATGAACGATAACAATATGAATAATAAAATTGACCAAATAGAAGAAATAATTCAAAATCACGATGAACCCGAACCCATCACAATTTTTGAAACATGGAAATCAAGTGAAACATTGGTAAACTTCATCAACTATAATGAATTTTCTATTTACAGAGATAACAGAAAAGGAGGCGGAATTTCAGTATACGTAAAACAGGGTTTAGACATGGATTTAATAAAAGAAGAAACTGAAATAACTGAGGACATTTAAATATTAACAATTAACATAAGCGAAATAAAAATATTAACATTATATAGACCACCGAACTATAATATAAAAAAATTCTTCGATAAAATAGAAAAACTAATTGAAAAAAAATAACTAAGAAAAATAAATTTTCATAATAGGCGACTTTAATATAGATATTAAAAATAAAAGCAATGATTCATCCAAATTATTAAACATAATGGAATCAAACGGATTAATAAACAAAATTAATGAATTTACTAGAATACCACTGACAAGTATTAGTACAATTGACCTGGTTTTTACAAATGTGAAAAATAGTTACACTTCGATATTAGAAGATATAGTGAGTTACAAATCGAATATTACTAATAAATTTGAAGACTATTGCTCAATGTACAAAAAAGATAATAAAGATTAGAAATTTCAATGAAAAAAATTCATAAATTTCAAGAAGCTTTACAAGATATAGATTGGCGAAATTTTCTTGAAACAGCTTATATTATCCATCTATCTAAATATGAAAAATTTGCAATGAAATTAAAAGAACTTTATAATGATTGTTTTCTTAAAAAAAAAACTAAATTACTAAATAGAAAAAATAACTCTGAATGGTCTAATGATAACCTAAGAAAAGATAAAAAGAAAACCCATACAAAGAATTTATAAATATATTTATAAATAATAATCAATATGGTTTAAAAAAAATCAACAGAAGATATTTTACTGAAAGCCGTTAACAATATTCAAAAAGGTCTCAAAGATAAGAAAATAGTTTATGGAATTTTTTCGATATGAGTAAATCTTTCGATTTAATAAATGGAAACATCATAAAAGCAAAATTACTAAATTACGGCATAAGAGGACCGATGTTCAAATTAATTGATAACTACTTATCGAATAGATTACAAATAGTAAAAACAGATAATACTCAGTCAAAATCATCCACAAATAAGATAGATGTTTCTCAAGAAACAGTCTTCGGACCATTGTTCTTTTTAATAGCAATAAATGACATAATAAATTTAGATGAAGGAATAATATTATTATTTGCAAATGACATAGTTTTGTTGACAGAGGGAAATAAAATTGATCAGGTGATCGATAATATAAGTGTCAAATTATCTTCATTTGAACAATGGTTTGGGGATAATAACTTAATAGTTAACACAGATAAAACAAAATATATAATTTTTCATACTAAAAATAAAATTTTTTTTCAATCAATCGAATAAAATAAAATTTAATAACATTGTTATCGAAAGAGTTAACTTAATTAAATTTCTACGAATAATAATTCAGGGTAATTTGGGTTGGGGTTGCCAAATAAACAAAATTGAAAAAAAAAATAGAAGATCTAACGGAATTTTGACAAAGCTTTTTACAATCTTACCTTTAAACATAAAAATTAAGCTTTACTTTGCATTAACTTACATTTACCTAAACTACGGAAATATAGTGTGGGTGAAATTATCAGTAACAAACTTGAAAAAAATTAATAATTTACTTAATAAAACAATTTAGAAATTATGCTACAAGACAGGGAAACAAAAAGAAGACATAATATATGACAACAAAATACTAAACATAACTAATATACATAACTTAAAAGTAGAAACATGTATATACGAACGATTAAACGAAAATAAGCACTTAAACTCAATCTCAATTAATGAAAATGTTCATAATTACAACATAAGAGGTAGAAAAGAACTTAACAAAATTAAAATCAGAACGAATATAGGTAAAAATAATATTGATTACCATGGAATTACCATGATTACCATGAATTGATTACCATTGATATTGATTACCATGGAATTACCATTGAATTATGAAACAACATCTTAACAACGATAAAAGAAATGAAACCAAAAAGTAAATTTAAGACCGAATTAAAAGAATACTTTATGGAGCATCACGGAGTTTAATCGCCTCGGTTGCAAGAATTTTAAGTACGTTTATTTTGTCTTGTATCCCTTGTATGTCATAATCTGTATGATATACATAAATGAAATTGATTGATTGATTGACTTTATAAATTTTGCTGGATCTATGAATTAAAGCGTTTTTAATTATACAGAAAATCCGATTTTCCGACGTAAACTTGATTGTAATTGTTTCGAATGATAGAGGTTTTGCTATACTTCATTCATGTCAGGTGTGCATATAAATATGCGTGCTTATATATGGCATTTAACTTTCAGACTGATCTATAAGTAAAATATATATATATATATACCCCCTCCCCCAATATAACTGTCATTGGAAAGGTGCTAAGCATATCACCATGTACGCCTGTAAAATAAATAAATAAACTAAGGAGAAATTGAAGAAAATAAGGAAGAACTGAAGAAATTAAGAACTGAATTTGTCAACTAATCAAAGGCTAAAGAAGAATTAAAGATCTAGTGGATGTTCTATGATTTTGTGATTAATAATGATAGGTGTGATTTATCAATCCTAGTACCTATGATTGAAGATGAAGAAGATAGATTATTAGTTTTCGAACAATCCACCGAAGAACAAGAGTTAAGGTTTAATGAATATGAAGATGATTTTATGCATAATAATTATTCGCACAATGGAAGGTAATGAATGAACGCAAGAAAGCAGAAGGAGTTGGGAATAAATTTGAACATATGAAGTGCTGTGTCAAAACGGATTTAAATTAAGTCCTAGGAATTCCCACTGAAAATTTATGCAACATCAAAAGCCATCTACTAACATTTCGCCAATTAAATGAGAAATTCTTTAGGAAAACAGAAAAAAAGTCAGTGACTTTCGGTTCTTTAATAATTGAGTTGAATATCGTCACATTTAGTAAATTAAGTCAATTGATTATCGTAGGTCAAATGGAGCAAAGAGTGACGAATCTTTCTCAAAGAAATGCTAAGAAATATCTTCACAAAATTCTGAAAAAAATCGAAAAAAAAATTTTTTTCTTCATATTTTTTCGATCTACCTTTCTAAGCATTTTCTTTTCGATCTCTCCTAATTATTCCAAGCATGTAATTCTCCATGTTTCTCTGGATTGTTTGCAAGTTCCATATTACATTTTAGCTAGGCTCCATGTTTGTAATTATTCTATAACAGGGTTGTCCAACTTTTTTTTTTTTTTTTTGGCAGCTGGCCACTTAAACATTTTTCACAGGTCTCACAGGCCAAAGGTTCAGGGGAAAAAAAAACACCTTACTAAAAGCCTCTCTTCAGAGTTTTTTCCCGCCATTTATTTGTTCACTTAGAGATATCGAAGAAGTCTCCTGTGCTATCTCCACTGTTTTTAATTTTTTTTGTTCCAAATAGTTGTCAGCGGGCTGGATTAACACTTCCGGCGGGCCGGATTGTGGCCCGCGGGCCGTATGTTGGAAAACCCTGTTCTATAAGAAAGTCGAACAACAGAAATGGAAACGGTGAAGTAAGAGCGATCTTAGTGTTGAAATACGTATATCTATGTTATCATATTTGTGTTCAATGTCCACTGCGATTTACCCCTATCGGTATAATGGACCCTTCTTTCCGGTTTGATCATGTGAGCGACGCCATGACACCTGCTTTTGTGTTTTCCTTCTTCGCGTGCCCTTCTTATGTTTTCTATGTAACCAAAGGCTTTTTGTAGTCTATAGTATAATTAAAGATGTCCTAGTGTGTGTTTCTGCTTTATCTCATGTAATTATGAGACTTGGGTCATGTGAAACTAGTTATGTTAACCATCTTGGGGCACTTCCTTAGCTTGACTTATTAACAAGGAATCAAAAACAGCCTATGTAGTAATCTTCAAGACCTTTATAAGTTAACCACCTTTCTAAATTGACCAATAAAGCGTGGGTTGCTTTTGGTGGACAATGTAGCAGGTTTACTGCATGAACATTATTCCTTAAACGGTGAACCAAAGAACAAAAGTGATGTTTAGAAATGTTTATGCTATAAATGTGGGATTCTGTTGCGGGGAGGAACTGGCATTTCGCGCTCATTAAAAATATATCTGGAACTTCTCGAGAAATACCCACCATTTATTCAAATTAGAGCACAGCGAGAGCTTGCATTTTGCATTTTTAATAGACATTAATAGGCCAAGAATATGAGCCAAAAGGCTCATTTTATCACTTGAAAATATTTATGATATGCTAGGAAAATCTCACATCTTCAGAGGAGTACTACGCGGTTTATAAGTCATATGCCATTGTGGATTTTCTTTCTAACAGAAGTTTAAACATGGCAGTGAAAATAACAATTAAAGTTGTTAAGCAAACAGCCTTAAACGATAACTTTTGCAATTAACGTTTTAACAGAAGCTTAATTAACCCCTGCATTTTAAATTAAACGTCTTGGATGAAATATTGTATTCATTAATTCAGCTTTCTTCCACGTTAATGGAGTAAAAAAAAGGTATGTACTTGGCGATCTAGATTATCGCCAACATGAATTTTCGCTAAACTTTCTAATGACGTCATATCCAGCGCGTATCTGACGTCATATGGAAACAACCAAGATGGCTGCC
>QLNU02014802.1:127624720-127637106 GCA_006491805.2 Dysdera silvatica | reverse complement strand
TGTCATTTGTTAAAATTGTTCTTTATATTGGCCAAAATATATCACTTATTAAAATTTTTCTTAATATTGGTCCAAGTATACATTTCGTTAGAATTGTTCTTCATATTGTTCCAAGTATACAATTTGTTAGAATTATTTTTAATATTGTTCCAAACATACGATTTGTTAGGATTGTTCTTAATATTGTTCCAGACATACGATTTATCAGAATTGTTCTTAATATTGTTCCACATATACAATTTGTTAGAATTGTTCTTAACATTGCTCCAAGTATACGATTTGTTAGAATTGTTCATAATATTGTTCCAGACATACGATTTCTTAGAATTGTTCTTAATATTATTCCAAATATACAATTTGTTTGAATTGTTCTGTATTGTAGATTGTAGTTGCAGATTGCAGACACAAACGATGTTAGGATCTCGAGCGAGTTATCTACTAATGTACGTTTACTCGGGACAGCTTTATATGTCCGTTAGTTTTTTAAAAAAAATTGTTGTATTTAATAATTTGGAAAAATTAATTGTTTGTAAAATTGTCTACCTTGGTTGGAAGTAAATAAATAAAGATATTGTCATGTCCGTTATACGTTGGTGTATTACACAGCATCAAGGAGATAATCACTATCCTCTTGATCTGGATTCTTGGTTCAGTTCAAGTCTCACCCAGAAACCTGAGAACTGTCCATGTACCTTCTTAATATATAGGCGGTGCCCAGTAAGGCAGTTTTTTGTAGGTTTGCTGTCGCCATCGCGTCAATAACATCCATTTTTTTAAGAAATTTTAAATTACGTGATGGGCCTAAGCACCTATATTATTATTATTGTATGTGTTCTCGCACTTGGCGGATTAGGCTTAAGATGGACTGTGCCAAGTTCTCAAGTCTACCTTCAGTGTGAAAATATTTTTGTATGTTTCATTCTGGTGCCAGGTTTAAAAATTTTCTGACTGTTCGGCAGGTGTTTAGTGTTGTTGCTTTTTGCATCTGTATGTATGTGTTGGGGTCAATTTCAAGTATTTCCAAGTTCTTTTGGAGTGTGGTTGGTATTATACCTGTTGCTGATAAGACAAGAGGGATAACGTTTACCTTATCCATGTGCCACATGTCTTTAATTTCCTACCTTAAGTCTTGGTATTTAGTCATTTTTGTGGTGTATGTGTTCTGAATGTTATTTGTGTTGGGTATTGCTATGTCTGTGATGTGTGCCGTTTTGCTGTTTTTATCAATTAGGGTTGTGTTTGGTCTGTTGTGTGGTGTCGTTTTGTCCCTCATAATAGCCCTATCCCAGTACAATTTGCGTGTTTTGTTCTCTAGTATTGTTTCTGGTTCGTATTTGTAGTAAGAGATTTTGTTGGTCACCAGATTGGTTCATATAGCAAGCTTTTGGTGTATTATTTTTGCCACTTGGTCGTGACGGTATTTATAGTCTGTTTGGGCCATTATCTTATAACCCGATGTAACATGTTGTATTGTTTCAGATCTTAAGTTGCATTGTCTGCATTGTTCATTTTCTATATTCTTCTTCAGGATGTATCGCTGGTAGTTTCTTGTTCTTATGACCTAATCCTGGATTGCCATCATGGATCCCTCCGTTCTGGTTGTAAGGTTCCTTGGGTTAGCCGTACATTCGAAGCTGGCTTGTCTATGCGGGGATGTTGAAGGTAATTGTAGTGTCTGCCATGAAGTGCTTTGCCTGCCTGTTCCTTCAGTTTCTTGTCACTGTGTTTGGGCAGTATTTCTTTGTCAGTACTGAGATTTAGTGGTGTGTGTGAGAAGTATCTGTGTCTACAACTGCTTAGATGAGAGGCGACTGCATGCTCTTTTCAAAGAAATACTGCCTCATGTTATGTCTTTGCTTACTAAGAGCTTTTTAGGGTCGATTTGTCCTCGTCTCTCCATTAACCTCTATGGGATAGCGCCAGGAGATTTATCGCCCGCTAAGAATTATATTAAATTACCTTTACCAAATTAGGCTTACATTATGTAACTAATTATTAATTCAAATCCTGGGGCTCAAAGCTAAATTACACAGAGTCTTTCGCCATACCAGATGGAAACTATCATGTGAGTTGGTCAACATGTGACAAATACTGTCTCGCTGTTTCTCCCCCTGTTCGTTTGTATTTCAGAAAACCATTAATTGTCTGGTTCAATTGGCCATGGTGACACAGAGTAAAGAATCGCTTTTGAATGAAATATAAAACATGAACATTACGATTAATCTATCATCGGACACCAAAGAACAGGAGGGAATAATATATGTTCAACGTTATTTATCTTCAGCTTGAATGAACAGTTTATTTATCATTTTAATGAGGATTTTAATTATTGTATGTAATTTAGTTATTTATGTAGTGCATTTAGTTAGCTATATGGCTCATATTACGGAATCTGTAAATTGGAGCTTGTCCTTTATTGCTTATCCTCCTCCTCTCTTCTTTCTAAGCAAACTGGGCAAAGGGCAAGACAGGGGACACGAACAAAAATGAACGAGAGTTCAGAGAGGGGTGGGGAGGATCGAATAAATTTATTCACAATATAGCAGTTTTCAACCACCCGTTGAAAATAGAAGGTCTTATCAGCAAGCGTTGATTAACGTCAACAGAAAGACGGCCTGGACGCCGGTCAATCACGTGGGCGTCAACCAATGACCTGTGAACCCTACGTGACGTGGAGAAGAAATTTTGGTTTAGCCAATGAAAAGAAGTAAAAAAAAAATCTCGCGAGACCGAGGTAAACAACTGAAATCAAACGGATTGGTGTGCTGGTGTTTTGGTGGAGGAGAGTGTAATGCTTTGCAAAGACAGTTGGTTCCTGAATTTTGTTTAGCGAGAACGGAAGCAGCTAACCATGTAAAAATTAGTTTTTACAATTTTCGTGCCGGGACATGAGTCGCTGGTACTAGTCATCAATCTACGTCGTAGTCTGAGAGAGTCTATTGGATTCCAAGATGAACCGGTAGAATTGGATTCTCCAAAGATGCCAGTCATAAAAACAAATTTGCCGGGAAGAAATCGAGCCGTTTACTCGTGTGTTGATATGGAATCGTTCTTGTCTAATTGAAGCCGGGATTTTCCCGGGCGTCTAGCCGATATCCTGGCCACCCGTGGTTTGAAGGAAGAGCCGACTTTGTATTTGTGGGACGCTATTCGAAGACGACTTTGGAAAGTAGAGGCCTTCATCGCCGATGGTGTTCAGCGCCGGACAATTAATGCCTCACTCCGCAAGTCCTTCCTTTACCTTCCCTTCTATTAATTCCTCGTGCCTTGCCACAGTGCATTATAAATAATTGTTTTACATGTATATATAGATAATTGTATTGTAGTGTCAGGTTTTGTTATGTTTGTACAAATCCCCTAGTTAATTATTAAATGTTTGTGTTATGTTTAAAAAAAAAGGGTTCCTGTTTTTCTTGTTCTTTTGTCCCTACTTTGGTTTACCAATCAGTAATTTTACATGCGGCACAATGTAAATTACACGGTAAAATTAACTATACGAAATAGAAACCTTTTAGTCTGGTTTTAAATAATTATTTCAAAAGTCTGAAGTCTTCAAAATTAATTCACGGCACATCAATATTTAAAAATTTGTTTAAATGTTAGAAAAAGCTATTTAACAATGGTTTGTCTTTCAGTTGCCGTTAAGGGGTCTGTATTTTGTTTGTGTAGTTCTCATTACCCATTGTAGCTCCTCTAGTTCTATGTTTGACCATTTGATGATTCCAAAAGGAGTATGTTAGTACTGGGAATGCAAAGAAGTTAATTGCTTGTGTGATGTTCTTTCTATTCAGCTTGATCTTCAATATTGTTTTTAGCCTGTCCTTGTACATTTGTGTGAGCTTTGTCCTGACTAGTTTATGTTCTTGTCTTTGGGCCTGCATTATTCCTAGATATTTATATGTTTCATGTTCTTGAATGGTTTCTATCATTCCTCCGTTATCTAGTTCTATCCCATCTGATTTTATTTACTTAGCGCCTCCAAGTCTTTTGCATTTATGTCCAAATTCCATCTTTATGTCGTTTGAAAATGCCTCTGTAATTTGGATTAGATGACGAAGTTGAGGGATAGACGGTGCATATAACTTTATATCGTCCGTGTACATGAGGTGTGATACCTTCTGGAGGTTTTTCTTGGCTTTTTTGATCATGTGGCCATAGTTGCTCTTACTTAGCATTCTTGATAGAGGGTTTAGTGCTAGGCAGAACCATTGGGGGCTAAGGGTATCCCCTTGGAATATGCCTCTTCTAATAGGTATAACGTTGGTGCACAGCCCATTATTTTGCCCTCTGAGATGTAATGTGGTCCTCCACTGCTTCATGCTATGTTCCAGGAATCTTATTATGATAGGGTGTATTTTGTACACTTTCGGGATTTCAATTATCCATGAGTGGGGAACTGAGTCGAAGGCTTTCTTGTAGTCAGTGTAGGCAGTATTAAGGTTTCACTTTTGTTTCTTGTCTTGTTCTAGGATCACAGAATCAATTATTAGTTGTTCCTTGCGTCCTAATATGGTTCTCTGGCATCCCTTCTGTTCTTCAGCCTTGTGTGTTATTTATGTGGCAGTGTGTTCTTATTTTTTCGGCGATGCATCCTGTGAGGATTTTGAATAGGGTGTTGAGGCATGTTATTGGCCTGCATTTTGTTGGGTTCTTCGTGCCTCGGTCTTTCGGTAGTAAATGGGTGATGCCTTTAGGTAGGAAATTCAGCATCTTGCTTGGGTCTTCCATTATTTATGTCAATTCTGTTGCTAGCTGTGAATGGGTACTTGTAAACTTCTATTATTATTATTATTATTATTATTATTCAAGTTATACAATTTGTTAGAATTGTTCTCAGTGGATGGTTTTTATTCATATTTGAAGCTATGAGTTACCGAATTTACGGATATCTGTGGATTTTTAATTTTTTTTATTCATTTGACCATATTGTGGACTTTCAATTTCTGTATTTTGAACTAATTTATCTTAAATTCCATTTTTTTTAATAAATAATTAAATTGTCCAAATATACATTTTTTTACTTTTGAAGCCCTGTAAAATTAGAATGGATAACCGTTACAGAAATCTGACTACAGATTCGTGATTAGAGGTTCTAGATTTACAAAAATTTATAAGGCACATATTCATATTTGCGTGTTTCAGTCGGGGTGGTTCCCTTGTGAGTATTGGATTTTCCCCCTTCCTGCACGTTATTCACAAACTGTTTATAGCGTTTTATGATTTCACACTCCGCCACATTATCACACCCTTAAGGCGTGCTCTATGTTAATTTTTAATCTCTTTTCCCCTTGTTTAAAAATAGCTTGTTTAATTTTATTCAAAATGTATAGTTTCAACATTTTTCGCATTTTAAAACTGCCCGACTGGAGGGGTTTAATAAAAGTAGATTCTCAGTTTCTACGTCATGTGATTCGAATTAGAGCTCTTTGATAATAAATATATTATAATGGTGAAGGAGATACACGTGACAAGGCAGTAACCACATTTATAGAATCAGTTTCAACTCATGCGTTAAAGCGAAAGTTGGCAGGAAAATTGAACAAAGTTATCAAATCCACAGATCCACATTTTCCTAGGAACTTCACTTTTTCACTTTTCTCACGAAGTTCCGTTTTCCTCATAAAGTTTTCTTTTTTCCGGAAAGTTCCGTTTATTGAAAATACTCTCTTTTTTTAAGTTACTACATTTCCATATGTAGAGATGACGTCAGTGAAACGTTTAAAATTTTGCCTTTGTATCCTCATTATTCTGGTCTTTTATCCTCATTATCTTAACCTCCACATCATCATTATCATCTTATGAATATATTGATCCCTAATTTGCCCACTATCTGATCTTCGCAAAGGACAATAAAACGCTATTAATCATTGAAAAACATATCAACAACAAAAGTAGAACAAGTTGAAGATCTGTTACCTTTGGCATTCATCGTTGCGATGCCGTTGCTTCCTTTTCCACCTAAAAAATTGTTTTCATGCGATACTACTCATTTTGAAAAAATTATAGGTTTGTGTGTTCTCCTCGCGAAAACACATCATGAACAGAATACAGTGCAAGGGCGTGAAATATTGCGCAATATTTATCTTTCAACCCCATTGGTTAGAGGTCGATACTTTTAAAATTACAGGAGGTAATAGAAATTCAGCTGGTGCTACGAGGAGAATGGATGAGATCTTTGATCACTGCGGCGATGTTCCATTGGCCACGTACAAGTCTAAAGCAGCCCTGAACTCGCGGAAGTTATTTGATTAGATAGCGTCGATATATTTCCCGAATCCGCTCTCCAATCAGAATTCCCCAGATTCCTCAGTTAGACTACAAAAACAAAATAAATCCACAATAAATTTTTTAGCCTTTAAGATTGTAACCTTTGTGAATTGAATCGTTCTGTTCTTTCTCTCTAGTCAAGTGTAATTGTCACTGAACTGTGCAACCTAAAGACTATGGTGAGGATTATTTAATACAAAATATTTTTTGTCCGTTACGACATTTTGAAGCAAATTCTTTTTTGTTTTGAGTATTGATTTGTTTGATAACCTCAAAGCATGGATGGGGGAAGATTTTCAATGAATTTTGTGTAGTTTAATTTTCTTTACATCCTCTTGCTTTTGGCTTTTCTTGACACTTTATGTACGTTTAACTTTAATCAGATAATTAAAATAATAAGCTTGTTTCAGATAAATTACTTCATTTGCAAGGAAGTGCACAGTGTCAGAAAGTACAGTCTGTTTGTATTCTTCCTTTATCTATTAACAAAATACTATATTTCCTTCATAATTCTACTTTTTTTAAGGTCTTTACTCTGCTATTCTTTCTAGTCTTTTCCTTTCCTTCAGGATTCCTTTAAATTAGACACCCTTTAAATTAGACTTCCTTTAAATTATACACTATGATTTCCTTTAAATTAGACGCTGTAACTTCTTTAAATTAGATGGAATTGTTTGCGTTAGCGAAGTCTAATTTTAACGTCCTCATATGCATTTTATTTGGCAGCCATCTTGGTTGTTTCCATATGACGTCAGATACGCGCTGGATATGACGTCATTAGAAAGTTTAGCGAAAATTCATGTTGGCGATAATCTAGATCGCCAAGTACATACCTTTTTTTTACTCCATTAACGTGGAAGAAAGCTGAATTAATGAATACAATATTTCATCCAAGACGTTTAATTTAAAATGCAGGGGTTAATTAAGCTTCTGTTAAAACGTTAATTGCAAAAGTTATCGTTTAAGGCTGTTTGCTTAACAACTTTAATTGTTATTTTCACTGCCATGTTTAAACTTCTGTTAGAAAGAAAATCCACAATGGCATATGACTTATAAACCGCGTAGTACTCCTCTGAAGATGTGAGATTTTCCTAGCATATCATAAATATTTTCAAGTGATAAAATGAGCCTTTTGGCTCATATTCTTGGCCTATTAATGTCTATTAAAAATGCAAAATGCAAGCTCTCGCTGTGCTCTAATTTGAATAAATGGTGGGTATTTCTCGAGAAGTTCCAGATATATTTTTAATGAGCGCGAAATGCCAGTTCCTCCCCGCAACAGAATCCCACATTTATAGCATAAACATTTCTAAACATCACTTTTGTTCTTTGGTTCACCGTTTAAGGAATAATGTTCATGCAGTAAACCTGCTACATTGTCCACCAAAAGCAACCCACGCTTTATTGGTCAATTTAGAAAGGTGGTTAACTTATAAAGGTCTTGAAGATTACTACATAGGCTGTTTTTGATTCCTTGTTAATAAGTCAAGCTAAGGAAGTGCCCCAAGATGGTTAACATAACTAGTTTCACATGACCCAAGTCTCATAATTACATGAGATAAAGCAGAAACACACACTAGGACATCTTTAATTATACTATAGACTACAAAAAGCCTTTGGTTACATAGAAAACATAAGAAGGGCACGCGAAGAAGGAAAACACAAAAGCAGGTGTCATGGCGTCGCTCACATGATCAAACCGGAAAGAAGGGTCCATTATACCGATAGGGGTAAATCGCAGTGGACATTGAACACAAATATGATAACATAGATATACGTATTTCAACACTAAGATCGCTCTTACTTCACCGTTTCCATTTCTGTTGTTCGACTTTCTTATAGAACAGGGTTTTCCAACATACGGCCCGCGGGCCACAATCCGGCCCGCCGGAAGTGTTAATCCAGCCCGCTGACAACTATTTGGAACAAAAAAAATTAAAAACAGTGGAGATAGCACAGGAGACTTCTTCGATATCTCTAAGTGAACAAATAAATGGCGGGAAAAAACTCTGAAGAGAGGCTTTTAGTAAGGTGTTTTTTTTTCCCCTGAACCTTTGGCCTGTGAGACCTGTGAAAAATGTTTAAGTGGCCAGCTGCCAAAAAAAAAAAAAAAAAGTTGGACAACCCTGTTATAGAATAATTACAAACATGGAGCCTAGCTAAAATGTAATATGGAACTTGCAAACAATCCAGAGAAACATGGAGAATTACATGCTTGGAATAATTAGGAGAGATCGAAAAGAAAATGCTTAGAAAGGTAGATCGAAAAAATATGAAGAAAAAAATTTTTTTTTCGATTTTTTTCAGAATTTTGTGAAGATATTTCTTAGCATTTCTTTGAGAAAGATTCGTCACTCTTTGCTCCATTTGACCTACGATAATCAATTGACTTAATTTACTAAATGTGACGATATTCAACTCAATTATTAAAGAACCGAAAGTCACTGACTTTTTTTCTGTTTTCCTAAAGAATTTCTCATTTAATTGGCGAAATGTTAGTAGATGGCTTTTGATGTTGCATAAATTTTCAGTGGGAATTCCTAGGACTTAATTTAAATCCGTTTTGACACAGCACTTCATATGTTCAAATTTATTCCCAACTCCTTCTGCTTTCTTGCGTTCATTCATTACCTTCCATTGTGCGAATAATTATTATGCATAAAATCATCTTCATATTCATTAAACCTTAACTCTTGTTCTTCGGTGGATTGTTCGAAAACTAATAATCTATCTTCTTCATCTTCAATCATAGGTACTAGGATTGATAAATCACACCTATCATTATTAATCACAAAATCATAGAACATCCACTAGATCTTTAATTCTTCTTTAGCCTTTGATTAGTTGACAAATTCAGTTCTTAATTTCTTCAGTTCTTCCTTATTTTCTTCAATTTCTCCTTAGTTTATTTATTTATTTTACAGGCGTACATGGTGATATGCTTAGCACCTTTCCAATGACAGTTATATTGGGGGAGGGGGTATATATATATATATATTTTACTTATAGATCAGTCTGAAAGTTAAATGCCATATATAAGCACGCATATTTATATGCACACCTGACATGAATGAAGTATAGCAAAACCTCTATCATTCGAAACAATTACAATCAAGTTTACGTCGGAAAATCGGATTTTCTGTATAATTAAAAACGCTTTAATTCATAGATCCAGCAAAATTTATAAAGTCAATCAATCAATCAATTTCATTTATGTATATCATACAGATTATGACATACAAGGGATACAAGACAAAATAAACGTACTTAAAATTCTTGCAACCGAGGCGATTAAACTCCGTGATGCTCCATAAAGTATTCTTTTAATTCGGTCTTAAATTTACTTTTTGGTTTCATTTCTTTTATCGTTGTTAAGATGTTGTTTCATAATTCAATGGTAATTCCATGGTAATCAATATCAATGGTAATCAATTCATGGTAATCATGGTAATTCCATGGTAATCAATATTATTTTTACCTATATTCGTTCTGATTTTAATTTTGTTAAGTTCTTTTCTACCTCTTATGTTGTAATTATGAACATTTTCATTAATTGAGATTGAGTTTAAGTGCTTATTTTCGTTTAATCGTTCGTATATACATGTTTCTACTTTTAAGTTATGTATATTAGTTATGTTTAGTATTTTGTTGTCATATATTATGTCTTCTTTTTGTTTCCCTGTCTTGTAGCATAATTTCTAAATTGTTTTATTAAGTAAATTATTAATTTTTTTCAAGTTTGTTACTGATAATTTCACCCACACTATATTTCCGTAGTTTAGGTAAATGTAAGTTAATGCAAAGTAAAGCTTAATTTTTATGTTTAAAGGTAAGATTGTAAAAAGCTTTGTCAAAATTCCGTTAGATCTTCTATTTTTTTTTTCAATTTTGTTTATTTGGCAACCCCAACCCAAATTACCCTGAATTATTATTCGTAGAAATTTAATTAAGTTAACTCTTTCGATAACAATGTTATTAAATTTTATTTTATTCGATTGATTGAAAAAAAATTTTATTTTTAGTATGAAAAATTATATATTTTGTTTTATCTGTGTTAACTATTAAGTTATTATCCCCAAACCATTGTTCAAATGAAGATAATTTGACACTTATATTATCGATCACCTGATCAATTTTATTTCCCTCTGTCAACAAAACTATGTCATTTGCAAATAATAATATTATTCCTTCATCTAAATTTATTATGTCATTTATTGCTATTAAAAAGAACAATGGTCCGAAGACTGTTTCTTGAGAAACATCTATCTTATTTGTGGATGATTTTGACTGAGTATTATCTGTTTTTACTATTTGTAATCTATTCGATAAGTAGTTATCAATTAATTTGAACATCGGTCCTCTTATGCCGTAATTTAGTAATTTTGCTTTTATGATGTTTCCATTTATTAAATCGAAAGATTTACTCATATCGAAAAAATTCCATAAACTATTTTCTTATCTTTGAGACCTTTTTGAATATTGTTAACGGCTTTCAGTAAAATATCTTCTGTTGATTTTTTTTAAACCATATTGATTATTATTTATAAATATATTTATAAATTCTTTGTATGGGTTTTCTTTTTATCTTTTCTTAGGTTATCATTAGACCATTCAGAGTTATTTTTTCTATTTAGTAATTTAGTTTTTTTTTTAAGAAAACAATCATTATAAAGTTCTTTTAATTTCATTGCAAATTTTTCATATTTAGATAGATGGATAATATAAGCTGTTTCAAGAAAATTTCGCCAATCTATATCTTGTAAAGCTTCTTGAAATTTATGAATTTTTTTCATTGAAATTTCTAATCTTTATTATCTTTTTTGTACATTGAGCAATAGTCTTCAAATTTATTAGTAATATTCGATTTGTAACTCACTATATCTTCTAATATCGAAGTGTAACTATTTTTCACATTTGTAAAAACCAGGTCAATTGTACTAATACTTGTCAGTGGTATTCTAGTAAATTCATTAATTTTGTTTATTAATCCGTTTGATTCCATTATGTTTAATAATTTGGATGAATCATTGCTTTTATTTTTAATATCTATATTAAAGTCGCCTATTATGAAAATTTATTTTTCTTAGTTATTTTTTTTCAATTAGTTTTTCTATTTTATCGACGAATTTTTTTATATTATAGTTCGGTGGTCTATATAATGTTAATATTTTTATTTCGCTTATGTTAATTGTTAATATTTAAATGTCCTCAGTTATTTCAGTTTCTTCTTTTATTAAATCCATGTCTAAACCCTGTTTTACGTATACTGAAATTCCGCCTCCTTTTCTGTTATCTCTGTAAATAGAAAATTCATTATAGTTGATGAAGTTTACCAATGTTTCACTTGATTTCCATGTTTCAAAAATTGTGATGGGTTCGGGTTCATCGTGATTTTGAATTATTTCTTCTATTTGGTCAATTTCATTATTCATGCTGCTAGTGTTTATGTATAATATAGATATAGGATTAGTTTTATTATGGTTTAATAATGTTCTGTATTTTCTGTGACCTAATCTATTTCTTGTTTTAATTCTTTTTACTGCTTTTCTTTTTGAAGTTGAATAACTTATTTGATTTCTATTCTTTAGTATGTTTTTCCCGCTTACCTTATTAATATTATTGAAGTCAGATCATAAGTCATTTAATTCATTGATATTATTTATTTCATATATTTCAGAGTTTTCATTTTTATATGTTCATGTGCTATCCGAAACCAAAGGTATCGAGTTTAGTTATAACCATGTACTCCATGATTTTATATATGATTATAATATCTGTTAAATTGTCAAGTAATATGGCTTTCATGTTGAATGATGCCTTATGCAGTATTTTACGTTTCAATAGTTCTGCATATTGATTTTATGCAATCATACATACTTATTTCTTGATGTAGATATTTGAGGTTTTGCAAAACATAAATAAACACAACGCGTAAAACCTAAGTTTAATTGTCCTATCTGCGCAAATACCAGACCACTAGATCATCACGACCAAACCACATATTTAATCTAAATGTTTCAGTTTTTAATATTTGTTTACCACTTAATAATTTCATTATCAAATAAAAAATGTCGTGACATAAACAAACGGTCATGACAGTATGTTGAACAATCCTGATC
>QLNU02014802.1:127589757-127624620 GCA_006491805.2 Dysdera silvatica | reverse complement strand
TGGAAATTATGGTACTATAGCCAACCATCGTCGTATCAAAGTCGTTGCACCATAATTTCCATACATCCATAATTAGGATGAAAAAACATCGTTTCTGAAACCTTGTAAGGCGTGTTTTCAGACTATTGCCTATTCAAAAAGCTAGTATCGATTGATGTTTAAATGGCAGTCATAGTATAGTCCATTTTCTGAGAATAACCAGTTCATAGTGAGAACTTCTCCGGCAAAGAAGGGGCGTGAGATTGTGCCCCACCAGGTTTACGCAAATTCTTTTCTTTCTGCGAGTCGTTGTACCATAATCATTTTCATTTCCTTTCAAATGTCTAAAAGAGTCCCCTTTCGGCCATTTTGTAAATGTAATTTTTTTTATTATAAAACGGAAGCAAAACACCTACACCCATAAAATGCTAATCTTGAAAATAGCACTTCATTACGATAGTTTTCCTATTTTTTAGGAATTTTAAAATTTTATTGACTTTTGGTTGACCCAGTAAGCGATAAAAGAACATTAGTTATAATAAATAGACCATAAAATAATATTAGAATTATATATAAATAATAATGCTTGCGTTTATATATTTAATGTGTTGCCAGTTTATTCTAGCTTAATTTCAGGAAGTCATAATATCCCGAAAACCGAGAGCCTGTTGTAGAGGTGAACGAGGAGGAGGAGATAGTGGAGAAAGAAGAGAAGAGAAGGAACCGGAGACAGTGACTAATCAGATACACCTGATGCTAGTCGATGAACGACGTCCTTGATGGTCTAGAAGTCTTATTGGACACAAGACCCGTGTAATCTGTCCCTCCAATGAATGGCCCGGAGGCAACCCTCAGATATAAAAGAAGAGATAAAACTTATCCGAAAATAAAAAGGGAAATCCTTTAGAAGAAGTATGGAAGGAATTTCCTGTTCCGGACGAAGAGTAGGAAAGATAAAATTGTTCCGGGCCAAGGTGCAACCACAGGATCGATCTTGGTCGCACGTCCGACAGGGGTCTCTCCGATCGCACTCTTCTACACTTGCCGCTCCAGGGCGCGAAAGGCGTTACGCATAGAGCTTAAAACAGCGAGTTATCCGCTAAACGGTCGCATCCCAAATAGCGCACATATATGGGATCTCTGTGACAAGAGGTAAACAAAATAAAAAACATTTTCACTTCTCGTTGTTTCTCGTTTCACGTCAGTGGATCGTCCGCGTCGAGCCTGACTGGACTTCAACTACCAATTCCGATGACACGTGGAAATAGGTAAGTTTTTGATTAACCTGTAAATCACCATTTGCCGCGCAACATTTCCTGTTTAGTTTAGTGTTTGAATTTTCAAATTTTAAAGTTTGCATTTTACTCTGACAATCATCCTTTTGAAGCTAACCCAATCGCTGCATATGTTAGAAAGTGGAAACACTTTCATCTTCTCTATTTTTAACGTCTTTTAATCGCTTTTTCAGTATTTATTTCAATATTTTTAAGTATTTTTTGCACCATTTTCTTTTCAATTTTTTTTTAAATGACATTATTTTATTTTTAACTTTTATTTAAATGGCATTATACTCTTTTTAATGACGATGCCTACCATAATTAATTGGAAGTCTATATTTCGATAGTTACATCATGTTGTGTGAAACGCTGTGTTATGTTTTGTTTACATATCGTAAGGCAGTAATATTCGATTTAGTAAACATATATAGCGAAATCTCTCTATAACGAGACTGCATGTAACGATAATCCGTCTATAACGATGTTTTACTCATTTAATCTTGCCTACAATTACACTAACTGTTCATGGCCCTTGGAGTACCATTATAGAGAGATTTCAATGGATATGTGGGACTTGGAAATGCGGTTAACAATACAAATAATTGGGTATGTTTACATCAATCAGGAATTTTGTGTCGATGTTATCATGTGTTTAGCTACTGTATAGTAAGAATAGGCAAAGTTT
The DNA here is from genome assembly GCA_006491805.2 of Dysdera silvatica. Classification (NCBI taxonomy): domain Eukaryota; kingdom Metazoa; phylum Arthropoda; class Arachnida; order Araneae; family Dysderidae; genus Dysdera; species Dysdera silvatica. Next base: position 127,622,679 of record QLNU02014802.1, on the reverse strand, counting down.
AGGGGCTTCAGAGAAGTATAAACTCTACTTTGTTTTTCGTTCCCTTATTTTACAAAAAACAAAGGGCCCCGATTGATCTAAGGGCCCCAAAATCTTAACTACACCACTGGGCGTTACCTATCTACTATCGTCCTCACTGGGGTATGCAGGGGAATTGATGGAGATTAAAATACCCCAACGGAAGGCGATGTAATTGTGTATATCTACATATGACTATAAGGAGTGTTGCAGTTCTGTAATTACCATTAGAAGAGTGTAACCAGGGCTGTCTCAAGGCGTAACGTACTATGGGCGACGCGTACTATGTAGAAATTTTTAAAAATACCGAGCGCGCGCGCCGCATATTCTCACGGAAACTTTTGTATTTGCTGGTTTTTGGGCAACTTTCAACAAAGTTCAGCCTTTTTCTTTTTTTTTCTAGTCATTTACAAACTTGAATGTAAACAAATGAGGAAAAACATCCTGAACTCCCCCAAGCCTCAAAATAATATCCTGCGTACGACCAAGGGAGGAATGAAAAACTGATGAAAGTGGTAACTGCCACCTTGGGCTTGGATAGACGATAGACGACCAGTCAAATGCCATTCAGGGCGGCGCAATGACGTCACAAGTCCAGTAACCCCGCAATTACAATACTCTTTAATTAAAACACCGCATACTCTCAATAATTTTCTTCAGGACAGCCCTGCGTGTAACCCCCCCTTATTAATTATGCCAATATTTGCACTTCTTCAAGGCATGATTCAAACGGTACTATATGAACCAGAAATTTGATTGCGCTGTGCTCTGACTTTTTCTCCCTTCTAAATCTATCAGATTGTAAATTCGCAGTAATTAGAAATTTACTGTTTCGTTAAAATTTCATAGAATGTATAGAAATGAAATGAAATGTTTTTTCTTATGAAAGCATTTGTCCGTAAAATGAAATCTACCTAAAATAAATTATACCGTTTTGGGCTTATAGTTGATCAGTTGCACACCTGAGATGACACAGAAAGCTTAACGGACACATTTACCTATGTATCGAAAGCTATTCAGGTGAATTTACGGTGGTAAATGTTAAGCTATCGACTTAACATAATGTATAGCTCTATCAAATGCAACTAAAAGTCATAAAACATAAATGCATATGCTGTATAATAATGAGTGCGTAGCGCATTCCGGTACTTATGATTCTAAGCTGTCGATTTAACATAATTCATAGCACTATTAAATAAATTAATAAAAAAATATCGTAAAACATAATCACGTGTACATACTGTACAATGAAGGGTATGTAGCGCTCTTCACTGCTAAGCTTGTACTGTGTTTGAATTTATTAAGCTGCGCTCATTTTCTTGTGAGCTTGGTTATATGCATGGGCGCCCATATGGGGGGGTCAGAGGGGCTCGAATCCCCCTCTTGTCGTTCAAAATTTTATTTGCCCGATTCTGCCATGCATTTACTTTCAAAAGATTTACAGTAGCATTTTAAAATAAAGTACTTTTTAGCTCATCTACTAATTATCAAGCAGTATAAATTATTTTTGTAGTATTTCAGTATCTTGTACATACATTAAAATGTTTGACAGCCTTAAGAAGGAGGTAATAATTTTTCAGCCCCCCCCTAAAAGTACTCATATGGGCGCCCATGATTATATGGAGACATTTTTGTGGTTATGAGGTCTCGTTAAACTATCTGTCGCGTCTCAGATTTCCTGCCATGTATTCCTAAAGTTTAAAAACAGAAAAGTGTAATATATTTACTAACGCCTCTTAGCACAAAGGATACACACTGTGTACAATTTTAAAAGTTTCGACCATCCCTCTGCGCAAATGTAATTAAATTTTTATTAAATAATAATAATTCTCAGAGGATCAGACTTGAAATGAATCAATGACTGAAAAAATGAAAGCGATGACGAAAACGCTTTGCCACACACACTTGAAAAATAACAGAAGAATCTAATGATTGTAGTGTCTTCTTCAAGAGTAAATTCAGAACGTTTCGATTCTGAATTTGCTTTTGAAGAAGACAATAAAATAATTGAAAAGGGTTTAAAGTTAGTTAAATATTTTTAACTGTGCCAATCATATGTCGTTAGGTTAAATTATTATTTTGCAAGGAAGATTAAAGTGTTTTGCGAATTCTTTGCGCTGTAAATTACAGCGATGTATTAGGGAAAATAAAATAACAATAATTTAATTTTTTATTTATACAAATCAAATATATTTGTATAAATATATCTGCTGCAACGGACTTTTCGATTAATTTAATACCGATCTCTTCGTAATTTGGTTTAAAAATCAGTCTACGTACTGCCCCCCTCCGCGAAATAATCGGTTGTAAAAAATACGCTGTAAATACGTTCGTAGGGAATTTGTTGTTTCGTCGTTTGTAGCTCAGTCGGTAAGAGCACCTGCCCAGATTGTAGAAAGTCGTTGGATTATGCTCCACTAGACGAAAAAAACATGTCCTCCACCTAACAATGCCATGACATCGGCATTACTGTTATTACGCCTAAAAAAGTTATTAAAACTGTTTTTAATGATTTAATTATTACAAGTATTGATAAGTAAAAAGATGATTTTAAAATCTTGCATTTGACTGTTTTACATTATTGACGTCATCGTGATTATTAATTTCGATGACAACCATTTCTCAATGACTAATGACAACCTCTATTATTATTCCCTTGGTGACAATAATCCCTATGATAATTTATCTATAATAATTACCATTATGGTAATCAATTTGTAATGACCGCCTTTGAAATCGTCAGTTTTTGACCATTAATATTCACAGTCACATTTTTTTTGGTCAGAACATTATGAAATTGACTGATCCTGTTAAATTTGTTGGCTCCCTGCGGTGGCGCAGTGTGGTAACGCGTTCTCCTAGTGCGCCGCTAATCCGGGTTCGACTCCCAGCAGTGCAAAAAGAACGCTTACTCAGAGATCTCATAAAGATCGCACTGCTCACTGTAGTCCGGGGTTTGGTTCCCTAGGCCTTAAGAGGTTCGGATTCCTCGGAAAACAGTAGGTCCCGGCGCAGCATGACCATTGTAGTCCTTGAGCCACAAAACCAAAAAACAAACAAATTTGTTGGTGTTAATCAGTTGAGGTTGAGAATCAGCACACACACCGGTAATTGATGCTTAAACTAAAATTTCTAGAAACACAGGTGTGTCGAAAATTTCTTCGTTTTTTCTTTCGACTCGAATTATATAAATTAATTCTTTATCATGTTTTAGTTTTGAATCACATATACATTTCTTCCCCCATTTGTGGTAATCTCGCACGTAAGCATCTCAAGCATATTGACGTTTTCTTCTAGTTAGGTAATTTTAGTTCATTAAATTATTTTTATTGAATTCGGATTTTTCTATTGTCATAAAATTATCATTTCCTAAACATAAATGCAATCACTATTTGACAAATCTTTATTTTAACTTACGTATTTTTATTTTATTTTTACCTTATTTATATTTACTTTATTTTTACCCTATTTATTCTTACTTTATTTTACTTTATTTGTATTCTACTTACTTTATTTTTTACTTATGCTTATTTTATTTTTACCTTACTTATGCTTATTTTATTTTTACCTTGATTATGTCTATTTTATTTTTACCTTGATTATGTCTATTTTATTTTTACCTTATTTACGTTTCTAATTATTCAATTTGTTCTTATGAATGATGTTATAATGTTGAACGCCACTGTGTACTAATTTGAAATTAAGGTGAAATAGATTTCTTTCTTTATGTAGTACACGCACTCTAAAGTTACCAATTCGACTTTCTTCCTTATAACACGCGTACTAGAAAGTTACTAATTTGACTTTTTCGCGAATTCGATTTTTTTCTTTATAGTACACGTACTGTAAAGTTGTCAATTCGACTTCCTTCTTTATACTACACGTACTGTTAAGCATAGGCGTACGCAGAAAGTTCATAAGCTGGGGTTGCAGGCTTACAGTGGGGTGGGGAGGGGGATTACAGAGTCACAACTCTACATATTCATACGTATATATATACAAAATTTCATCGCAAATGGGGGGTTATAACCTCATAACTCCCTATGTACACCAGTGCTGTAAAGCTACTAATTCAACTTTCTTCGTTATAGTACATATACTATTGAAAAAAAAAACAATATTGATTATATATCGGCCCTAAAGTATGGCATATGATTATTCCTGAGTTAAAACATTCTTGTTCTTTCTGTGCCCTCAAGCGTTTAAGTCGTTTTTATCGTAAATAATAACATCCTGTGCTTAACTAACCTCCTGTGGTTAACTAACTGGTCTGTAGTTAACTAACTGGCTATTCTTTTTCTCCACGTTCATAGTATTTCGGTTACGTTTTTTGTTTTGTTTTTATATGTGCATCATCTTAGATTTCGTCAGCCTATTTTCTTATTTTTTTCCCGACGCGGCTCATGTCACTGGAATACGCGTTGTTTCGTCGATTTCACGTTGCAGATTAATTCTAAACTTTTTGAGATGATTATTAATGGATGATGATGATAATTATTATTGTAATCAATGGTCGATAATAATAATAATAATGCGGCAATTATTAATTGATAAATTCACTAATTACGCACGTCTGTTAACTGTTTCTGCAAAGATGCTCATGATATAATAAATATTATTCAAAATCAAAATAAATTAATTAAAATTAATATAAATCCAATTAAAATTTATTAAAATAAGTTAATCAAATTTTTAATTAGAATTATAGCTAAATTTCATCACAAAACTGGCTTTTCTGAAAAAAACTGATGTGATGGAATTTTTTAAATAATTTTTCTGAATTCAGGATGCAAAAATCTATAAAAACATCTATAAAAAAATGATCATTAAGTCAGCTTTTTTTTTTGGTCGCGGATCTGTGTTATTAATAACAATAATAATAAGCCATTGATCGATAATTATCACAGTGGTCATTCGTTGATGATGATTGACATAATCTTTGATTAATAATAATGAAAGTGTAATATATAATCATTAAATTAAGATTACTATGATTATTAATGGTGATCATTGCCGATTGATCATCACTGACAATAATCACGGTGATGATTAATTGGTGACAGTATTTATTAACATGATCATCAGCTAGGCGATGATTATTGAAAAGAGAACACTGGCGTACGCAGGGGGTGTTGATGGGGGTTGTGACCCCCCCATTGCGGTGAAATTTTGTATATTTAACATAGGAATATGCGAGTTGTAGCTCTGTAACCCCCCATTGAGCCTATAACCCCCCCCCTTACGAACTTTATGCGTACGCCTATGAAAGAGGATGATTGCTAGAATTATTAATGCATATTTTAATTATCACCGTTTTGCTCTCTCGCCATTACGCAAGCGACATTTTATAAATAGAACGACTTTCGCTAAGGTAAATAAATTTAAATTTTAAAACTCAAGTGGAAGTCTCGACGAATTCAATTAGAATCCGAAAGGATTTTAAATTCAAAGGCTTATCCAACTCTTTCGCTTTCGCCATTTCTGAAGGCAAATATTTTGTAACATGACTGAAAAAAAAAAGTCCGTTTTTCGAAGAGAAATCGTCCAGAAATACCCTTAAAACTTCTCAATCAGAAAACTTGTTTGAAAAGTGATTCAAAACGCATTTCTTTTCGCGTAAAACCACTTACGAATATCAGAAACATTGATAAATGGGGTACAAATACAGTTTTAAATTCAACAGTCTTTTCAGTAACTGTTTTTCGAACGCTGACATTGTATTTTATAGGGAGCGTACCGTTATCTATTTAAAATTTGCCTTTTTTTCTAACCATAGTTTATATCTGACACGCGTTCATTAATCTGTGGTTAACGGCTACAAAATTCTGGTGCAAAGTTCCAAATTTTCGTTCAAAAAGATTCAGGGATAGGGATTTTTCTCCAGCAGTTAATCATGATTTTTAAAATGATGATGATATACCCTCGACATGAGCAATAAAATCTTTTATTCAAATTAATGGACCTTAGGGTAAATTCCCCGTTTGGGGAATGTTACCCCACACATTATCCCTACCTTAACATGCCCGTAGCTATCTCATTCACGCGCAGAACAGTTCTCTCAGAGAATATGTAACATAGGTGGCCAAACACTGAGAGATGATATGTACAGGGTGTCTAAAAGAAGTGTCTGATGCTTTCGAGGCTCTAGCGATCACAATTTTTGAGATACTCAAATGAAATTTGAGATTTTAACTGTAAAAAATGGGAACTCCAGGTTCATATTGCTAACAATTGCGTGTGTTTTCCTGGTTGCGATTAGAACAGACGTATTTCGGAAATTTCAATGGCAGCATTATCTTTTTTTATCTTATTATGATCAGCATGTGTGAAGCTATAAACAATATTAAGCTCTATTTTGAGACTGAAAAACGATTGGGAGAAAATAGTTCATTTTCCAATTCAACAGGAATTTAAAGAGAAAAGGAAACTGACGAAACGGTGAATGAACCTTCAATTACTCCTTTGAATTGCGTTGGTTGATGTGGGACAGTGGTTAGTTGAATTTCCATGGCACAAGGATGACAAGGTCAATGGTCAATTTGCGCCAAACAGGGTGAAGTTATATATCATCATCATATTCAACCATTATCTATCCACGGCTGGATAAAGGTCTCCCCAAATGCTTTCCACACAAGTCTATCCTGAGCAATTCGCTTTTATTTCACCCCAACCTGTTTTCTTATTTCATCCACCCATCTAGTTTGAGGACGTTTTCTAGGTCTTCGGTGGTCTCTTGGAATCCAGTTCAGAATTTCTGTTGTCCATCGTTGATCAGTTCTTCTTGCAATATGCCCAGCCCATCGCCATTTCAGCCCTTTTACTTTAACAATGATGTCCTCTACTCTAGTTTGCTCTCTCACCCAAGTGTTTCTTTTTCGATCTCTCCTAGTTATTCCAAGCATGCACCTCTCCATGCTCCTTTGCGTTGTCTGTAACTTTCGTATTGCTCCAACTGTTAGACTCCATGTCTCTGATCCATAAGAGAGGACTGGCAATACACACTGGTTGAAGACCTTTCTTTTTAGACACAAAGGCAATTTCCCCTTCAGGATAAAACTGTTTCTTCCAAATGCACTCCAGCCAAGTTTAATACGTCTGTTGAGTTCTTTCATAATGTTGCCATCCATTGAAATCAGCTGGCCAAGGTAAATATATGAATCAGCAATTTCTAGCTCAATGTTGTCAACTTGTATTTTTGTTTCCTCTACGAAATTATTGAACATGATCTTAGTTTTTTGTAGGTTCATCTTGAGTCCAACTTCTTCACTTCTAGTTGAGAGCTCCTGTACCATGTCTTGGAGTTCTGATGGGTTCGTTGAAAAAATAACAATGTCATCAGCAAACCGCAAATGATTTAAATATTCACCATTTATTTTTATTCCCTTGTTATTCCAATTTATCTGCTGAAAAATCATCTGTAAAGCTGAAGTAAAAAGTTTTGGAGAAATGGTATCTCCCTGCCTCACACCTTTACCAATTTTGATAGTTTTGGTATCTTTATGTAACCGAAATTTTGCACTTGCATTTTTATACACACGTTTCACCATGTCGATGCATGCATCATCGTATGCTTCATTTTAAAGAGTTGATGATCTCTGTCATCTCCAATCGCCATCCCAATTTCTTCGATGGTAGCTTACAGTGGCAGCCATGTTTTCCGATATAAACCCGTGCCACTTCTTCCTATGTGGTTTCCTAAAGCAAGAACTCTTTAAACAAGCATCAAGGACACTAGGTGAACTCACTGAAGATCGAACCATGTGCTGCAACCGTCACCCGTGAAATTCTTAATCGAGTTATTGACAACATGTGCATTCGAGCACAGGAAATGGTGCATATGTATTGTGGACACATCAAACCTATTGTGTAGAAAATTTTAGATTATATTCTTTCGAAAACTGTACTTGTTTTTTTCGTGGTCTGAAAATAAAATTAATTACGATTTTTTTTTTTATTGAGCGTTTCATCTGAAAGATCCTACAGATGGAAAAGCATTAGTATACGCAGGATTGGATTTCGGTGGGGTCTAAACTTCGATATTTTTTGGAAGTCCTGAATACCTTGAATGACCTTTACTTTTTTAATGTTAGTTTTTTCATTTCGGAGGCGTCGGTAGCTTCATCAGCTACTCCCCATCTCGGTACGACCTTGCAAGGGAACTGACAAGGCGACTGACAAGGGAACTGTTGGACATTTTAATGGCCAATTTCTTAATTATAACAGCAATGGAAATATAATTATAAATCCAAAAATAACGGAGGTTTGGTTTAAAAACAATAATTTTAGTGTAAACATAAACAAAACCAAATATTTATTATTCAAGCATAAAAACAAAAAAAATGAAATAAAAAAAATAGTCACAAATTATGGTTAGAAAATCAAGAAATAGAACAAAATGGAAATATAAAATTTCTAGTAATAAATATTAAGGATAACCTCAGCTGGAACAAACATGTAGATGAAGTAATGAAAAAAATAAGAAGAGACTCAGGAGAAATACATAGACTAACAACAACATTAACACTAGAGATAAATGCTAAATTTATATTTTACATTAATAGAATGCCGTATTAACTGTGGTAATGTTGTTTGGGGAAAACTTAATAAAACAAATGAAAATAAAATAAATAAAATTATATAAAAAGTAATAAAGAAAATAACATTAAAAACAGGTAATTCGATTTCAGCATATAAAAAAAATATTGTGTGCACAGGAAATTATCGATAAACAAAAAAAGGAACTACTCGCAAAGGAAAGAGTGATTTCTTTTCTTTACGAGTAATTTAACATCTATTGTTGCCACATCATCGGCTAATATGAAAAAACTGTTGCTTTAATAATATTAAAATCTAGTTCGTCATATAGGACATTCTTGCTTCTTTAACTTGTCGCTTTGGCAACGGTAGTCACAGTACTGCCACACCAATAGCGAACTTGTCCATGCAAAGTTATATATATATACTCGTAAGGGAGAGAGTGGTTGCGCCTGTAGCTTAGTAGGTAGAGCACCTGACCGGCAATCAGGAGGTCGTGGGTTCGGGTCCCACCAGGCGCCGGAAAATCATTCTTTTCTTTACGAGTAATTTAACATCTAATACATAAATTTACTAAGAAATTAAAAGAATACTATTTACTACAAAATCAATAGCGGTAGGGATTCATATGGAGAAATCTAAATAAAATTCCTGCATAATTGTACTTATGCAAAAAAATAACAATTTATTGAATGATAAATGCGAATAAAATCTATTGTCTATCGAATGGTGAAAAGGGATTTTCCTATAGTCGAGAATCATCAGTTTTTGAAAATGTCAGGAGATTGGCGCTTTTGGCGCGTCAATAAGCTCCAAACAAAAAGACACCCCCCCAACTGTTAGCCAGAAGTAACAAGCGCGTTTAACTTTCTAACAACCATTATTCAATCAGTGTCTGATTTTCATTTACTTACATTTGTTTTATACCAAAGTGGGAGCTGCTAATATTTTCATTTATTAATGCATTTTGCGAAACAATATATGCATAAGTGGTTATCAGAAGTGGCGACTTCTGATAACTTCTGTGTGGCGTTTCATGCCTAACTAACCAAATGCAAATGCTAGAAGTCAGTATTATTTAACATTTTATACATGAAGTCGTATCTTGTTGGCGTGTATCTTCGTGTTTTTGGCGTATTGAGCGCCAATCTCCTGACATTTTCTAAAACCCATGCTTCCCGACTACCGGAAAACCCTTTTACACCACTGCTGTTATATTTAAAAAAATTGGCTATTAAAATGTTCAGCAGTTATCGTGTCAACAAGATCGTGATGAGCAGTGGGGGTGGGGGGAGTCTGATGGAGCTACTGCCGCCTCCGAAATGAGAAAGCTAACATTGAAAAAGCAAAAGGTAAAGATCATTTAAGGCATTCATGACCTCCCCCCACAAAAAATCGTTCAGCCTCGCCCCCCGCCGAAATCCAACCCTGCGTATACTAGCAGTGCTTTTCGATCTAGTAATTATACATAATAACGTGTTTTCTGCTCACATAGCAACGATATGCGAAATTTCAGTATAATCTACTGAATTTTTCTAAAATTTTTGGAATTTCAAAGTGACATATCTTTGCTCTCAGACATGAGTCGGAAATTTTTTTTGAGCCATTATTATTCATTTAACCTCTTTTTTTTTCGTGTGTGTAATTTTTAAAAGAATCGGGGTATGAATTCTCGTAAGGTTTCCTCGCCAGTAATCCAGTAGCGACCACCCCTGTTTTCGAGTCCACTGGATTGGGTTCGACTTCTAAAATATTTGATTGAATGGAAGTGTATTGTGGTTCCAAAGTCACGTTAAGCTATCGGTTCCATCGCAGAAAACCCTTAGCAGAGTTTGGAGACGTAAAATATGCAAACTTAATCAAATGCTTTAAAATTATGTAAATTCCTTTTACAGCTTGTTTTTTGTATCGTAGCATCTAATCAAGTCGTAATGTGAAGGCATATCTATTGAAATAATATGGTATGAATTATTAAGTTATTTGTTAAATCACAATATTGCGATAGCCAACTATTGTTGTTCTTAATTGTTATATCGTATAAAATAGAGAATAATGTGCATGAAGTATTCTATGATGTTGTGATTAATTATAGCGAAAATTATATTTTAAAGGATGTTGCATATAGTGAAAAAGGTGTATGAAGTATTTATGTGTAATAAATAAATAAAACGTTTTTCAAAATAAGCTAATTGTTGCAGTCGGAAAAATTGCCAACTGTGGTAACTTTGCGTACAACTACGTAATAGATCCATATCACAATTCCAGTTTTTCCAGAAAAAGTCGGCTGTACTTTCGAAAAGAGAAGCCAGTCGAATCCCAATGAGGTTCTTGCTTTCTACTCTAACAGGCAGGGTTTAGTAATTTGCTGCGGAGTGGAGAGCGCCAAGTCTCGCCAATTCTCGCCAAGAAAAAGGTGGTCAAAATTTGTTCTCATTGGCTATTCTTCCAACATTAATAACACACTAAATATGGATCGCTCAGCATTTTCGCATTAACATTTTTTTGCTCAGAATTTTGCAAAAAATCGCGCTGTGCAGAGTTCATGCTATAGTTACCGAACACCCTGTATAAACAATTGTGCCTTATGAGAGCTTTTGAATATTTAAAAATTTAATATGGAAATTTATTTCTGGAAATGACGGACGGGGTAAATTAATCATCGAATTAATTACTTAAAACTAGTTTTCCTGATACATGGCGAAAATTAAATATTTTTAACCATTTGCATAAATTAATTTCGAATCGCTTTAATGAATATGAGAGGAATTTTTTTCTTTTTCTTTTATTCATGACACCAAATTTTACTGATTAAAAATCGACTCTAGAAAGTTTAAATATTGAAAATGTACAAGATAAAATCAAATTATTCTTTGACATTTCAGATTTCAAATTAGCGGGCTAAAACCATCCATTAACCTTCATGTTTCGACAATAATAAATAATAATTTAAAGATAAATAATTTAAAATTTTTTTCCATTTGCGAGGAATCTGAGCGGAAGTTTGAAAATAAATAAATGTAGGAAATTTTTTCTAATTTGGCCACACATGAATGGATTGAAAAGCAGACGTTTAATGAACGAAGGATAAGAGAGAAAGAAAGAAATGATTTTTTTATCGCTTTCGTAAATTTTTCGCATATTCAAACGATTTGTGCTATTTTTACGAAGTATTCGAAGGGAAATTTTACTATAAGCATACAGCTTTAATTTCCTGGAAATTTTAATGCCCTAAGAAAAAATTTTCCTAAAATTTTTTATTCCTATGTAAGTGTCTTTAAGCGTAAAATCGTGACATTAACACACACACATAGAGAGAGGGTGGGTGAAGGAGTTAACTAATTTGAATAAGTTTATTCATTATAGTTAATTGTTGAACTTTCGAGATGTGTCACGTAGTCTTTACGATTCGTTATATAATAAACTCTCTATAATATAAACTTCGTTGAACAGAAATTCGGGTTAAGGGAGATAGATTTGTGGTTTGGTTTTATCACTATTATTGTAATATATGCGCAGTCCCTCTTTATTTTGACGACTGGGTAATCCTCCACTATCAGACCTTTTTCTAAGGACCTGGGATATCATAAGTATTTTCGTAGGACGTGGAGAATTCCGAGTAAGTTATTATAATATATGCGCAGTCCATCTTTATTTTGACGACTGGGTAATCCTCCACTATCAGACCTTTTTCTAAGGACCTGGGATATCATAAGTATTTTCGTAGGACGTGGAGAATTTCGAGTAAGTTCTTATAATATATGCGCAGTCCATCTTTATTTTGACGACTGGGTAATCCTCCACTATCGGATTTTTCTAAGGACCTGGGATATCATAAGTATTTTCGTAGGACGTGGAGAATTCAGAGTAAGGAGGCTTTCGTTTTCAGGTTGGGAGTTGTAACCCTCCACTGCAATGAAATTTTGCATATTTAACATAGGAATATGTGAGTTGTAGCTCCGATTCTTCTCTCGCCCATGTCTACACTCAATGCAAAATGACATTCAGCAAACTTAATATCAGTGTACATAAACTAAGCCAACCAGAGTGCAAACGTGTTTCGTAACTCTCCCCACTATTTTGTTTCACAAAGTTTTGGAAAAGAATGAAAGATAATAATCTTTAGAGAAGTAATTAAACGTGTTAATATACTTATTTAGTACCTCATGGTTGGCAATCTGCGAGTTCACGGTTCGAACACGACCAGAAAATCATGTTTGAGTACATACAGACCAAGAATAGATTTAAGAATTGTCGTTTTGTTGAAAATGAACTACCTATATATGAACTACCTCTGTGCTGGATATAAACTACCTATTCACAAAAAATTACTATTAATAACAAGCAGTATTTTCGCTGATTCTTAAAAACAATTTTTCATTTTTTCAAGCAAAAACAAAAAAGATTCTTCAGATATTCCTCCTCCTTATGTTACTTTTAAATCTTAAATAAAACAATTTATATTTCTATATATCTAGAATTTTTATCCCCTAAACTAGATTAACGTCATTAACAATCCGTTTTTGTCAATAGTCATAAATCAATCAATAAACCAAACTGATAATTTTTATTTTAAAAGTACTTTGTTGTTTATTTCATTTCATTTCACTTTTTCATTTGATAACTTATAACATTTATTAAAATGTTTGAATCAAGTTCTCAAAGAACCTGAAATACGCCAAAGAAAAAAATTAATTATTAGGCTTCCTTTGTACGACAAGCGAAATAGAATGTTCATACTCAACTTTCAAATGCCAATTACGTTTTTATAAGTTGTGACTAAATTTTTCTAAAAAACATTTCAACTTTTTTTCTAAAGTTTGATGGTTAATTTAAATAAAACATTTGCAGTTTTATTGCGTCACACACACACACACACACCAAAAATGAGATTGCTTTTGTCTAAACCAGATTCTTCAATTTCTAAATTAACGTCAACTTTAGACGTTAGGAATGAAAGAAAATTTCGGCCTTTCGTTTCAAAGTTGAAGCGTCCCTTATTTTTCCATTGGACAACATATTATCTGAAATATCTTACTAAATATGGATTTTCGACTACGTTAACCATTTTTAGATTAGCTCGATGCAACGTAAGGATTACAGAAATATACAATTAGTGTCGTGTTTTTTTGAACACCCTGTATGTGGCACCGGTGGCTAGATGGTTAAGCTTCGGTTAATCGATGTTCCACTGCATACGTGGATGTTGAAACAAATAACGTGTTCTATCCACAAATAACGAAAGAATGTTTATTTGAAGGTACGATTATTTGATTAATTTTTTTATCATAAAGTCAGAATTTGACAACTTTTCAAAAATTAATATTCTGACATTTAAGAATTAATGAGAAATTAATTAAGATTTTATTAATTCAGAGAATATATAATACGCAGACGTATTTGCCGGAAAATGAAAAGTTTCGATTTTCCTGCCATTTGAAATGCTATGCCTGTTGCCAGGTTAACAAGAAGGATTTGTCTATTTACTCGAAAAGATAGTGTTGCCAGGGAATAATTCTTATTAAAAATCGTTTGACGTTTATTTAAAAAATAATCGTTTAGCGGGAAAGAATAAACACATGTTTACGAAATTTGATCATCTTTTACTAATATCAAACGCTTAATTTCACATTCCGCTGAACAAACAAATTCTAGTGATAAATGCCAAATTCGCTTGAACTAAAGAACTTGAAAATGTAATTTTCCAACGCATTCATCTGTTTAATTGCAAACAGCAAACAAAATTTGAGCTATTTCAAGACCTCGAAATTAACGTCTGTAAGTAAATAATAAAAATGAACCAAAATATTTGGGAATGAAGAATGCGCGTTGAAAAACATAAAACTTTAAAAGGTATTTTTTAGTTGAATAATTCGCTTTCCTCTATTTATAATCAGTTATACTAAATGATAGCATATAACGCATTATACACAATTTAATGCCGTTAATGTTAGTAGCACAGTTAATATTAATGACTAAGTTAGTGACAGAGATAATATAAATCAACGTTTATTGGCGTAGTGATACCAGCGCCGATGTTATGGCGTGATTAGATGGTGAAACGTTCGAAAGAAAATAAATATTTCTCCGTTCGGTGGGACCTGAACCCACGACCTTCCACTATCACTACGCCAATAAACGTTGATTGATATTGTTGTTTGATTTAATCTGCGTAGTGTTCGATTTATATAAATTAAGGACAATGTTAGTATTAGTGACACATATAATATGAGGAAAATGTTAGTGTTATTGACACAGATTATATTAATGAAAACATTAATATTAACGACAAATGGATAATGTACTTGTTTATGAAAATGTATAATATAACTATTAATGATAATTTGTAATGTACTTACTAATGACAATATATAATATACCCATTAATTGCACAATGCATAATCTACCTGTTAATGTCAATCTATAGTATACTTGTTAATGTTGTTAATGACTAATTAATAATGTACCTGTTAAGGGCAATGCATGATCTACCTGTTAATAACAATGTATAATGCATGTTAATTAACATGCATGACGTATCAGATATTAATTTATAATGTAATTTCTGTAGCAAGTGATTTAAATCTTTTGTTTAACCCCGTGTTTGAAATCTATAAATTCATAAATGATAAATGTGTCAGATCTCAATGAATGCAGTCAATGATTAATAAATATGTCAAAATAAGAATTAATGAATGCAATAAATGGTTAACGAGTGTCATTAATAATGACTGATCATGTTTTTTTTTATTACGATTGAAATAAATATTGATAGAAGCTTTAAAATTAAATTCTCCGAATTTCTATTCTGCAAATCGGTTTTCCATTTCCTAAAGGTTCCCTTTCTGATACAATTGTAATTGTTCTTCTTTCCGTAATTGTCGGTTTATTTGGAACAAAATTCCTAAAGTGGGGATCTTTGGAAGATTGGAAATTAGAAGATCGATTTATAAGACAATAGAAAACAATGGAATTGAGAAAGTTCAAGACAATTTTCGCGGATTTTACAGTCAAAAGTTGGAACACCTTCGGTTGATCTTGATGAGTATTTTAAGTAATCCCTTAAGTTTCTTTAGTAATTTCAGTAATTTCTTAACAGCTTCTTTAGTAATTTCAGTAATTTCTTAACAGCTTCTTTAGTAATTTCAGTAATTTCTTAACAGCTTCTTTAGTAATTTCAGTAATTTCTTCAACAGCAAGTAATTTCTTAACAAGACTAATTTCTTAACAGCAGTAATTTCTTAACAGCTTCTTTAGTAATTTCTTAACAGCTTCTTCAGTAATTTCTTAACAGCTTCTTTAGTAATTTCTTAACAAGAGTAATTTCTTCAACAGCAAGTAATTTCTTAACAGCTTCTTTAGTAATTTCTTAACAGCTTCTTTAGTAATTTCAATAATTTCTTAACAGCTTCTTTAGTAATTTCAGTAATTTCTTAACAGACTCTTTAGTAATTTCTTAATAATTTCTTAACAGACTCTTTAGTAATTTCTTAATAATTTCTTAGCAGCTTCTTTAGTAATTCCTTAATAATTTCTTAGCAGCTTCTCTAGTAATTTCTTAATAATTTCTTTACAGTTGATTTTTAAGAAATGAGAAAGCCTATTAACTTAGTCTGTAATTTATGGTATAGTAAGATACCCCATTAATGAGAAACAGAAAAGGACGTGAGAATGTGCATTAGGAAGCTTTTGCCACGATCCCAAAACACCGTCTTTAGGCGGAAACAGACTTTAATTAGAACTGCGTTTTTCAGAGGAATTGCTGTATACGCAAAAAAATAATTACCATTTATTGCTTTAACTACACTTCTAACAGATACAATAGACAATACAGACAGTACAATATGCAATGGCAATGACAATGGCAATATCAACAATGGACAATGACTGCCTTATAACGAACGGTGCATAGGTGTTAAACTCGTTATTACTTCGCAGGCTTTCTTTGCCATTTCCATTTGAAATTCTAAAAAACGCAAACTTAATAAGTTCAATTTCTAAAATTGGCACAGCATGCCAAATTGTTTTATTTTATTTCATGTTTTCCAAATATTGTGTAATTATAATTTCACTTCGTATATTTGGTAACAGTATGTGTAATTGTTTTACGCATTCTAAAATCGTATCAGATTTCCGTTTACCATCGAAGTGTGCACACGTAATTCTCGGAGGCTCCGCCAAAAAGGCGTACTAAATTCTTTTAACGTTGCATTGTAACTCAATTATCTTTTGGCAAATTAACGAATTAACTGAAATATTTAAAGCACTAATAAATATTGTTTTTAATCGGATGGAGTTGCTACATTTCTTCATTACTTGTAACTTCATTGTACAAACATTTTTTTTAATTTTAATTAGATGCATGAAACAATTAAAAAACTTCATTTTTGGAAAAAAGCATTGCATATTTTTATAATCAAAGTCAAATCATCATCATCATCATCATATTCAACCATTATCTATCCACTGCTGGATGAAGGTCTCTCCAAATGCTTTCCACACAAGTCTATCCTGGGCCATTCGTTTCCACGTCACCCCAACCTGTTTTCTTATTTCATCCACCCATCTAGTTTGAGGACGTTTTCTAGGTCTTCGGTGGTCTCTTGGAATCCAGTTCAGAATTTCTGTTGTCCATCGTTGATCAGTTCTTCTTGCAATATGCCCAGCCCATCGCCATTTCCCTGCATCTAATTTTTTCTGCAGGCGATGTGTTAGCACTTTTGTGAAGATTTTATAAATAGCAGGTAACAAGCTAATTGGTCGGTAATTTTTTAAATCCTCTTTATCACCTTTTTTATGCAAAAGAATTACTGTTGCAGAATCCCATTGGTTTGGTATGTTACCGCTGTTAAGACATTTGGTAAAGAATTTTGCAAGTATGTCTTCTACATATTCTCCAGCTTCTTTTAGGATATCTAATGTAATACCATCATCACCAGGGGCTCTTCCTTTCTTCATACTTTTTATTGCAAATGAAACTTCTTCTTTTAAGATTTTAGGAGCTGTTCCTTCGACTATTTCAATGTCTTCGTTTAATCCACTGTTACTTTCGTATAGATTTTTGTAGAATTCTTCAACTCTTCTAAGTATTTCTTCCCTATTTCTTGTTACGGTGCCATCCTCTCCTTTTAATGCAATGATGTGTTTCTTCCCAACAGATAAACTTCCTTTAACAACCCTAAGGCTCTTGTTATTTTCAATGGCTTTCCTTACTAGCTCACAGTTGAATTTTCTTATGTCTTCTTTCATGCTTTTGCGCAGAGTTTTACAAAGTTCTATGTACTCAATCCTGGAACTGGTATTTTGATTGTCCACCTTCATATCTCTTCGCCTTTTCATGAGCTGTTTCGTCTTCTCAGATAATTTGCTATTGTGCTTTTTACAGGTTACACCACCAATTTCCCCAGCAGTTTCAACTATTGTCTTAACAATGTTTTCATTTGCTTCTGAGATATCACTTTCATCAATAAGTCCTTCCAGTGCAGAAAAGCGATTTTTTAATTCCAACTTGAATGCCTCGGTATTTTCTTTTAATTTCTTTAAATCCACCCTCTTACTTACTTGTTTCCTAATGAGCTTCTGTCGTTCTAATTTAGTATTTAAGTGCACTTTACATCTCACCATTCGATGATCACTTCCAGTATTAAATCTGTTCAGTACACTGCAATCTTCAATAATTGATTTCTTGTTTGCCAGGATATAGTCAATTTCACTAGTTCCCCCATTTGGGTGTTTCCATGTCCATTTTCTTTGCGGTTTCTTCTTAAAAAATGAATTCATGATGCTAAGATTTTCAGCTTCTGCAAATTCGATGAGTTGATCGCCACGTTCATTCCTTTCCCCATATCCGTATTTACCAACCGATGTCTCTCCTTGTTCCTGTTGTCCAATTCTTGCATTGAAATCCCCCATGATGAGCTTGATATGTTGTTTCCCTTTGGTGTGTAACTCTTTGATTTCTTCATAAAATTCTTCAACCTCTTCGTCGGTATGGCTTGATGTTGGTGCATATACCTGTACTATCTGAAGTTGGTATCGCTGGGTTAGTTGAACAACGAGCCTCGCTGCTCGATCTGACGTGCTTTCGACTTCAAGAAGGTAGTCTTTAATTCTTTTGTTGATTAAGAAGCCAACACCACTTGTTCTTCCAGTTTCCGTTCCTCTATAATAAAACAAATGTCCACTTTTAAGTTCCACCAACTCTTCACCTTTTCTTCTAACTTCACTGAGTCCTACAATGTCCCATTTGATCTTGTCAAGTTCTTCTTCCAATTCCTGAAGTTTTGCTTCAGAAGCAAGGGATCGTCCATTAAACGTAGCCAAGGTCAATAACAAACGGCAGCCTGGGCCATTCCAGTGATTCTTAGCACCCCCTGCTTTCATGCCACGCTGACCGCTGCCTTGATCAGGAGCACTCCAGCACCTGGAGACTAGGGGCCATGGTTTTTGGTGTATTAGCATATTGGAGGAATTAGCCATCATTTCACCACGCTGGCTAGACGGGTTGGTGAATTAGCCCTCCCCTTCCGCCTTTCCATCCGTGCAGCAAATATTAATTTGCCTCATAAATAGAAAGCCCAGCCTGCACCACTTGAAGGCGGGGTAGGACACTAGGTTACTGGCCTGGCCGGTTCCACACATCGTCACATACGTTCAGCGTGTGGGTCTCCTTCCAGTTAGATACCAGCAACCCTTTTGCAAATATAAGCAGATAACCAGTAGACAACAAAGACTCATTTTTAAGTGATATAAATCTCACAAGTCGTGAAGTCAGGTGTTAATTGAAAGTATGTAACTTAAAAAATATTAGGGAATGCATGTGGTTGTATTAAATGATCAGATACTTGGAAAGAAAAGAAAAATTTGCCGTCACTTTGTCGGAATCGAACCCACATCTTCCTGATTGCCGGTTAAGCGCTTCATCCATTAAGCCACAGACATCCATCGTTCTCCCTCCCTGCGAGCATATATATATGGCTTTAAGAAGATGTGAGTTTGGTTCCGCAAAGCTCTGAAAATCATCTTTTCTTTGCGAGTATTTGCTCATCAAAAAAATTATCAATGAAGGAGAGAATAAATAAGCCCCTCTCTAATTAAATAAGGGGAAGGGGCTAGGAGGGATTTATTTTAGGAATTAATTTTTTGCCTCACTCACAATTTCTTCTTTAGACTAGAACCTATCTTCGACTCACAAGAACCTGAAATAACTCTTGAGTTAAGACTTAAAGTTTGAACTATTTTTTCTCGGGTCATAATTTATCTTCGAATTCTACGATGAATAATCACTTAACCTCTGAAATTATGGTGAAAATAAGTCTAATAATAATAACAATTGTAAGTAGTTATAATGATAAAATTCTGATTGAGCAGTTTCCATAATTCAGGTCTAAAGGTGCAGCCGTACGTTACACCCATGGACGCCCAAATGAGGGGAAGTGGGGGGCTCAAACCCCTCCCCATAGCCGTTTAAAGATTTGAATTTGCTCGTGTCTACTATGCATTTACTTTCAAAAGTTTTACATTCACATTTTAAAATAAGGTACTTTTTAGCTCATTACTAATTGTCAGGTAGTATCAATTATTTTTGTAGCGTTTTGGTATCTTGTACATTCACTAAAATTCTCTACAGCTTTTTATATAATAATTTTTATTTTTTAATTTTATTTTTTAATTTTTGTTTTATTTTTTAATTTTTATTTTATATTTTAATTTATATGATAATTTTCTCAGCCCCCCTAGAAATACTCGTTAATTTTTCTCAGCACTCCCCACTAGAAATACTCTTATGGACGCCCATGGATTTAGGCAGTTATTGTTTTAGCATTACCTGGGACAACCAATCAGGAGGCATGGGGACTTTTCTTATCATTTTAGGTTCTTTTAGTTGGTCCATTACGAAGCCTTTGTTGCTTTTTCTCGATTACAAAAGGTTGGATGAGACAAAATTAATTCCCGTAAAAACACTCATCATATTTTAGTAATTTCAAAAAAATAAAAGAAAAAAAAAGTTCGATGGGAGGATTTTGTTTT
Source organism: Dysdera silvatica (assembly GCA_006491805.2). Classification (NCBI taxonomy): domain Eukaryota; kingdom Metazoa; phylum Arthropoda; class Arachnida; order Araneae; family Dysderidae; genus Dysdera; species Dysdera silvatica. Next base: position 127,602,099 of record QLNU02014802.1, on the reverse strand, counting down.
ATTGAGTAATTCCTTATTTTTTTATAAATCATCTATTATTAAATGAGATTAATTCCTGCGGTGGCACATGGGTAAGGCGTTCACATAGTGTGCCGTTAATCCGGGTTCAACTGCCGATAGTGTCAAAAAAAAGAAAAAGAAAGTCATAGGCAGCACTGCATAGTCATCGAGCCGATTCCCAGAGTTTTAAATGGTTAAAATTCCTTTGAAAAACATAGCCCCACTACTTAACGGAGGCGTTAATGTATAGTGCGATTCATCGACTCCTAATTTTATGATAGAAGGCGTGGCGCCTTTTTTCCCCTACCATAGTTTGTTCGGATCCTATGGCGGCAGTGGTTCGGATTCTTCGAAAAACTGTAGGTCCTGTCTCATACAATACCACCTGGATACAATAATCTAGGTGGCGTTGGCTTGGCACACCTTTTACTGTCATTGCGTCGTAAAAATACAAATAGTAAACGAAATTTCTCTTGAATCGAACACAAAAGACAGGTATTTTCGTAAGCCTAAATGAGTTACGCAAACTTCCGTTAAATTTACAAAAATAATGGTTTGCCAATAGGCTTAAAAATAAGTTACATTTCTAAAACATACAGTTCTCTTACAAAATGTTTTCAAAGAGAATAATTCTACGGGTTCTATCTTTGTAGTTCACTGGTCCAAATTCTTTTCGCAACGGTCTTTTCTTCCCTTGATTTGTGTCTAGTTTTGTGTGAATGTAAGCCGCAAAAAATCAGCTCGGTATTCCAAATTCTAGAGAACAATCCGAGCAAAAGTAGGAGAGTCTAGGGTAGCTGAAAAGAAAGACGGTCAGGTAAAGCGAAGTATAACCGCGCAGAAGGAATGCAAAGCATACAGAAGGAAGCGTTGTAAGCGATACTTATGTCTCAGATACAGAAGATTTTTGAGATAAAGGTAAGCTGCAATTCCAAGACTGAAACAGGTCTTAGTGAGAATGTTTCGAAGATCATTGTAAATCGAAAAGCTCGGCAAGAAACAGTTTCAGAAGTCCTTTTCTTCTTTTGTGCTTTCATTCTCTGTGTTGCCAGTACTTACCTCAAGGTCCAAAGAAATATGTTACTTCAACCAACCACAACAGTATGAAAGAGTTGCCCCACTGGCACTTCATAATACACAAAAAAATATACATAATATAACTGTATCAACAATGTTTTCTGAGTCAACGCTCTTTCCACAAAAGTTATCTGCCAAATAAAGTCTTTTGACAACACATGAATAGTGATTTTTTTTCTATTATGCAACACGTTTGAGCTGTTTTACCATAATGTAAATAAAACCATATGTACCATAAAACCATAATGTCGTACCTAAATTTATATATTAATAGGACTGGTTTTCGGCTTTGTACCAAAGCTCATTTTGAACTTTTAGTACTAAAAATTTTAATGTTTTTGCTATGCTTAAATTTCATTATTTTTTGCTTTTCTAAAATTATCCAAGAAGCGGGATTGTTTGCAAACGAAAAGCTGATTCTGTATCCCAGTCTTGGTAAGGTAATGACATTTCTTTTCCAGAATTAAAACTCCAAACTTTTGCTTAAGCCATAATATATATCCAACTACCAAATCCGAATGTCGGAATTTCTAAAGCAGAATGCAATGAAAGTGCACTAAGCGTGACAGGGTTTATCCGACTGATCCCGTCAGCCCCACCTGCGGCAGCCGCTTCGTCCAATCACGAAAACTCTAATTGAAAACTTTTCGGTTCGAAAGTCGGAGACGGGTCCATGTAGGCAATTACCGTTGCTGGTGACGACGGCGGAACAAGGGGAGCAGGGGCGTGGAACCTCAAATCGAAATCGCGCCGATTGCAAGACAAACGAGCGCAGAAAATGACGTTTATTTTAATGACATTATCCGGAAAAGGAAGGAGCTGCTAATTAAGACTGCTAATCCGGCGACCGCCTGCCACGAAGCTGCAAGTGGTTTGGGGGAGTGTGCAGCCAAATGGATGAGGGCCAAATCCGGGAAGAGCAGCAGTTACAAGTATTTACCTTGGACATGGCACTTGCTAGGACCTCCGATCCCTTTTAGTCGACATTTATGATCCTCAGAAACACAAGCATTAAAATGGCGAAACTCTGCCAAGATTTCAAGAGTTGATGGCATCGCAGTTCGTACAAAACCGTTAAGAGAGTTGGATACAAATAGACTTGATGATATGTTGTAGCATGGGACCATTTTCATATTAATGGGATGATCGTCGGCGCTAGTCTCGATAATGACTGCTGTAAAATCATGGCCATTATACCTCTCAGAAATTCTGTTTTGCAGCAATCGTGTGTTGTATATGGAGCTCTTGTAGATTGTAATGGATGGTAAATTATATGCTGGTGAATACCGTGAATACACGAGAATCTTAGTGATTGATATGCTAATATGCTAAATCCTTGTCCACCCTTTCAGCGAACTCAGGTTCGAAACTCAGGAAGATTAGGCTCTTCCAAGTGTATTGTAATTGGGGAACTTGATAAACTGCCCGGTCTATTGGACTAATGCAGTCTTCGGACGAGAGACAAGATTCAAAGTAACCTGCAGAATAGCCCATGTGCGCATCTATAGAATGTGATTAACCAGAAACTAAATGGGAACAAGATTACAGAAACAATATGGATAAGAACACATTAGTAAACATTATTTAAAGAATTTTCTACCAGGAGAAATAGTGGCGCGCATTGCCGTTGTGATTCAATGAGATATTCAATGCCAATCGGAGAAAATGCAACTGTTTACGTATAATTTTATTCTATATAACTCCTTGACTAATTGTATACATTGAATGCTGTTGGTAAATCTAGCGCCATTTTTTATCCTATTGGAAAATTTTCGAACTTACAATAGGGCGACGATTACTCGTACTCCAATCTTTCAAACTATCCAATTATTCGGATTCTAATTATCTGAACTGTCCGATTATTCAGATGCTAATTGTCCAAACTATCCAGTTGCTCGAAATCATATTTTTAATGTCTTTGGATATTATCGTTTTCATGGGACAAAGGGGAGTTCTGGCAAAAATAATGGGCGAATATGTGGTCTCTTGGGATCTATTTGGAAATTTCAGTTATTCATCGTTAGTCGGTTTTCCTTGAGATATGTCTAGCCCATTTCATCCTTTTAAACTCTTTTATCCCAGTTATGATGTAACAAAACCACCTAACCACAAAACTACCTATACTCACGGCAAACCTAACCTGGTAACACTGTTAAGATTATGGCGATCAACTCTTTTTTGCCTATTCACGCCCGTGCAACAAGTATTCGTTCGCAAATTGGCGAAAAATGAGGTAACCCTCAACATTATTAGACTATTTGTCGCCTAATTTGGAATGCAGAAAAACGCGGTTGCCAAAATTCCAGGCGCCAAATTTCCCGCCAAGTGAATAAAGTCCTCTGAGTGGTCAGTTACTTGAATGACGTCATCGTTCGCTATAATGAATGTTTTTCCTAAATTTGATAGGTACCAGCTTTTAATTGCACATAGTATGCCTATATTTTATGTATTTTAGCATAATTTTAATGTTTTATGTACGAAATGTATCTTCTATTAACTCTCTTAACGTAAGAAAGGGCGAACTATATTGCACTGGCGAAATCATACTGCTTTGCGCCTTGTCGATGTACCAGATTAGCTTTGCTACGAATATAGCTACTTCGTACACCTTGATAAAGTTCATTCTGCATTTCGAAACACATTTATCATATGTCTTCATATTCCACGTAAAACAAGTTTTTACACGATTTGCATGATTGATACTGTGTCCTATGCAAATCTCATAAATAAAAAAAAATTAAATAAATAAAAAAAAAAACATTATGTCCTACCACCAGGGTTTAAGCTGGCTCGAAACATGCTGTCGCAAAAATGCTAAAATGGGAAAAAAGTTGTAGCAAAATGCTAAAAAATATTAGTTGCTTTCGTTGCTCCAAGAACCCTATCCATGAAATTATTTATATCAACGATGCTTAACAGGTGCTGTTAAGAATTTTGAAGAGGAAACAAAAAGGAACAAGAAAAGATCGCTGAAGTGCAAAACGGATATTCTGGAATCGAGGAATCCTGTTTTCAGAGAATAAACTGTGGTTAAAAATGCCTGTCGCATTTTCGCGATGGGCAATAATTTTTTCTTCGCATTTTCGAGCAACTCGTCGCATTTTGCGAAAAATGCGACTGCAGCTTAAACCCCGCCTACCATTCTTTTTCTGCATGTTGCCATAAACGACGTGTTCCGTAGAATAAATCGCATTTACGTATATCTCCATAAATAAATTATTTTGTGGAATAAAATTTACTTCCCCACTTTTTATAGAATACTTATTTATTTTTTCTTTCATAGAAGACCATCGTATGTCCAATTAGAACATAGTCCTTAAATCCTATGCTACGTGAAGGCTTTAGGAGTTCCGCTTGAAATCGCATTTGGATAAAAACCACGTGTTGCAGATATGATATTTATTATATGATATTAATTTAAATATTCTAATAATGGTATCACTTCAAATATGATAATAATGATATTATTTAAAATATTATAATAATGATATTATTTAAAATATTATAATAATGATATTATTTTAAATATTATAATAATGATATTATTTAAATACGTTAATAATGATATTAATTTAAATACGCTAATAATGATATTAATTTAAATATTATAATAATGATATTATTTTAAATATCATAATAATGACGATATTTTAAATATCATAATAATGATATTATTTTAAATATCATAATAATGATATTATTTTAAATATCATAATAATGATATTATTTTAAATATCATAATGATATTATTTTAAATATGATAATAATGATATTATTTTAAATATGACAATAATGATATTATTTTAAATATGATAATAATGATATTATTTTAAATATGATAATAATGATATTAATTTAAAGGGTTCTGTAAGATCTACAAATTATCGCAAGGAGATCCCCCAGAAAAAATCGCTGAGAAACGCGGACTTGGAGCAGAGAGACATCATCAATCGGTAAAAAAAAAAAGACGCTAGACTCGCAAATTATTTGAATTATTTAGTACTGTTGCATAATATGGCTAAACGATGTCTCTTCGACAAACATGACAGATTTTCCGCTCTCGCTAACACGAAACGATTGTGTGTTGTGGAATTGAGACGATTATTCGTCGGAAATGAGATAACCGAAGCGTAATAATTGAATTCCCGCGCATATTTGTTGTAAATCCGTAATGTCAACTGTGCAGTTACGATGCAAAAATGCTTTCAGTAAAAGTAGCAATCAATGACCCACTATTTATTCATTTGGAATCAAAGTTAAGAATTTCTATTGTTGGGGAGCGAGTATTTTTAGCATTGGGGCAAGAGTAATTCCAGTATTTTCTGAACCAGTACAAGTAATGACAGTGTCGAGCTACCAGCATACCAAAACACTTTTGCTGACTGCAATCGAGGTAAAGGAAGACGGAAAGACGGAAATTCTGAAGACAGAGAAACATATGGGTACTTTGCATTATTGCAGACTCAGATGCAGGAACACAAACAAGTTAAAGCAAACTTATTATAAATATACGAAGACGAACTAATGTTAATAATGAAAACAGGGTTGAATGGGAAAACTATCATATAAATACACTAGGCGTTAGAAGCCTCAATGTGCTCCAAGGATAAATCCCCCTCCGCCTTTTTGCGCATGTGCATGGATTACGCAGGTGAAAGCAGGTCGCCTCTTAGGTAGTAATAATGCCGAAACACGTTATAAACTAGCTAAATGTACTAGTATCTAGCTAATTGTAGCTAGAAGGAGATTTTGTCGCGTTTCTGCTCTAGCGAGTGGACTAAATTTGTTAGTAGTTAAGCGAAAACAGTCTATAACTACATTCTCTAAAACAGTATACTATACTCCTCTAAAATACTTTTTCTAAAATCTCTCTTTTAAAATGTTAAAATCTACTTACGTTTCTCTAGAACAGTCAGTCCACTACTATCATAATTTAAAAATATAAAAATAGCTCAATCCATTTTCCTTTTCTAAAATAGTATACTATATTTCTCTGAAATACTTTCTCTAAAATACTTCTTCTAAAGTACATCCTTTAAAATACCCCCTTAAAAATATTTCCTCTAAAACATTTCTTCTAAAATACCTCTTCTCAAATATATCCTCTAAAATACCTCTTCTTAAATATTTCCTCTAAAATATTTCCTCTAAAATACCTCCTTTAAAACATCTCTTTTAAAATACCTCCTCTAAAAAATCTTCTCTAAATGGCCATTTTTTTAAAATACCTCCTCTAATCTATTTTCTTTTCTCGTCAGATGTTAGTTTTCCAGTCAATAACTATTTTTTGATGGAAACACTGATAGGAAAAGACAGAGGAGGATTGATCCTTGGAGCAGATTGAGCAGCATCTAACGTCTAATCATAAATACAACTGTATTACTAATACCTGAATATTCCTATGGGATTATCAAGTGGAGAGACACCAAGTTAGAGGACCTGCAACAAACAATGAAAACAACGACAGACCAAACGTAAGCAACTGCATCTAGCATCAGTAAATGAAATACACAGTGTTTCATAATATATAGGAAGGATTACATGAATTAAGACACAGCTTCCATGAAAAAAGTTCGCATTCCCTCATTATCCAAGCCATAACCTAAGTATATGCGTCTTCCACCCCACTTAAATACAGCACAAACAAGTACACAGCAAAAACCAATTGAATGCATGGGCAGGAAAACCATGATTGATAATCCGCGCTGATGATACGCAGCGGTGTTCTGTTGCACATCAAAACATACTGACCACAAAACGTGCAAACAACTCGCGCAATGCGGAATGCTTCGCAACAGCGATACTTAACTGTATTCTGTTGCATATCTATACCATTCTTAAACACATGCATGACTGTCAGGAAGAACCTAGACCCAATTTGATAATTCTAGAATGGAGTTTCGAGCACTCGACACTGCTCGTATTAAGTCTGTGGCTCTGAGTGCGAGAACACACATACACTGGAACCTGGTAAAACGACCACCTTGGCAAACTGACCACCTGAATAAAGTGACCACTTTTTTTTTATGAGAACTGGTAGGGACTTAGTAATGCCAGCACCAAAGTCTGTCGTGTATGGTAACTGTGATGATCATTGCAATCCGGTCCTTACTGTAGTTGTCAAGTTCTACTGTAATATAATAATACTCCATGACTAAAGAAAATGTAAATTTGAATTTAGAGCTGAAGAAATAAAGAAAATAAAATGAAATTTTCGTTTAAATATAAAAAAATTCGTGGATATGTATTTAAATAGATTATAGTGAAAACAGATCTGCAAGAAATATTAGAACGCAAGTAAAGTAACGCTACTGGCAATAAGACTGTCTTTTCAGTGCAAAGTTTACTTTTCAAATATGACAAAAATAAGGCCCTATATGACAGAAGAACACAATATCTAAACTAATATCACTAAATGTGTCAACATAGATAACGCACATTGAGTAGTCGGAAACCGTGATTTAAAAATTTCTGGATAAATTTCAAAAATATATAAATTGCTTGAATTAGGAAATGGCTAAAAATGGCTAAAAAAAATGGTCAACTGTAACAAAAAATGGCAGATATCGTACGCTAATCGTGAACTTATTTATTACGCAATGCTTAATGATTAATAAATAAGGTAAAAAAAACTAGATTAAAGTAATTATCCATAAATATATAAACTTTTTTTAATACCTAATTAATGCATAGTATACGAACTGTAGTTTTGGAAACAGTGTATGCATATTTATGTTTCCAAGTTAACGATTTATGTAATTTAAAAGCTATTTAGCTATTTAGGGCTGGAAGGTCATCCATGCGTTTTCAGTTGCCAAAATTCTGATGTGAGTTATGGTTCTTTAAAAAAAGAAAAAAAAGAGCTAAAATAAATAACCTGTTCTTTCCTGCTATTTGTCAACACTTGCGCAGTCCAAAGTTGCTATATATAAAAAGTAAATTTTGAAACAAAGTGAAGAGCGCTCTACATATTTTACGCATAATAACATTTTTTAATATATAAGCCGTAGTACTTCGAATTTCCGCTGATTCATCATTTTTAATCCAAAGTGTTTTTAAATTTCTGATGTATTTCAAATTAAAATTAATTAAAGTGCTTCTTTAAATGGACAATTGATTAAACTTTTGAACCCAAACCATAACAGGTATTATCGTAAATACTAAATGAAAGTATTAATAAAAGTTACTATTTGTATAAAAAAATATGTTTTTTGAGTTCCAATAATTTGAGTTCTTCGATAATCCAAAACATTAATCCATTACATAACATATAATCCATGACATATAATCCGTTACATCCAGGAGCGCCAAGAGCCTACGCGGACGCCCCTAGGCTAACTTCGAGAGGCCCCATAACCCCTTTCCTGTGCCGGGCACCCCACAGAACAGGTCCTTGCCAACGTGGGACCCCTAAACTTCATCCGAGCTCCCGGGCTGCAGCTCCTGCAGCCCCGCTCTCGTTGGTTCTAATTGCATCATCTCGAATTTCCGAGGCCCAGTTATTACACTTTGCTCGCAATTTAAGGGAACATCCAACCTTCCGTGAACGCTAATCGAGATCTTCTTAGGATCTCTAGCGACGATCTTTAGTGTCGATTGGCTTATCTTTTTATGATCTCTAGCGGCGATCTTTAATGTCGATTGTATTATCTTTTACGATCTCCAGAGGCGATCTTTAGTGTCGACATCTTGCGTTCTTTAATCGCGGCCTGTTTTACATAGGCCTGCAACATATTTTGTTACTGAATCTACAAAAATACGTTCTTTTTGAATGGGCTATAAATTAAGGACTTAAATAACGATTTTTCTTCAGACTTTAACTTGTCAGGGAGAGATTTACATAATCGATATGTAATTAGTCCATTCGATTAATTTACTTTTAAACTTTTGCGATTAATTAATATATGATCTTTATAGTCGTACATATAATTTCTATAATCATGCATCGCATAAAATAGTACTTTCCTTAAAAGTGCTTTTCCCAGATACATTTTTTCTTTTTTCTGTCTCTTCAAGTGGTAAATACGTCAACATTTTATGCATAATTTGTTGGTTGGCCTTTACTGGCGCAAGAATAAAAAGGATCAGGCCGCTCTAATATATAATTTTTTAATTTTTAAATTCAGGAGGGTGTTTTTTTTTTTTTATGTTTATAGTGAGATTTAACTTGTAAGAAGAGCCACAATCTTTCGTGGCATTTTCTCCTCTTAATTTTTGCCAAATTTCTTCCCAAACTTGGCAAAAGTGAGATATGAAATAACGTTTCCAACGTTAAATTATTTTAACTTCATTTAAGATAAAGTCCTTTGCAGAACAGATTCTGTAAACGACATGAAAGGTGGATCAAAAACGAAGGTATTTATTTAATTTAATTAATACTTGCATTAATTTATCAAAGAAGTTGATTTATAATTTCGAAATTAAGGAGACAGGGGTAGGCATTGTCGGTACTCCGGTATACCGGTATCAGAACAGTATTTTTCCAAATAACAGATATCGGTATCCTTTTATAAAATACCGGTATGCAGGAAAACGGTTACTAACCGATATACTGGTACTGGTTTCACCGATTACCAACAAAAGGAAAATAAACACTTCCAGCTGGGATACCGTGAACCGAATGCACGTTATTGATACTGTATCGATAATGTTTGATGATACGCTATGTGGGGTGTTGCCAGCCAGAAAGAAGTGCTGCCAACTACAAATGATGAAACCCTCCAAACGAAACGATAAAAAGGGCATTTCTATACGAAATCTTACTTAAGTGTAAAGTTATTTTTATTTTCATAATAGCAATATGCAAATCGAGAAGGCTTCGTAGGGATGTTTCCTTTCTGATTGAAAGAGATCCCCGGTTCGTATAAATAAAACAGATCACTATACTGGTTATATGATGCCTATTGTTGCGATAAAATCTTCAAAACTGGAGGAGAAACACTTATAGTCCGTTCGCGCGAACCTGACGTCCGATTCGTTTGGTAGTACAAACTTAGGGACGATTCCAATGGAGAGCAACTACAAAAAGGCAAATTCTCCTGAATTTAAAAATTAAAAAATTATATATTAGAGCGGCCTGATCCTTTTTATTCTTGCGCCAGTAAAGGCCAACCAACAAATTATGCATAAAATGTTGACGTATTTACCACTTGAAGAGACAGAAAAAAGAAAAAATGTATCTGGGAAAAGCACTTTTAAGGAAAGTACTATTTTATGCGATGCATGATTATAGAAATTATATGTACGACTATAAAGATCATATATTAATTAATCGCAAAAGTTTAAAAGTAAATTAATCGAATGGACTAATTACATATCGATTATGTAAATCTCTCCCTGACAAGTTAAAGTCTGAAGAAAAATCGTTATTTAAGTCCTTAATTTATAGCCCATTCAAAAAGAACATATTTTTGTAGATTCAGTAACAAAATATGTTGCAGGCCTATGTAAAACAGGCCGCGATTAAAGAACGCAAGACTGTCGACACTAAAGATCGCCTCTGGAGATCGTAAAAGATAATACAATCGACATTAAAGATCGCCGCTAGAGATCATAAAAAGATAAGCCAATCGACACTAAAGATCGTCGCTAGAGATCCTAAGAAGATCTCGATTAGCGTTCACGGAAGGTTGGATGTTCCCCTAAATTGCGAGCAAAGTGTAATAACTGGGCCTCGGAAATTCGAGATGATGCAATTAGAACCAACGAGAGCGGGGCTGCAGGAGCTGCAGCCCGGGAGCTCGGATGAAGTTTAGGGGTCCCACGTTGGCAAGGACATGTTCTGTGGGGTGCCCGGCACAGGAAAGGGGTTATGGGGCCTCTCGAAGTTAGCCTAGGGGCGTCCGCGTAGGCTCTTGGCGCTCCTGGATGTAACGGATTATATGTCATGGATTATATGTTATGTAATGGATTAATGTTTTGGATTATCGAAGAACTCAAATTATTGGAACTCAAAAAACATATTTTTTTATACAAATAGTAACTTTTATTAATACTTTCATTTAGTATTTACGATAATACCTGTTATGGTTTGGGTTCAAAAGTTTAATCAATTGTCCATTTAAAGAAGCACTATAATTAATTTTAATTTGAAATTCATCAGAAATTTAAAAACACTTTGGATTAAAAATGATGAATCAGCGGAAATTCGAAGTACTACGGCTTATATATTAAAAAATGTTATTATGCGTAAAATATGTAGAGCGCTCTTCACTTTGTTTCAAAATTTACTTTTTATATATAGCAACTTTGGACTGCGCAAGTGTTGACAAATAGCAGGAAAGAACAGGTTATTTATTTTAGCGCTTTTTTTTCTTGTTTGAAAAGAACCATAACTCACATCAGAATTTTGGCAACTGAAAACGCATGGATGACCTTCCAGCCCTAAATAGCTAAATAGCTTTTCCAGTACATAAATCGTTAACTTGGAAACAGAAATATGCATACACTGTTTCCAAAACTACCGTTCGTATACTATGCATTAATTAGGTATTAAAAAAAGTTTATATATTTATGGATAATTACTTTAATCTAGTTTTTTTTTTACCTTATTTATTAATCATTAAGCATTGCCTAATAAATAAGTTCACGATTAGCGTACGATATCTGCCATTTTTTGTTACAGTTGACCATTTTTTTTTAAAACTTGTGTCAATAGTTTTAGCCATTTCTTAATTCAAGCAATTTATATATTTTTGAAATTTATCCAGAAATTTTTAAATCACGGTTTCCGACTACTCAATGTGCGTTATCTATGTTGACACATTTAGTGATATTAGTTTAGATATTGTGTTCTTCTGTCATATAGAGCCTTATTTTTGTCATATTTGAAAAGTAAACCTTGCACTGAAAAGACAGTCTTATTGCCAGTAGCGTTACTTTACTTGCGTTCTATATATTTCCTTGCAGATCTGTTTTTACTATAATCATATTTAAATACATATCCACGAATTTTTTTATATCTTACAACGAAAATTTCAGTTTTCGATTTCTTTATTTCTTCAGCTCTAAATTCGAATTTACATTTTCTCTGTAAGTCAATGGAGTATTATTATATTACAGAGTATTACTTACGTAAAGTAACCGCAGTATGGTCTGGATTGCAATGGTCACCATAGAGAGGTGGTTACTATATACGACAGACGTTGGTGTAGTCATGACTAAATCCATACCAGCTCTCATAAAAAAAGTGGTCACTTTATTCAGGTGGTCGGTTTACCAAGGTAGTCATTTTACAAGGTTCCAATGTATGTGTATTCTCACACT
>QLNU02014802.1:127578988-127589657 GCA_006491805.2 Dysdera silvatica | reverse complement strand
TATTTTAGAAGAGGTCTTTTGGAGGATATATTTCAGAAGAGGTATTTTAGAGGAAATATTTTAGATAAAATATTTTTAAGGGGGTAGTATATTTAAGGGGGTAAACAGGTTGGGGTGACGTGGACGCGAATTGCTCGGTATAGACTTGTGTGAAAAGCATTTGGAGGGACCTTCATCCAGCAGCGGATAGATAATGATTAAATATGATGATCATAAAGTAAGTACTTTAGAGGAAGTATTTTAGAAGTCGTGTTTTAGAGAAAGTATTTTAGAAGTCGTGTTTTAGAGAAAGTATTTTAGAAGTCGCGTTTTAGAGAAAGTATTTTAGAGAAATATAGTATACTATTTTAGAAAAGGAAAATGGGTTTAGATATTTGTAGACTGTTAATTATGATAGTAGTAGACTGTTCTAGAGAAATGTAAATAGATTTTAATATTTTAAAGGAGATAGTTGAGATAAAGTATTTTAGAGGACTGTAATATACTGTTTTAAAGAGAGAAGTTGTAGACTGTTTTCGCTTAACTACTACAAACGAAATCCACGCGCAAATGCAGAAACCCGACAGATGCGCCTTCTAGCTACAATTAGCTAGATACTAGTATATTTAGCTAGTTTATAGCGTGTTTCCGCATTATTACTACCTAAAATTCAAAGTGGGCGATTAATGACTTGATTTTTGGAAATGATACCTCATTGGACCTTTACCTTGTATCTTTTCGATGTTAAATTTTCATTCAAGGGGAGAGATTGCCCCGTCCCCCTTAATCCACACTTGCCATTGCAAGTTGTTAATGGGAGAGATAGAGTTGGAATTATATATATACGACCATTAATGAATTATCAAAATTTCAGTAATTGGTTCGCTGAATGGCAAAATTATTTATGAATGGTTCGCTGAATGGCAAAAAATTTAAAACTGGTTCGCTGAATGGCAAAAAATTTTACAACTGGTTTTCTGGGAGCCTAATTGCTCTGTTTAGCGTACAGTAAAAAAAAAGTTAAAAACAGGTTTCCGTGAAACGATGTAAACCGGTTCATTTTTCCGCTGCATATGATTAAAAGCAATTGCTACATCAAGATACATTTGCCATATCGAAACAATGTCAGAACTTGCAAGAATTTGAACCTATGGGAGAGTTCAATAATAATAATAATTTATTCAACCCTATGTACATTTTGTGATACATAACTTGAGAAGTATAAAAGTTATAGGAATGTTAGAGAAGATCTATATTAAATTATTTAGGTTTTGGGTTAGGAATGGAAGAGAATATAAAGCCGAAGCTTGTTCCGAGATTCTCCTCCAGAAATGCGGTGATGTTGACAAGAGAGAGGGTAAATTTTCATATTTCTGAATTATGCTTATTTTAAAGAGTTCAGTTGTTGTATATCTTTAGCAGAGGGACGTGGAAAACTTGTAATAACTTAAGAACTGACTGAGCGTCGTTTTTACGAATTGATGAATATAAAGTATTAATTTTATTTAGGACTTTTGGTGGGCCTCATTTGAGAAAATTGCGATACAACAATGAAAATTTTTCTTTAGGGAAAAAACGCAAATGTCATCGATTCTTTATGACGCACGTTTTGGAATATGTTTAATTGATAAGTGTTTCAGAAATAAAAGTAATTATTTTGCGAATAAAAAAAACCTAAAGTGCCCAAATGCCCTTTTATGAGTTCAGCTGGTGTTTGAAAGATTTGTGTCACTATTTTTATACCAGCATAGATATTAGAGAACATTGTTTATATACATTGAAGTGACAATGACTTGATAAAAGGAAAAGATATTCAATGTTTGTAGGGGTTACGAAGGTTGAAAGACGACATACAATATAAACAGTTTATCTGTGTAAGGGGATATATTGTATTCGCCGATATTGTTCATAGAGAAATACAGGGAAATTCTTGGAAGCTCTGCTGAGTTTCTTTGTGTTAAATGCTTGCTTCTAGGCAATTCGGTTCTTTCTGCGTCTTCCTTAGACACCGCTGAATGCCATTATGGCAACTCAGTTCCGTCTATATACTACTCCCTCTGTTAAACTTTCTCTTAAAATATAAAAAAATAACACGACAGCGAAATTAGTAGTTAAACAAAAAAATACACTGACAGTGAAAACGGATTCTGGAGGGTATTATTGAAATATAGGTTCTTCTTTTATAGTTGAAAAATAGGGGGCCCCCGAGGACAGAGATGTTTCGGTTTCGCCTCAGTCTTTAAGGCTAGGTTTCATAGATAACAGTTACGTGGCTCTCTGTTGATGAAAACTGTGTTTAACCCCCTTGTGACTGAGGGATAGGGTCTATCCTATGAAACCATCGTCTGAAGTTCACAGCTTGTGTGAGATGCATGCACCACGCAATGACGAACACTGCTTTCCCATGGTCGCTACAATTTACAAAAACCCACCCACTCCGAGATCCGCACCCTATGTGTGTGTGGGGGGGGGGATTCCAAATCGGCAAAAAGAATATAGGGAATTTCAAGGAATAAAAGTGACATTTAAAGCCAGAGCTATCAGCAACCATTTTCCTAAAATTTGCAAATGAATCTACGTCACGACGTGGACTCGAGAAAAACGCACAAAGGGAGAAAAGCACTCAGACAATTTTAGCAGTGCGGAAGGCGAATTCACTCCTCGCACCTGCCGTCACTCAAAGGCTAACGTAATTTGTGCAAGTAAAATATGGTAATAGTGTAGATGTGTGAGGGGCGACTTTGCAAACCGTGAAACAGGCTCATTCAATAAAAACGGAAAATAAGTATTTTAACATGTAAATAACTCTGTTAGAGAGAAATTGGAAAAAAAAAGTTTGGGTGTATTTACATTAAGTAAAATTTTACAAAATTAAATTTTTTTTAAAACTTTTCACATTAAGTAAATTTTCATTCTTTAACCACCCCATTGACCAACAAGAATTAAATACAAGTAAAACACTTAAACGAACAAATAAACAGTAGTGAATTTGTATGTAAATTTAGTCCCTGAAATCAATTATCTACAAAAGAAAACATTCACTATCTAAGTAAAAAATAACTACTAGATAAATTAAAAAAGATAATCAAGAATAATAAGACTGATTTAATTCAAAGGTTAAACATAAAAAATTATATTCAAATAAATTCTTATTATAGAATTACTAAAAATTATATTTATATTAGCAAAATATATTGTATAAAATTAATACACTGCTCAAAAAAATTAAAGGATATTGTCAATTTTCGGTTAAAAAATGGTATAATCGGGATTTTTTTTAGTAAAATAAAAACATAGTGTTAAAAATGCAAATTTTCGAACATCAGAACATGTGGAAATATGCAAATTTTATCTGTGACGTCGAAAATCATGTGTGAGTGACAGCGAATGAAAATAGGCTGTCAGCGTACTTACTGGAAAAGGTGAAAAGAAATGATAGTCTTGCTTTGAGCGCTTTATATCGGTGAGGGCGATGTGTGAACGAAATCATTTACCCGAATCTGAAATCTGGAGGATTATTGGTCGCTTAGAAGCGGGCCAAACACAAGCCGTAGTTGCAGATTCCATGGGAGTATCACAAAGTGTAATTTCCAGGATCTGGAATCGTTTTTTAGAGACTGGAAATGCATGCCGAAGACCAGGCCAAGGTTGTAGACGAGCAACAACGCCAAATAAGACAGACATTTAAGGCTGACGGCGACTAGAAACCGAACGATGAATAAAGACCCAGTTTTTATTTGTATATTAATCAAAAAGAAATACCCATCTGTATTTCTACATTGAATTTGCCCATATAGATTAACCGAACAATGTATATTTTTACACAATCCAAAAAAAATAGCATGTTTATATTTTTACTTTCAATTTGTCCCTCCTGACAAATTGACTAATTTACAAAATGAGGTAGGTAACCTCTGTAGAGAGAAAAAGAATTTAACTTTTTCCTCTGTATACACCTTTGAAGGGAATTTTCTTTCATCCTTCAGCATATACCTTCCTCTCATCTGTAATAGTGGAGAGGGTACTGCCAGGAAATATGTGCCGTGGGGTTGCTTCTTAAATTGTAATATGCATTACCCCTCTCCCTGTTCTGTGAGTGAACAGATATCCCTGTATTTGAACTCCCGGCAGGCCTTGTATTCTGAATAAGAGAGTATGGAACAATAGCTCTGACCCCGTTTCTTTGACAATTTGGCCTGTGGGTTTTTAAGACTTCCATTGGGTTTTTTGCATTGACCTCTGCATTTTTGTCACTTTCATTTCCCTTATCAATGTCTCTGTCATGTATAGGGAATGACATCCTTTCTATGACCTTAGTCAACCTGTCAATGTGTACAGTTTGTTCCTTACTTGGATTACTTTGCAGTGCAATTCTGAAATTGATAGGTGACATTTTTTCTAAAACTCGAAAAGGGCCTTTATTTAGTTTTACCATTTTTCGAGACAAACCTGGTTTAACAACAGTGTGTATAAATATACAGTGTCACCTGGTTAAATTAGTTTGATGCCTTGTACATTTTCTCTACTTTGTTCTTGTGCTCCTGCTGCCTTATTCAGGTTTTGCTTAAAAACCTCATAGGTTTTCTTGAGTCGAGTCAAAAGATGAGATGCAAAGTTGGAAGATTCATAGCTCACCTGAGGTGGTGCTATGATGAGATTGTGTGGAAGGTTTATATCTCTTCCATGTAGCAAGAATGCTGGCGTTTCGTTTGTTGCAGAGTGCTTTGCAGATCGATATGCCAACAAAGCAAACGGAATAATCATCTCCCAGTCGTCATGAAATTCGTTAACTATCTAGGACATGGAATTTAGTAATGTGGCATTAAATCTCTCTGTTACCCCATCACTTTGTAGGTGATATGCAGTAGTGGATTGTTTTTTTATATTAAGTTTGGCATAAACTGTTTTTATTCCTGAACTGAGTAACTTAGTTCCTTGATCAGTGATGAGGTGTTCCATTACCCCATGTCTAGAGATATAGTTTTCTAAAACTGCTGCTACAGTTAAACTTTTTATATCTGGTACTGGATAAGCTTCCACCCAACAAGTTAAATATAAATAATCAGTTAATATTATGATATGTCTATTTTCACAATGGGATTGAGGAAAGGGGCCTAAACAATCCATGCCTACTCTTTCCATTGGTCTGTTTGCAACTGGTATCCTTTGCATAGGGGCAGGTTTGTTTGGTTTATGTGCCTTGCGTTCTAGGCAGGCAGAACAAGTTTTGACTAAATTTGCTATTTGTACGTACATTTTAGGCCAATAAAATTTTTCTTTAATTCTGTGTAGAGTTTTTTTGAATCCTTGATGGGCTACTTGTGGACTTCCATAATATAAGTTAAATATTTGCAAAACTAAGATCTCTGGTACAACTATTTTTTCCATTTCTTGTTAATAGTTCGTTTGTTTACCTTTGCAGTACAAGGTATTGTCTCTGATATAGAACTTTGATTTTCCAGGATTTATTTGGAGTCCTTTTTTTAATCTGTCTATTATTTTTAAGCATTTTTCATCTTTACTTTGTTGTAGTTTTATATCTTGGTACAAGGAATTTGTTATTGAAGTTTGTAATTGGGTGATATTATTTACTTTTGTAGTTTTTTCGTTTAATTGTAAAGTTTTAACAATTTCTTCTATTTTTTCTGATTTTTGATCTTTAACTTTTAAAATTTCATTTTCGTTTTGGACCTGTCTGGATAAGTAATCTGCAACGGCATTTAACTTACCAGGTTTATGAATGATTTCAAATTGAAATTGTTGAATGTTCATTATCCATCTGGATAGTCTATTCCATGGATCTTTAATTTTAACTACATTACTTAAACTCGTCTGATCACAATATGGAGTGAATTTCCTACCCAAGAGGGTATTGTCTGAAATAAGAAGTTCCCCAGACAGTCCCGAGTAACTCCTTTTCCACGACTGAATACCTAGTCTCTGTTTCTTTAAGTTTTCTACTAGCATATGCTATAGGTTAGGGAATTTGTTTTCATTTTCTTGACATAAAACAGCTCTTAAGGCTAAATTACTTGAATCAGTAAACAAAACAAGTGGTTTACTCATGTCTGATAAGTCTAGGCATGGACGTTTTAACAGGCATAATTTTAGGTCATCAAATGCAAGTTGTGCATTCCCGTTCCATTTGAATTTATTTTTTTCTTTTGTTAGTTCAATTAATGGTAATGCTCGTTGGGTGAAATTGCTTATAAATTTCCTATAATATCCTACACAACCTTAAAATCCTCGGGTTTGTTTTCTATTTTGTGGTATTTGAAATTTGTTTACAGTTTCTATGTTTCTAGGATCTGGTGATACTACTCCTTTGGTTACTTGGAAGCCTAAATATTTTATAGTGTCTTTTAGGAAGACACATTTTGAAGGTTTTAGTTTTATATTATGTTATTCAAGACTTTCGAAAAGAAGTTTTAGCTTTTCAATGTGTGAATCAACACCTTTGAAACATATTACTATGTCATCAATGTAGACTGCTATTTGATGAGGCTGCAAGCCAGATAAAACTAGTGCCATCAGGCGACTAAAGGATTGGGGTGAGGTTGAGAGACCAAAAGGTACCCTGCACCACTTGTAATGGCCTCCATTGGTTGAAAATGCGAATTTGCGTGCATCCCGAGGGGTCACTTTCATTTGAATAAAACCTGATGTTAAATCCAAACATGAAAACAGATTTGCATTATCTAAATTATCTATTGCTTCGTTTATATTGGGCAGTGGAAAACTTTCAGGTGTTACGACTGCATTAAGTTTTCGAAAATCTGTGACTAACCTAAATGTGTTATCCCTTTTTTTACTAACAATATGGGTGCTAAGTATGGTGAAGTACTATGTTGAATTATGCCTGATTCTAGAAGTTGATTAATTTGGTTTTTAATTTCATTTCTAAGGTTGTAAGGAACTTTATATGGTTTTTGTCGAACAGAAATGTCATTTATTAAGTCTACTCGGTGTTTTATTGTATCACATCTTGTTAAATCTAACAATTTATTAGCGAAAATGTGTTTACAAGAATTTAACAAGTTAGTTTATTTTTATCAGTTTCATTTAAATTGCTAATATCAAGCTCTCCTCCAAAAGGCATTTCATCATCTATTTGCTCGTTTTCTGTTTCACTAATTATGTTTATGTATGTTGGCTTAGGTTTAATGGTTACTATTGGTTCTATGGTAACTATCTTCATGCCTTTATTTAAATGAATTGGATCCTCACTTGGATTCACTATTTTTACCCAAATTTTATTTGAGGGGCTGTTCCATTTATTTATAGAAGTGCTAATTAGAAATTTATTTTTAATTTTATTGTTAATGACTGAACCATAATATTAGAAGTTAAAATTTTAATGTTGACATTTTTGGCGGTCTTTATTGACATATACTGTTCACAGAATGGTTTTACAACTATTTTATTTTCTAGGTATCCATAGTAAGAGTTTATTTTTAGTGGTTGATTTTCTAAGTTATTTTGAAAGGTAGGTTTTGTCTAATGATATCTGTACTTTGTCATTAAAGAACTTTCTCTGTTTGAAGTCAATTACAAATTATTCTGTATTTTTTTAAAAACGAAATTCCTAAAATTACTTCATAACTATTTGAGAAATCCTTTTCCATAATTTAAAAATCTGTTGGAAAATAATTAACGTTAAGTTTAAGATTTATGCTTGATTCCTTTAAAATATGAAATTGTTGTGATCCTATTCCTTTTATTTGGATTTTTTCAGATTGAATGCTGTCTGGAGAATTTTTTTAAAAATGAATTTTGAATTATGTTAACAGAAGCTTCTGTATTAATTAAAATTTTACATACAATTCCATTTATTATTCCTGATATAAAAGGCAAAGACTCTATCATATCATACTTGTATAAACTTAGTACAGTGGGGTTGGCCAAGAGGGCAGAAGGTACCTTTTATCCTATCCCTGGGTTCAGTTTCGCTGGTTTTGATTCCTATTGGTATTTTGATGATCAGAATTGAGCCTTGTGGTAAAGTTTCGTGTATCCTGGCAGTTATTATCGACATTACGAGACCCTTAGACTTGGTTTTTACCTTAATTACCAAATCTGGATTGATACTGTTGATAATTGTAATTTTGTTGATTTGTGTACCTTCTTTCTCTGCAATACAGAGCAGTATATCCTCGCCTATTACAGATTTGGCAAACTGGAGAAAGTTGGTAATTCTGGCTTGCTCTTGCATTTTGTCTATTTGGCTGTTGTGTTGTTGGCCTCTGGTTTGTCCTTTCGGTAGTTTTTAATTTGTTTAATTGCTCTACTTGCTTTTGCATTTGATTTGTTAATGTGTTTATATTTTCTTTTAGCTTATCAACTTTCTCCCCTTTTTGTAAATTGCAAACTTGAGGTAACTCTATATATGGGATTTCATCAAGAAAAGGATTACTGTATACAGCTGCTAATCTTTCTTCCTCTAAAACTGCGAACTGTTTTACCTCTTCAAATGTTTTGGGATACTTTACTATTACCCCCGTTTCATCCCAGTCCTCAAATTTGCAATGGCAGTAGCTTTTAACATATTCAGTCGCAATCTATCCACTGCTGAGTCATTCGTATTTTCATTTTTGAATAGTTGAAATGATAAGGCCTCCAATTGTGACAGGCCCTGCGGTGGCGCAGTGTGGTAACGCGTTCTCCTATTGCGCGGCTAATCCGGGTTCGACTCCCAGCAGTGCAAAAAGAACGCTTACTCAGAGATCTCATAAAAGATCGCACTGCTCACTGTAGTCCGGGGTTTGGTTCCCCAGGCCTTAAGAGGTTCGGATTCCTCGGAAAACAGTAGGTCCCGGCGCAGCATGACCACTGTAGTCTTTGAGCCGTAAAACCAAAAAACAAACAAACAAACCAATTGTGACAGATACTGTCGAACGGTCATGAAGGGGAGGTGTGGGTTGGTTATAAAGCGGGTATGGGCACTTGTTTGATTGGTTTCAGCCTCCGCATCTTCTCTTTCTTCTTTCTTCTTTCGCTTTGCCATTTCCCATGTTATATGGGGTCGGCGTTATGGTCCTTCCATCTCAACCGTGGTCTTCCCTCTTCCTCTTACCCATTACCACCAGCTTATCCATTACCTTTCCCACATATTCCTCATTTCTCCGCTCCATATGCCCAAGCCATCTTAACCTATGTTCTTGTATTTTTCTTCCTATGGGTCCAACCTTGACCGTACCTCTAATTAGGTTATTCCTTATTTTATCCCTCCTTGTAACACCATTCATCCACCTCAACATTCTCATCTCAGCCACTTCCATCTTCCTTTCATGCGCTCTTGTAATTGGCCAAGTCTCCGCCCCGTATAACATTGCAGGTCTGACCACAGTTTTGTACAATTTTCCTTTCATCCTTCCGCTTACTTTCCTATCACAGAGCACTCCACTCATCTTTCTCCAATTTAACCACCCACATTGGATTCTGTGTTGTATCTCTGTGGTCAAAACTCAATCGCAGCCTATGAACGATCCAAGATACTTAAATTTTTGCACCGACGGTAATCTTTCATCTTGTAGACCTACGCTACTTCCGTCTTCTCCATTTAGTGGTATCAGCCTCCGCATACCTGTCTAAAAATGCCTATCTTAAATTTTGAAAAGTGGGGTCTTGTTTTTCTTTCAATATCCCCCTTGCTTCACCCTCCAATTTCATTTTTAAAGCTGTAGTTTTATCTTATGATATAGATAGATATATAACATAGGTAAAGATGTGCTTTTTTTATCCCACTTTCACTGTATCTTTACACGTATCACACGCTGTATCTTCAGATATCTGCATATTGTTGTAACGTTTTCCTACCTTGACTTGGAATGCTATTGCCGATTGCCCTCAATGTACTACAAACAGCAACTATATACGTCTACGTGACGTCACATTTGTTACGAAATTTTTAATTCAATCTAACCATTCCTTTAATTCAATGTAACCATTAAGAGTAGGGTTTTTCAATTGGGAATTCTCAGGTTCTTTCTTTTTTATTTTTACTTTGCATCGTTAAATATTTGTGCTTCTTACTCTGTATCGTTAAATATTTATTTTTCCACTTTGTATCGTTAAATTTCCGGGTTTTTCACTTTGAATCGCAATCACCCTTGCTATGTTTAAATGTAAGATCCCATATTTTAAAGGGAGAGTCTCGGCAAGTAGACTGCTGAAAGCGCCATTTACCGGAGGTGTAAAGTTTGGGAACTGGTTTTTACGGAGTTCCAACACTTTCTATAACGATATTCGCTATAACGATGGTATTCTATGCATAGGTGGATTTGCCCTGCGGTGGCGCAGTGTGGTAACACGTTCGCCTAGTGCGCTGTTAATCCGGGTTTGACTCCCAACAGTGCAAAGAACGCTTAGTCAGAGATCTCATAAAGATCGCACTACTCACTGCAGTCCAGGGTTTGATTCACTAGGCCTCGAAAAACAGTAGGTCCCGGCACAGCATGACCATTGCAGTCCTTGAGCCGTAAAACCACAAATAATGGAACAATAATTTGCTTACCTAATCTTTTGGATCCATTTTGTTTTGTCGTAAGTTTGAGAGTCATTTAAGAGGATCCGAAAGTCTGACGTGTGCTTTACAAATATAGAATTTTCTAAATATCTTTATTTTAAAAATTACACATCGTAAACGATCTTATTTGAAAAACACGGAGGTGTTAAATTAATTTTCTGACAG
>QLNU02014802.1:127488592-127563592 GCA_006491805.2 Dysdera silvatica | reverse complement strand
TTAAGCATGACAGTTTAGTAAAAATACACGGCATACGTGATAATTTAGCAAACATGCATATCATACAAGGTTATTAAGCAAATATACATGGCAATTTAGTAAACACAAACATGAAATTCACTTTTTATCACAATTCATTCCACAAAGAAAATTTTGTAAAATTTAGTAACGTCTTTCGTAAAGTCATCAAAAATTTAAAAAAAAAAGGTTTCAAATGTTAGATATATTACTATCTTCAGGAAATGAAATATTTTCAGTCATTGCAGTTTTGTATTTTTTTAAAGTAATTTTTTATTAATTTAAAATTCAAAAACACTTCGCCTATTACGGTTTCACTTGAACTAGAGTGTGCGAAAACGAAGTATTATTATATTTCACAATCGTAAAATAACACAATGGGCACAGTTTTTGAAAAAACTATGCCCATTGTGTTATTTTACGATTGTGATATATTCAGCACAGTGAGTCATTTTACTTCCATTATTATATTTGATTTAATTCACGAATTAAATTAATTTTAAAATCAAAATTTAATTTTGAAATTAAAATTTAATTTTAAAATTTACATGTAATTTTGAAATTTATATTTAATTTTGAAATTTATATTTAATTTTGAAATTAAAATTTAGTTTTGAAAGTAAAATTAAATTCCAAAATTGAATTTTAATTTTAAAATTCGAATTTAATTCAAATTTTAAAATTTAAATGTTCGAATCTACAATTCGATATTAATATACTTATGAGCTTCCCTTCAAAAGCTCTTTATTAGTACATAGGAACTTCATCAAGTTTCGTAGAAGCTGATAATCCCGTCAAAATTATTAGTGTGTTAAAAATGACATTAAAGCATACCAGAGCCAACGTAAGCATGGACACAGTGGCGTAGATAATGGGGGGCAAGGCCCTCCATTGGATATTAAAACATATTATTTTCTCTAAGACAGCACCACATAATCTTCATTAAAACCATTTGAGTTCCGCCATGAGTTTTGAATTGCTACGGTATTGCATGGACAAATCTCAAATAAATGCAAAATGAAGGGAAGTTTAAAATATGAAGATTTCCTTTCAATGGCCTTGCTTAAGTTAACTCTGAAAGCTGCTGTAAGGGAAAATGGAAGTGTATATATACACCTTCAGTAACACAATTTTCAATAGCACTGTTCAGTACCTGGCATAGTAGTACATGACATAGCTTTACTATGAAACGTACAAATAATGTAAATGAAGTCTTAAATCATATAAAATGGAGCGAAAGAACTCAGGTTGGAAAGATCAAAATTACGATAAATTAATAATAATTCCAACTTCATAAACTCATAATTCAAAATTCATAAACTTATAAATTCATAATTCCAAATTCATAAACTCATAATTCCAATTTTATAAACTCATAATTCGAAATTCATAAACTTATAAATTCATAATTCCAAATTCATAAACTTATAAATTCCAAATCCATAAATTTATAGTTCTAGATTCATAAATTCATAATTCTAGATTCATAAATTCATAATTCGAAATTCATTATTCAAAATTCATCATTCAAAATTCATACATTCATAATTCCAAATTCGTAAATTCATAAATTCAAAATTCATAAATACATACTTTCAAATTTATGATTAGAATACAGTTTAAATAAAAATAGAAAGCAGTTTAAATAAAAATAGAAAGCAGTTTAAATATTTAGAAAACATCTCGTAACAGAAAACGACAAGCAGAGGGCAAAACAAGAATAATAGCTAGACGTTTTTATTTTGCGTTCCAGAAAATATTAAGTTCCACAATGTCTCACGGAAACTAAACCTTATCCATAAAACAATAGCGAGAGCTGTAGCTTTATATGGAGGCGAGGCAATCACATTGGCTGCGAAAGAAAAAGAATTGCCGATAGTATGAAAAAGAAAAGCTCTTCGGAAAATGTACGGGGCAGGTAATACAAGCGGCGAGTGCCGCACTAGGAAAAAAACAATAGAAAATGTACCATATGTATGATAATTTAGAACGCGAGTCAGAAATAATGAAAAGAAGATTTAGATAGCTGGAACACGTGGCAAGAATTAAAAAAAAAATGGGATAGTTAAGAAAATCATGAAAATCAACTGAGAAAGAAGAAAAGCAGAATACTTCAGAAGAAAATGACTAGATCAAGTGGAAGAAGGCCTGAAAAAAGTGGAAGTGCGTGATTGACAAAAAAAAAAAAAGTTGTAGACAGAAGAGAACGGGTTGCAATTGAGAAGCAGCCTTTGGGCCTTTAAAGACTGTATCGGCAGGGGGACAAAACCCGACGATAACGATCGAGACACGAGAGAAATTATATAAAAAATTTAACTTAAAAATTAAGTCACCGTGCAAACCATGCACAATTTAAAAAATGAGACAAAGTTCATATATAATTCTCAACACTAAGCAATTATTAAAGAACCGTGTGCGGCAGGCTAAATATCCCTTAGCTTGAAAGCAAGTGTGTGCAAATGCAGTCAACATATCAGGCTGATAAGATGATAAACAATGATTTCTTCAATTCTTTTCTTTTGAAGTCCTAAAAATAGAATCACTTTCAGGGACCTAATTATTTTCTCTGGGTCCCTGTTCTTCCTCATTACTGATTTTTCAAATTATAAACTATTTATTTTGTTACCCGTACCTCGTTTTATTTTGCTTTTTACATTAAAGTTTTTCGTCTTTCCGTCCGTTTATCCGCTTGTCTATACCTACTTCAGGATTGATTGATTGATTGATTGATTGATTGTCGGCCTTCCTTCTTACTTTCCACCACTCACCTACTGCCCATTTATGATCGTTTATGCTGGATTTATAGAAAATTGGCCAACTGCAGTAATAATATTAATATCAATTTATTCTAGAAATAAAAGGTAAATCATATTAACAACGTAAAGATTGATTAAAACGAGGTTTGCTTGTTTTCCCTTCTTGTAATTTAGTATGGTTTTGTAAAATATAGACGTCCGGGATATCACCGTCTACGAAAATTCGTAATTTCTGTGTTAAAAGATACTCTACGTTTTTTCTTCTGAATAATTTGTTTTAAAAATTCCCTTTAAATTTAAAAAATAATTCGCGTTTCGGAAAAAAACTAAATATATTGCAGTGTTACCTCCTGTAAGAGACACCTCCTAATAAGGACAGTTTTATTTAAGATACGATTCATTTGATCCTCAGTATATGTATATGTATCAACACATGTACAGACGGTGAAATAAAAATCTGAACACCCGTTTTTCATTCACTCAATAATTGCTCTACAGAAAATTCAAAGCTGCCAATCGATAGTGAATAATGAAATTTATCAATCCGTATTCAAAAAATTTGCATAAGGGACCGTCTTTATATTAAAACTTGCAGCAACTTTGAAAATTCCAATAGCAATACCTAAATTTGATATCATAATCGGATTCTAGACTATTTAATTAGGCCGCTTTGAAATTTTGGCGTCATTCTGACTAATAAAATTCAAGATGTTATATAAAACGTCTACAGGGGCTTCCACCATGATAAAAAGACTAATCCGTAGGTAAGGAATCCAATTTTATAATGAAATCTGTTAAAATCAAAAAGTTATAATACCACTGACTTTTCTTCTTCTTTTTTCTAACTGATGTTAATTTACCAATATGCCTGCTAAATGATGATCAAGAAATGTCACTCGACAACAGTTTTAAAGCATAAAATAATCTTTATTTTATTCTTTTCTTTACTTTTTTGTAATTATTCGATTCACCCTTAAACCGTCGCTTTAACTAATATTAATCATAAAAAATGCTACTGACGGAATTGCGCTGAAATGTCTGTACAGTAGGTAAAAAACCGTAAGGTTTCAATTCCCATCAGAAAGTTAATATGTTTCTATTCATATTTTTATCGAATATGATTTTCATAATTTATAATTCAAATTAGATATTATTTTAAAAATGAAGAACATCATAAATTTTATTTGGCCTGTTAAACTTAAACGCAATAAAACATATTGGAGAGATATGATGAATATTTCGGGGGATATTGATAAAAATGCCATGAAATATTTTAACATTATGAGCTTAATATTACTAATATTCAAAACTCATAAACCCTTGAACCAAATGAATTGAAATTTAGTATTGTTTTTTTTTGTTTTGTTTCAGGTTCGAAATATTTAATCAAATCTAGTTATTGCCATTGTAATTTTCAAAGTTGATACTAGTTTTAATATAAAGACGGTCCCTTATGCAAAATTTCTGCGCAAGGATTGGTAGATTTCATTATTCCATATTGATTGGCACTTTTGAATTTTCTGTAGCACAATCACGATTGGCAAACTGGTGTTCAGATTTCTGTTTGATTGGCGGTACTTCTGACAGGCCTGTAGCTAGGATGAAGGAGCAAATGGGGAAATGCAAAAAGCCCATCGGGCACAGGGCACACAAGTAGACCCACAAGTAATTCCCAGTAATAAAGTAATTCCCAGGAGCAGCAGCGAATTTAGACGTTGTGTTACAAAAAAAACAAAAAAAAAACAAAAAAACAAAAACAAATAAATTTGACGGTCCTTTGATGGCTTTTTTCAAATTAATAACGATCACTGTAATATTAACGTATATCAAAGTTTGTAGTTTAAACTTTATGGAGGAAGAAATTTAACCATGTCGCTTTTATGTCTAGTTCTTATGGCCCTATTGAAAAATTCTTAATTGTGTGTACCCATGAAGAAAATGTTAATGTTTGCATATATATATCGATGGGGCAACTGGGGTCTTTGCTGGCCCCGGTTTGCCTACAGGCCTGACTTCCGAAGAAGGGACACCTATTTAAGAGTCAAAATGTCCTGCCCCACAGATGTCCCTTATTGGAAAGTAACTCTGTGTTTGTATGCACTTAATGAAAATTTCCATAATTTTTTTTTTTTCCGTATTCCCAGGTAATACGTCATCTCAGTTAACGAACCTACTGAAATCCGAGCTAAACTTCTTAAATTAATTAACAGAATCCCATTTTCTGGACGTAGTCGTCCGAACCATCGTTCCCGTTTATTAATTGAGTGAATTAGATGCCTGCGCCGATAAAAGCCAAACAACAACAAACAACAATTTTCCCAGTGTAGTCAGATTCAGATCGGAATATTCTAATGTAATGGGGTCCTGACGTTCGGTTTCTACGTTTGTCCAGTGTATATTTTATTGCACATTCTTTCCTACCATTGCAGGTTTTTCTTTTTATTACTGTTTATTTTTATGGCGTAAGAGCATCTGGGCTACCATTTTCTTCTTTTTTTTTTTGTCCTCTCGTTGTTGATTTTATTTCTTTTATTGTCCGATTTGCCATTTCATTGTTCCTTACTTCAGGATGGTTGTTACGTATGGATATCATCTCCATTTCAAGCAGGACGTAGCCATTCAAAAATTATGAGGGGAGTTCTTGGCGGTATTTTAAAGAAGATCGCAGATTCGCTTATTTCGAAGGGGAAGAAATGAGTTCGATATTCAATGGTGGGGCTTTTATCTCCCCGACTACCCCCTCCCTTCTGGGCCAGTGTCTCCTAGTACTATGAAATAGCACTATGAATATGCAGTTGCTTAGAATTCAAGAAAATTATATGATGGCACACGTAAGTCATAGTACATGGAATGAAATGCAGTTAAATTTAGTTGATATGTCAGTATACAAACTTATGTATGAGAAGGGTCTTCAATCAATGTGTATTGTAAGTTATTCCTTATGGCTCAGAGACATGGAATTTAACGAAACCAGCAATGTAGAAATTGCAAAGAACATAAAGGAGTATGAAATGGTACATGCTTGGAATAAGCAAGAGGGGTCGAAAAAGAAATACTTGAATGAAAAAGCAAACGGTGTGGGGGAACGTTTTTTTTTTTTAAGTAAGAAAGTTGAAATGGCAATGGACTGAGCATATCGCAAGAGAAAACTGATCAACGACGGATAACTGAGTTTCTCAACTGGATTACAAAAGATATTGAAAGATCTAAGAAATATCCCAAAAATATATGGGTGGATGAAACGAGAAAACAGGTCGGGGTGACATAGAGACGAATCGTTTGAGAGAGGCTTCTACAGAAAGCATTTGAAGAGACCTTTATTTAACAGGAGATAGATAATTGTTGAACATGGCTATTACCATCTCCCTCTCTAAAGCTAATTTGATGTTGCCGGAGCTGGTTGATTGATGAAATCATGGCTAGTTTTTCATGCAATTGTAGCTAGTTTTTCATGTAATTATAGCCGATTTTTTCATGCAATAGTAGCTAATTTTTCATGAAATTATTGCTTGTTGCTTGCTGTGGCCATAATTAATTGCCCGATGCAGTCATAGCTAGTTCTTTGATGTAGTCACAGCTAGTTCTTTGATGTAGTCACAGCTAGTTCTTTGATGTAGTCACAGCTAGTTCTTTGGTGTAGTCACAGCTAGTTCTTTGATGTAGTCACAGCTAGTTCTTTGATGTAGTCACAGCTAGTTTTTTAATGTAATCACAGCTAGTTCTTTGATGTAGTCACAGCTGACTCTTTCATGCAGTTACAGTTAGCTCTTTGATGTAATCATGGCAAGTTGTTCGATATAGTTACACCTATTTTTTTACCTTAAAGTTATAGTTAGTTATTTCATGTAGCCGTAGCTAATTGTTCGATTCAATCATAGCTTGTAGTTTAATGAAGTCATACTTAGTCCTTCTCTCTAGTCGTACGTAGTCGTTTTATGTAGTCATACTTAGTAAGTCATTTTCTGTAGTCATACTTAGTCGTTTTCTGTAGTCGTACCTAAGTGTTTGATGTAGGAAATCGTAACTCCACTTGATGAATCATTTTTTTGTTGATAATTTCGTGATCTGAATTAATTTGTATTGTCTCATGACAGCCGTTTTTCTCGAAATGATTATTCTGTTTTGCTTTCCTTTTCGAATGCTTCTTCTGTAGCTAAGGTTACTTTTGCCCTTTTCCTATTTTATTAAAAATATAATAGCTATTAGGTTGGTCTTTTTCTTCAACAACAACAACAAATTAAAGAAAGAAATGAAGACAAGTTTAATGTTATCATAATGAACTTCTAAAGCGCTATGACATTCCATTCGTTTGAAACTTCAACGATCTCGATTTCGACTACTCGGAATTTTAAGAACTGATACTATATGGATATTACAGTAGCCATAGCTTGTTATATGATGTAGTAATAGATAGTTGCTTAGTATAGTCTTGTCTAGCTTGATATAGTTATGCCTAGACTTAGACGTAGTCATAATTTGCTGCTTGATGTAGAAAATAAGCATATTTTTCTACATTGCACAGGATGAGATCCTTCTTTGGACATCTATGGGTGAGTATACCTTTGAATATATTTCCTCCTTAGCATTTGCTTACACCATGCTGCAAATAAAATTGAACGAATAACACAAGGGCCATACATTTTTTTTTTAAATTAAGCCATTCATGAACTACGGATGCAAATAAATGTGAATAATCCATAAATTCATATACAAATGTTTCGCAAAAATAACACTATTTTCCAAGAAAATGGAAAAATGATTTGCTCAATTATGTCAAATATGTTTTTAATGGATTACCAATAAAACGGAACTACTTTAAGGGAAAAAGGGAAAAAAAAAGATTAAAATGGTTTCCCCACGATTGTTTCCAAGCCACGTAATACTCTTATGGCTTTTTTGTATGCAAATGGATTTATATTTGTGGGATTTTTCCCTTTCAAAATTCATTCGAGGGACAAATGGAGTTGAACAAAAACAATTTAGTATTTTGGTTCTTTCACAGCGCAGTACAATTGGCCACGGCCCGGTAATCAAATATCAGTTTATCAAAACCGGCTGCCTGCCTATTGGCAATCCAGTTTATTAAAAGATTTATTAAGTATTTCAATTATTCTTGTCCTCGATATAGCCTCAAGCTCAGAGCGTTTCATTAATATTCTTCTTACTCGTCTTCGTGAATGTGAACAACTAGCTGCGTTATTAGTTCCCTTTTTAATTATGTTCTTAAGAATCTTCCCTTCAACATGCCGAACGAGGGAAAATTCCCTGCTTTCGGAAATAACAATGATCTAAGAACAAAGGAAAAGGTTCCATGCAGGACTTTACTTTTCCCTCCCTCCCTCCATTTGTGCCAAAACCGATGTCATCGTCGTTCGAGAAAGGAGAAATTTCTGCAGAAAATTATCCCGTTTTTAAATCAAAAATCTTTCTGGGGACAATGCGTTATACTTTAACTCATTTGCATCACAAATCAGATAATTATACGTCACATATGAAAATTTTTTATGCTTCTCAGTAAGGCTATTGAAGCCAAGTGAATATTGTTAATGACATCAGTGGATGGATGAAACATAAAAGATCTTGGAATAATGAATCGCCGCTGATCGACATGGTTAGGCCGCCAAAACTCCGCCAACCGAATGGGAATTTGGCGCATACATTACGACATATGCGCGAATTTAATGCATTAGATGGAGAATTAGGATTGAAAGGCTGGATTCCAGGTTTATTAAAATTTAAATCGTTTGTCCATGTGTACAAGCGAAAGTAATTCAAGTTATATCATCCCTTTCCCTTTATCCCGAAACCTCAACAATGCAGTTATATTTCAGTAACAATTATCAAAAACTTAATAATGTAAGTTTTTTGCATTTTGTGATGACCAAAAGACGAATAAATGTAGCACGTTTTCGTAAAATCGAAATAATTTTATATTTTCTGCTATCATATGTCTGGCAATAACTGATTCCGATAATGGTATAAATTTTC
Source organism: Dysdera silvatica (assembly GCA_006491805.2). NCBI lineage: Eukaryota > Metazoa > Arthropoda > Arachnida > Araneae > Dysderidae > Dysdera > Dysdera silvatica. The sequence continues at coordinate 127,554,830 of QLNU02014802.1, read as the reverse complement.
AATAGTTTGCTAATTTAACAAGTCCGTTCAAAACTTCAGTTCTTTCTCACTAAACTTCTAAAATACACGTAAATTGCTTTAGCATAAGAAGGAACGATAACTTACAGGAACTCGAAATTTTTTAAAATCTCTCTTACGTATTTGAATAAATTACTCACAATTAGAAACAAAATCGCAAACAAAAATTTTCTCGTTAAAATGCATTAATTAATTATTTTTATTTGTTTACAATGCTTTCAGAATCATATTATAAAGCCAAGTTTTTTTAATAATGACTATAATGATTTATAAAATTGCCGCCCTTAGGCACAGCCTGTACTGCCGCCCCCTCCCTCCTTTACTAAGAACGGAATATTTGTTAAAAAAGAAACGCATATCATGCTCTTAACATTTGATATGTAAAGGAGATTTTTCATATAATTATTCAAACTAATAAGATACAATTCGAAATTATTGCTACCATAATCGCCAACTTCGTGGATTCGAGACATTTTTTGAATCCACAATAATTTTAGTTTGGAATCCTGGAACTTCTGATATTTTTACGTGTATTTAGCGTATTTGGGAAATATACACGTACGCATCCTTGCACGAATTTTGTCGTTATCAGTTCAAATTTTTTATTATTCATTCTTCTACTATTAGTATATATAACAAACGTGTTAAGCCTGGATTTATAAATGGGTACGCTGGGCAAATGCCCGGGGCTCAAAATTTTTAGGGCCCTTTGTCTTTCGATTCTGTAGTTTATATTTGCAGGCAAGTTAAAGTAGTCGCCTGGGGAAACAGGACAATAATTAAAAGAAACAATATTTTTTCAAAATTGTCGAGTTTGGAAAATTTTTGTGTTTAAGCATTTTGGTGCCGCCTCTAGGCCTGTACTTTTTGTGTCTACTTAGAAATCTGCCACTGCTAATGGTACATTATTATTATTTTTTTATTTTTTTTATTTTTTTGTAATGAGAAATTGCGACACTGGCTGAATCTCAGGACATGCACATAAATTTTGATGACAATTTTTATCATGGTATATCAATTTATGATCAAAAACAATGCCGTTTCTCAACTGAAAAATCATATAATTTATCATAGGAATACTTAACCCTTTGCACTCCACAGGCTCCGCTGGAGCGACATTCAGTATATGACTTTGAATTCCTTTGGCAAAATAGCCTGGAGTGCAAAGGGTTAATGTTAGTCAGTGTCAGATTTCTAAGTAGAGGCACAAGGCATATGCCTAGAGGCGGCATTTATCGGGGGACATCAAACTGCTTAAATATAAAATTTTCCGAACTCAACAATGTTGAAAAAATAACGTTCCTTTTAATTATTGCCCTGTTTCCCCAATAGCGATGACATATAAGCGACTACTTTAACTTGCCCGCAAATGCAAACTACAGAATCGAAAGACAAAGAGCCCTACAAATTTTGCGGCCTGCTCATTGGCTCAGAGTGCCCATTTATAAATCCAGGCTTAATACACTTTTTATATATATTAATAGTAAATGAATGAATAAAGAAAAACTTGACTGATAATGAAAAAATTCATGCAAGGATGCATACGTGTATTTTTCTCAAATACGCAAAATATACACAAAATTATCAGAGGTTCCAGGAATCTACTACAATGATTGTGGATTCAAAAAGTGCCTCAAATCCACCAAGTCGGAGACAATGGTAGCAATAATTTTGAGTTGTATCTTATTAGTTTGAATAATTATATGAAAAATCTCCTTTACATATCAAATGTTAAGAGTATGGTATGTTTTGTAAGATATTATTACCCTTCACAGGGATAACACAATTGCCAAATATGGTCAACACAAGAAAGCCTCCGGGGCGAGATTTTTGTGAGTTTTCGTGGGGGAATTTATTATACAATAATTTTTGCCACCCACGTATTAATTAGCTCAAACTAGAGCTTATGTAATTTTGGAGAAAAAGAGACGCTTTCCTCATCCTGGATTCGAACCAGGGTCCGTTCGTTCTTTTGCAGGGAGGGCAATGGGAAGGGTGGCCGCCGAAGGTGGCAGCTCTGTAATCCCAGTCAGGATCGAACCAGGGTCCCCGCGTTGAGCCCGCAGTGTCTTGACCTACTAGACGAACGAGGACAAGAACAAACGCATTTTTCTCCGTATATGAGGATGTAAGATATTATTACCCTTCACAGGGATAACACAATTGCCAAATAATGGTCAACACAGAAAAGCCTCCGGGGCGAGATTTTTGTGAGTTTTTTCATGGGGGACTTTATTATACAATAATTTTTGCCACCCACATTTAAGTAGATCAAACTAGAGCTTTTTATATTTGGAGAAAAAAACATTCTCCAAATATGAAAAAGCTCTAGTTTGAGCTACTTAATACGTGGGTGGCAAAAATTATTGTATATGTTATGCTTTTTTTTTAACAAACATTCTTTTCTTAGTAAAGGTGGGAGGGGGTATATGCTGTGTCTAAGGGGGGCAATTTTATAACTCCACCACTGATGCTAGTTTATTAAAATCAAACCAATTATCCAACCGCTGTCTTACAGTTCAAACTTTCGGATAATAGTGGATGGTTTTCAGTTGTTTTGACGTGCGGGCATCATGATAAGTGACTGACATCCCTCCATGATACATTTGCTTGGGAGCCAAATCAAAATCTAGTAAATCCGTAGTCGGTGGATATAATCAGCGGGGCTCCGATTAAGGTAAGCGGTTGAGCGGGACAGTTTGGGCGAAAAACGTATTCGACAGTACTGATTCTTTAAATGCTATCCAAAGGATTTGAAACGCCTATTTGAAATGAATGTATGCTGAAGTTCCATTGGATTCCCATTAATGAACATGGCTCGATAATCTCGATATCACAGACGATTCATGCAAACGAAAAGCTGTTGCCAGGTGCACGTCAATTAATTATTCTAGATGGAAATTAAAATACATTTGCTGTATTCTGAAATAATCTTTTTCCACACACGAACTCAGTCTAAAAGTTATTTACGGCAAAGCGATGTTTTCCAATTTAATTCGAGCGTTAACTAAAGGTACTTTATTATAATAGCAAAACGAGACCGCCCTCGCATTAATATTATCTGATAACAAGTAATTAAATATGCAAAATCTGTATGCAGCGTTTATGAAACCCTTCGCTCTTATCGTTTATTACATGCAAATTATATAGTCTTATCCGACGGTGCAGTTGCAAATTTAGAACATTATTTTGAGGAAAAATTGCATCAAGCGAACTCGGCCAGCAGCGTAAACTTTAGAACATGTAAATAATTTTAATATTCAAACCCACTTTATCTTAAAACAAATTTTCACGGAGGAATTTTGAATATGAGTTCATGCTTGTTACAAAATTTCATTTACTTAAAGAGAATTCGTTTAATTTAAAAGAGATCTTTGTCTTTTAGGCCCTGAAAACGGTACCTGCTAAATTTACTCTTTTAATTCTGTGAAAGGGAGATATGATAGTGACATGTCTGCACACGAATTCATACTATGACTCCTCCGTATTTTCTGCTAATTGCATAAATTATTTTAAATTAGCAATGAATTTTCTTTAATTAGCAAAAAATCTTTGCTAATTTTACTGTTAAGCAGAAGCCAGAATAAAATTAATGTTATTGCCTTAATAACTTTCTATACAAATTCGTCCGTTTTCAGGAATGGTCGAAATGGAAAGGGCCACCATCTATTTCTTAAATATATATTTTCAGAAACTTACATTTTTTGAAGCCGTATCTTATGCTTATCGGAATTCTTTCCTTTTGAATTATGCATTCCTCTTTACATTTATTACAGCATATTTAAATATTGCGGTATATTTACATTCCAAATATTATTTTTGTGCTTTAAATGATTTATATTCTTTCAATTAATTGTGCTTTTACCAGTGGCGTATATTTCAGGGGCTATAGGTAATCTCCGGTGGACCAACTTGTGTTTTGCTTTTTAATGATTTTATGCAGGAACTGTTGTTCTTGGAAAAATGTAGTGTTTTAGAAGAAATTCAAAAAAATTTAGAAAAATATAAAGGGTTTGGTATACATAAGAAACAAATATTCGAAAACAGTTTCCATCAGAAACAGAGAAACTGAGCCATTCTTCAAAGCGTTTATGAGAGCAATAGCCACTGGATGGAAAACGGTCAAGGTCTGCTCTAATTTCCTGCGATGGGAGGGCATATGCCATATTGTAACCATCTCAGATATTTTGGTGACAGCGATGTTGTGTTTACATTTGTTTTATCGTGCAGCGCATGGAAATTCAAAGCCATTACCCTCTCTTTTTGCAGAGAGCTCTATTGTAAAAGCTAGTTGAGTAGGGCTAATAGATTTCTCAAAGTCATAGTAAGAAAATACTTTTCTAAAATTTTCACTCGCAAAAGAAGTTTTTAAAATTAATTCAGGAGATATCACATTGCGCAATAATTTAAAAATATACATTTTATAACAATTAAATAACTTTTATTATATAATAATTATGATTCTGCTTACACAAGGCATTAAAATATACCAATGTTATTATATGAAATAAAATAAATTTGAATTTGAATAAACCTTGGTCAAATAATATAAATTTTTTTCTATACTGATAATATTGATCAGTACAGAAACTTGTAGTTTTAGCTGCTTTGGTATATTTATAAGGGTAGATTACTTTTCATATATTAGAAAAATTATGAATAATATTGTTGGGAATTTACAGTAGTCTTTAATTCTCATTTATTTAATTCACCGAAGCGTCGGTTTTCGTCTTCGATATAATTATTAGTTATGTCGAATATTATGTAGGATGTAGGTAATATATTGTGTAGGATGTAGATAATAGATTATGTAGGATATATGTGTACAGTTATTATCGATGTAGGATTGAAGACACGTAACTGCAATTGTAGAATTGTCTTTTTGAATTTGGTAATTCTAAACTTGCGTATAATATAGAAATAATTGAAAACTATAATATGCAGAAATTTTTTTCAAGCAAAACGAATAGATTGCATATTCCAATGAAAGTCAGTTAGGAAAATGTTATACCTGCTGACTTTGAAAATTTCGAAAGATCGTGAATGCATGATAACAGAAATTTTTTCATAATATTTTTTTATTAACAAACGATTATACGATAGGCTGGCCTTTTTTATGAACCCGCGTATATATCCCAGTAAAGTTCGTAAATTCAAGAGTTAATAAACAGTGGCGTATTTACCATCGGACTAAGTGGGCTGAAGCCTACAGCGGAAAATTTTCGACGAAAAGTTTGCTGTCCAGCAATTTGCAAAAGCGGGATTGAATTTTTTAGCTGACCGAATGATTGATTTCGAATTGTTATTTTCAGAGGCGTAACTGAATGATGACAAAGTGAAAGCAGCTACGGGCGCCGCCTTGAGAGAGGATCAAAAGGCGCCAAATTCGCGAATACTTGCCAAAAGAATTTGAAATAAGCGTCAGGGGTAGGGCCGTTCTTGGCGGGGATGCAAGAAGTGTCCCCGCATCTGGGAGGCTAAATCCAGTGGCAGCGCAGACTATCTATTATTATTATTATTATTATTATTATTATTATATTGTTTTTGATCTTTAGATCAAAATCAATATTAAGAATCTATGTTTCATATTATAAAAATAAAAATTAAAAAATATTTCTTATTTGCATGATAACTATTTAAAAATATGTATATATAGAGATAAAAGTAAACACTGCACATACAAAGTTATTAATTAAATAAAACATTAAATTAATAAGAGAGGGTGATATTCTTTTTGACCTGAGCAATCAGCAAGCCAGAAACGACTCGGACGTCAAATTATGAATTTGACGAAAATGACAAAATTTGTTACAACCTTTTTGTTAAAATCCCTAGTTGCATTTTATAAGATTAGGCGGCAAAATATTTCACTCTACGGAAGGCAAAATTCCAAATCCGCTTCTGTTCGTAAATGGGAATGATATTAAGAAAACGAAAAGGGTAATTCAAATTACGAAGATAGCTTTAAAAATCCGAAGTCAATCAGACTGACGGAATTCTATACCTCTCCTTTCGAAAATTTCGGCATCCGAAGAAAATCAGTAAAAAGAAAGTGAGGAAATTGATTTCATAAAACAGAATGAATGTGCAATTTTAATTCGTAAATCGGGTAGCGGAAATTAGTTGAATAGGATATTTTTCGGGACTAACCTAATGGTTTGTAAAAACGTCAATTTCGTAAATTGGATGTCCGTAAAAACACGACCCCATCTCATTTTCCTTTCCCCTCCAACTTTATATGTATTCATTCTTCAGCTTATCATTCCTCCCCCATCCTCCAATAAGTAATGATAATATATTGTGATGTTTTACTGGGGTGAGGGGGGGAGGGATATTGAATAACTAATCTTTCAACCGAACACTGTTTCCTGTATAATCAATTTATCATTAACTTTAAAAATGTCAGGTTTAAAATTTTAAAATACAATCCACAGCAGAGGTCAATCCAGAGAGAAAATTTGAGAGGAGTGTAAAATTTTGCAGGATTAGCTTATAACGAGCCCGCATTTAGCGAGTTTCTGGATACAGCGAGGAAAATATGGATTTTGTTTTGTGTAATGATTAAAGTAAATACAGTTTAATCGCTTTTAGCGAACAAGTATTTTTGGAACCCGGATTTAACGAGCAATTTTTTTGGGAGATTATTCACTGCCTGAAGTCACGCTACGTCACTGGTTTTTACAATAAAAAGGGGTATTATTAATATGCTGTAATTTTTATACACAATAAATTTAAAGCATTAATTATATTTCTAATTTGTATATCATTTTTTAACTGTAGATTACTTTCGTGAAATGCAATATTATTAAATATCTTTAAACTATGTATTTTTAACGAATCCGTATTTTACACATACATACAGAGGGTGTTTACACATATTTATAAAGGCATTGATTTTAAATTAAGAAAAGACTAATAGCGCCACGGAAAAAATATGACAACACGCTATTACCTGAAAAGCGGAAAATCGCTTGCGACTAAAAATTTAGTTTGCGCTCCGAAATAACGTAACGAAGCTGTGGTTTGAAGGCTATATATTTGCCCTTTCTGAAGAGAAATATTCATATTCAACAATTGCAAAACGATGCGAGAAATATTGTTTTCAAGTTTTAAAATATAAAATAAGCGATATTACTAATGTAAAAGGAAAAAATCGACAGGATTTAATGTCAAGGGGAAAAAACAAATAAAAGAAATATCCCAAAAAGGTCCATACTTTTAACATTTTTAAAACACAGTGAAAGGTTTTACAAGAAAATTCAAAACCTCAAAGTACTGGAGGTGTAGCTGGTCGCTTTGTCCTGATAGAGTACTCACTTTGAAAGTCAGTGGAATATAGTTTTGGAATATCTTCTTTAAAAACAGGAGTCAGAACATTATTTTGATAATATGTAGAGTTGAGTTTTGGATTTTTTCAACTTTTCTTATTTTTTATTTTCCGTTATAAGAGATGCCAGCAATAACCATAAATCCTTTACTGAAAATTCCTTTGTTCTCTTTGAACCAAACTTTCGAGTCTCTTGTGCCTCTTTTTCGATAATAAATCGATCTTTTTTATTGCAGACATTTAAATAAGTGATTGCTTTGTCAATTGCAATTTTTTTTTCCATCTATTTCCTGCTAAGTGACTTTCATCTAGCAATCTGCATCTAGTGTTCCGCTCAGAAATATGACGAGATAGCAGACGATGGTCGGTACTTTATTTTTTTGTTTTAATTAAATTCAAATCTTTATTAATTATTTTATTTATAGTTGAAGCTGATGCAGAACTTTTTCAATAGTTCTTTGAGGTTTTGGATTTTCTAGTAAAACCGTAGACTGCACTTTAGAAATGTTAGAAGAAATATGAACCATTTTGGGATATTTCTTTTGGTTTGTTTTTCCTCTTGACATTAAAGCTTGACTATTTTTTCATTTTACATTAATAATATCACTTATTTTATGCTTTGAAACTTGAAAACCATGCTTCTCACGTTGTTTTTTAATTATTGAATGTGAATATTTCTCTTCAAAAAGGGCAAATGTATAGCCTTCAAACAACAGCTTCCTTTCTTACTCTAGTTCACAGCGCAAACTAAATTTTTAGTCGCAAACGATTTTTCACATTTTAGGTAATAGCGTACTTCCAGACTTTTTTCCAGGCCGTTGTTATTTTTTTTTTAAATTTAAAACTAAAATCGTTCTAAATATGTGCAAACACCCCATAAACATTAGGTGTTGAAACCTTTTGTTTTGCAATAAAACTGCAATATTTTATCATTTGTGACATGGAAAACAATATTTATTTACTCATGCAATACATTATATTAAGGAACACGCGTGAGTGTCCTTTATTAGGTAGTAACACTGTATTTATAAAAAAAGAAAATAATTGTACTGTTTCGTACAGTGTAGTTAATATTTAATAATGAATAATAATTATTCATATTTTTTAAGGAACACTTGTATTAAACTCAATTATGCTGACCCCCATTATTAATTAATTAATTACTAGATGTAGATCTCGGAAAACTTTCTCCATGTTTATCGAAAAAATTAAAGACAAATTATAAAAACGATTCGTGTAAGAAGTGAACTACATGTACGTCATCTTAAATAAAGAGTGCGGGGTGTTGAAATATGTGGAAATAGCCTGATGGCCGAATTTATTGCTTATGTGACTTGCTATGTTGAATCAATCTAAGGTCCTCAAGCCTGTTAGATTTATCATAGATATTTACTTAGGACCTTTCTTTGTGTGGTCATGTATTGTCACAACGACTGTTCCAAGAAGAATAAATAAAGTATTATTAAATATTGAATAAAAAAGTCTCGTTAGATTTAAATTTGTAGATCACCTGAGCCCTGCGGTGGCGCAGTGTGGTAACGCGTTCGCCTAGTGCGCCGTTAATCCGGGTTCGACTCCCAACAGTGTACAAAGAACGCTTACTCAGAGATCTCATAAAAAGATCGCACTGCTCACTGTAGTCCGGGGTTTGGTTCCCTAGGCCATAAGAGGTTCGGATTCCTCGGAAAACAGTAGGTCCCGGCGCAGCATGACCATTGTAGTCTTTGAGCCGCAAACAAACGAACAAAACAAACATGTAGATCACCTGAATACCTTCAATGATTTACTTTGTTCAAAGCAACCGCACTTTTTTATAATAATGAAATATATTGCTATGTTGTAAAAATTATCATTGTTTGTTGCAATTAACCGACGTTGTCGATGAGATATAGAGTATATTTCAACCAGGGGCGAATTTAGAGGTCATTCAAGGGTGGCGATTAATGACTTGATTTTTGAAAATGATACCTCATTGGACCTTTACCTTGCATCTTTTCAATGTTACATTTTCATTCAAGGAGGGGTCGATCGCCCCCCCCTAAACCCGCCCCCGATTCCTACTTACGTTACATTCTATAAGATAAGATAATTTATTGAAACCCAACAGGATGTACACTGACGCTGGGAGTTGTATATGTGGTATGGCTACATTGACATAGTAGGTGGTACATTATTGTGAACAAATAGACATACCGACAATAGATAACAACAGATAACAGAAAAGGGTGAAATGGGTGAATTGACAAGAGAAAACTTATTAAAAAGTTCATGAGCATGCACATTGGTAATGGCTGTGTTGGCAAGGAAAGGTTCTTGAAAAGCTTAAGATCGTGCACATCAGTAAGGAAAACATTTCATGAAGCGTGAAAGGTCATAGTTCTCCAGATCACGCGTAAAGGTTGAAGTTGTGGTGCATGTCACAAGGGATTCAGGTAGTGCATTCCAGATTCTTCCTGTTCTAAGGGTAAAGAAATTAAAGAGGGCGTTTCCTCTTGCTATTGGTACTCTTACACCAAGAGAGTGGCTCCTTGTCTGTGATGTGTTATCTAGGAATTGAACCGCTTCGTAATTTCCTCTAATGGAAGATTGGTCAGTGATCAGCTGGTAGTAAAGTTCGAGTTCAGCTTGTAGGCGTCGCCATTCCAAAGAGTGTAAGCCCAACGCATTAAGGCGGTTGCGATAGGTAAGCCCTCTCAACGTATCTATATTCCTTGTGAACTTTCGGAGCTTGGATTCGAGCTGCTTAATATCGCGTTTTCTAAGTAGGTTCCAGATTGGGGAGGCATATTCCATAACAGGAAGGATGTGGGTTTTAAAGGCTAGAACTAGTGTTGGTATATCACATTTGAAGAAGGTCTTGGTGAGTAGAAAACGACGGTGGTTTGCTTTTGATATTATGATTCTACAGTGAGCTGAAAAATCCAATTTATCTGTGATTAAAATACCAAGGTCTTCTTGCTCAGTGACCTCAGTTAGTTCAGTGTTTCCCCACTGAGTAGCGACAGTGTGTATTAGCATATCCAATATGCAGTGTGTTTGATTTTGTGGCTGAGATTTCTAGGTAGTTCTTCTTGCACCACTTGTCAAGTCGTTCGCAGGCTAGTTGTAGTTCGTGGGATGTTTCAAGAGTATTGATCGATGCATAGAATCTCAGATCGTCTGCGAACATTCTTGAGTCTATCGGTCTTAATATTGCGGATATGTCATGAACGAATATAAGGAACAGAGTGGCACCGATAACTGATCCTTGTATGACTCCACTGGAAACTGGTGCTAGTCATGTTGTTGATTCGCCAACTCTTGCGCATTAGGTTCTATTTGAAAGGAGTGTTAAAATCATCTGCACAAGCTTGAGTGGTAGTCCAATAGAAATTAGTTTATCAATTAGAATAGATCTTCTTATTCTATCGAAGGCTTTTACAAAATCAATGTATATAACATCAACTGGGTTTTTATTTTCGTAGCAATTGGTCCAATTGTCCAGACATTGCATGAGTTGGGTCGCTGTCGATCTGCCAGGGATGAATCCAAATTGTTCATCCGGGACAATTCTGTTGTTTATAATGAATGGTAGGAGGTAGTTTAGAAGAATGCGTTCAAATATTTTTACCACAATGTTTGTTAAGGAGATGGGGAGATAGTTGTTAGCATCTGTATGTTCGCGCTTTTTATAGATTGGAATAACTATCGCTTCTGCCCAGGTTACTGGAATAGTGCCGGAAAGGTAGCATTCTTCGAAGAGTTTAGAGAGAATATGTTGTAAGATTGGAGCGAGGCGTTTGTAGAAAGTTGCAGGGATTCCATTAGGGCCTGCTGCATTTGACTTAAAGTTTGGCAATAGTCCTCAGGATTAGTTCTGGGCGAAACGATTGCATAATTGCATCCTCCTCCAAGTTATAATCGGTTGGTATTGTGAGTGGGACATCAGGTTATGTAGGCTTTGTTAAAGACTTCAAGGAAGGTAGTTGCTTTTTCTTTATTAGAGGTGATTAGTAGGCCATTATGGGTTTGCAGTGGGGGTAGAGGTCGTTGGCTGTAGAGTTTCCGTTTCGCAAGAAAGTTGGTTTGGAAGAAGTTTGAGCGTTTGCCAGAATCGCAAAGTCTGCGTAGATGGTTTGATTCAATTATTGTCACTTGTTCCCTATATTCTAGAGATAAGGATTCATAAAAGGACTTATTCTCATGTATAGGTGAGTATGTGTGTAGTATGCGCCATTCTCTGAGCATCCTTTTTGCATAATATCTCAGACGGTTGTTTGGTCTGTGGTCATTTACTGTGTGAACAGATACTTTCGACACGCAGTTTTCAATAGTATTCTTATGTATTGTGAGGAAATCTTCAATATCGCAGCCAGACTCGTGGAAGTTGGGGTTAATATTCTCGAGGTCGAAGCGCATTTGTTCATATTCAGCGTCCTGAAAGTGTGCACGAGTGGCATATTACATCTTTTAGGGAGGATAAACGATGTCATAAGGGGATGTGTGGCGGATTGCCACTCGTTGAGAAGAGATCAAAGGGTGATATTTCATAAAGGAGATTTTCATCATTGGTGAAGATCAGATCTAGAAAGTTTTTTCATCTTGTGGGAAACTTCACAGCTTGGCTCAGTCCATTAAACCCAAGGTTATTTATGAGTTTTCGTTGGCGAACTGTGCCTGTGTAGTCGTTACCACTCCAGTGGTAGGAACTTAGGTTGAAATCCCCCACTAACAGAACAGGTATGGAGAGTCTGGTTGTAGATACTATATGGTCTGAAAGTTGCTTTAGATAGACAGTATTGTTAGAGAGAGATGGTGGTATATAGACGCATATTACTCTCATTACCATTGAGTCATGCAGGAGAAAGTCTGTACCTATTGATTCATTGGGATCTAGTCTCGAACTTTTGAGCATGGGTATGCATGTTATAGTGTTTTTTACAATGATGCATACACCATCGCCACCTAGGGAGTCTAGTCTGTCCTTACGGTATATGTTATAAGAATTACGACATAGTAGTGAGTCCGAATAGTTAGAATTTGCCCATGTTTCGGCTATACATATAATGTCGATTTCATTCGACATTATATAGATGTGGAGATCGTTTAACTTATTGATTATGCTGCGGGCATTCAGGAAAATAAGGTGGTACTTGGTGTTATTGTTGAGTCAACTAATTTCACTCATCCGCCAATGTGGTCAGTAGGTTCAGATGGACGTATTGTCATAGAATCATCAATCACTCTTTGAGGGCATCCATAAAAATCAGAGATGAAGATGCCATTTGGCCATAAGGCTGGGTCTTTAATTTGGTCATAGTGATCCTTATCAACAGTGATTACAAACGTGGCGTATTTATTTGAGTTCCTCGTTTGCAGCTTCACACATTCGTATTCAAAGAGAAGGGTTCCAATCATATCACATACATTTGCTGTAATAACAGACGTGTCTTCTGAGCTTTGACAACCCGGATGTCTGTTATGTTGCCAGTGCTTACAGTTGGTTTCTGCTTGGTGGATCTCTAACGTATAGAGATACGTTCCACTCGTAGGTAGTTTGTAATTCTATCATCTTGGGGCGTCGGCCCTGATTCGTCGTCCATATTATGACTACCTAAAGTATATGCATATGTTGGGCGACCAGGGCTATCTGCACTCTTGCTGGTGGGTAGGCCTCTATATGGGAAATACTGCACCTGCTCAGCGTCAGTGTTGTTATCATGGAGGGAACTTGTTTCAGGAGTAACGAGATATAACGAGGAGTAACGAGATATAACGAGGGGTAACAAGATATATATATTTGTAAAATTGAGTCTGTTATGGAAATCACTTTTGCTGTTAGTGATTTGAATCGAACTATTCTTTCTAAACACTTAAATATACTTATATAAACACTTATTATTAAATATACTTATAAATACACTTATTATTAAATATACTTATAAATACACTTATTATTAAATATACATATAAATACACAGTATTAAAAATACCCATAAATACACATAGTGTTAAATATACTTATAAATACACTTAAATATACTTATCATATCTTGTTTTAATAGATCGCGTTGTTATTAAAGCATTGGCATACGCAGAAAGTTCATAAATGAGTTACAGAGCTACAATTCCGCAAATTCATATGTCTGTATGAAAAGTTTCCTCCTAATGAGGAGTTACGACCTCACCAACAGCCTCCTGTATACGCCGGTGTATAAAACATATACAAGGTGTTACAAATGTTTTACAACCCACAAGAGAATAAACAGAGCTTGTTTTGGATAAAAAAATATACGAAAACATCATTCTAAAAAATTTTACCTTTAGAATTTACTAACTGAAAGTAAATTAAGTAACCATTATGAAGTAGTTATATAATTCTTATCCTTTATTACATTTTTCTTCATTATATAATACTCATCTTTCATATACAACTTACGTTTCGCTTTATGTGTCTTACCGTTCATTATATATACACCTTATCGTTCAATATGCATAGTTCATTTTTTTTCATTTCATAATTGTTATCCTTTATCATACATTTCTTATGTCACGCAACCTATTATTTAACTTTCATTATATAATTCTTAGCTGCCATTATGTGATCATTATCATTCATTGTATAATTCTTATCTTTCCCTGTGTTTTTCTTTCATTATGGACTTCTTAACTTTTATTGTAATAACTCGTCGAATTGAATATTTTACCTTAAACTATAGTATAAAAACAATAAAATATATTCAAATATGTAAGTTTTTACTTGAGCAAGCTGATAAATATTTTGAATTGTTATGTTTTTCTTTCGTGATTTCTCTAAAAGTTTTCTTAATTGAAGTTGTAAATATTACCAATTAAAGAAAGAAATTTAAATAAAAATATTTGAATCACACATTTTTACAAGGTACCAATTTGAATATTTCTGCGGACACGCACACATCTTTTGCTCTAATCTACTAAATATGTGAAACTCAAATTTAGTAAAAATATATTTTATTTTGAATGCAAACTTAAAAAAAACTTGACTTACATTTTAAATGTATTCCAAATTCATGTATATATATACTCGGAGGAATTTTTAAACTGATCGTGTCTAAAACGGAACGTGAAAACGTATTTTTAACCTGGATTTTTAAGTATTTGATGAATTACTTAAAATTTATTACATTAGTCATATTTATGACATTTTAAAAGAATTTGAAAAAAGAAAGAAAAATATAGCAAATAAGAAAAATGACGCCTCTAAAAAAAGCTCCAAAGACGACAGTATATTTTTTTAAAATGTGTCTTTGCAACTTCGGCAACACTGAATGAGATTTCAAAGTAAGTATGTTAGTTTAATAAATTTGGGTTAGATAAAGCGGGGGCTGGGGCATCGCGCGTTTATTGAGTTTCTGTCTAAGTCTAAGCCCTGGGCTTAAAATCGCGGAGGAGTTTGTGGATGGAAAATTGACATTTTAGACAGCTTTAGCTATCAAAGGTACTATACATCAATGTTTGTATCACATTTTACTGTTATTTTACTAAAAGCGAAGTTAATAATTTTGTATAATAGTTAAGTATATACGTAAGTATAGCAGTTAAGTATAATACTTAAATAAGTTAATAAATACAGTTACATATAATTGTATTCAGCAGTGTATATTATAATATGTACACTAAATTTTCAGTTAATGTCAAGAAATATGATGTGAAGCTATTACAAGTATATGACAGAATCTATCATTATTAATGTTACGGCCTTAATAGCTTTTCTATACAAATACGCCCATCTGCATGCGTGGTCGAAATTAAAAGGTCTACTAGATGTTTTTTTTAATATATATTTTTGGAAACCTATTTTTTTTAAGTTGTATATCATTCTTATGTACCACCCTAAAGAAAGTTAGCATATTGTGGATACACATTGAGAGGAACAAGTTGTAAAACAACCCAATTCTCTCTCGCTCCCCATCTCGGTTACTAGAATTGAACATCATGGTGTAGTGATCTGGAGGCAAAATAAAAAATGTCAGGGTGGGAGGGAGGGAGGAAGGAAGGAAGGACTAAGTATAGAAAACATTATCTATGAGCAAAGATATAAGAGAACATGGTCCATGTTGACTATTAACAGTGGCACTAGGTTGAAAACAATATTGGGAGGAGTGTTCTGAAAGAAGAAGCTGCATATATAATCAAATGAGCCCATCAGAGATAGGAAAAACACAAAAAATTAAAAATATTTTATATATAAAGTTTTTCACCTTCTAAAATCTTCTGTATCTTTATCATTTATCGGTTTTGGAGATGCCTCTAAATATATTTGGGGGAGCTGAAGGAATCTGGGCTCTTGCATTGGCGCCCCTGACTGCTTATCTTCAAATCGGAGAACGCCCTTGAAGACAATAACATAATCGCATAATTTAAATAACTTTGAATTCGTCAAGAAATATTTCTATCTTTCTTATTAAGACATATTATTCTGTCCTGTAAATAGAATCAGTGCTTTCTCCAAGCTCTAATCTTATGGCCTATATTATTAGCTTCAATTCTTAAACTCATTAAAATTCATAATACAAGCTTCTCGCGTTGTTAACTTCCACATCACATTCACTCCGTTAATTAAAAGACAATATTTACTTTTGATTTGATAGTTGTTGGAAGAGCGTATTAACTGTTAAGTTAATTAGGCCTAGTGGTGTTCTCTCGATGGCGCTTTAAGGCGCTACCATGCAATAATTAAAAAGAGAAGTAGTATTTATCATGGATCGCATCGAGGATTATCTACCAAACGTAGCTTGGGCGAAGGTCCAGTGATCAGAGTAAATTAAATTAAAAATTTTCAAAGTGTCCAGGGAAACGTTCGCAATGGTGTTTTGGAAAAAAATTTAGTTTTATTCTTAAAATTGGTAAGAAGGGATCTATGCCTGCATACCTGTCGATCCTTCATCGATCCATTCATCCATCCATCCAACCATGTGTCTATCCGTTCGTCTGTCTGTCGGTCCGTCCACATGCCTACCTACCTGCCCACCAACCCCTTCCTCATAATAGAACTAAGTTTCTGCATTTAAAAGCCATTTTGAAAAAAATATTTCGAAATACGCTAAACATCATCAGATTCCCTACAAAATGAGCCTTTGATAATCTACAGTACCAACGACATGCTGCTGCATCAAAATTTATGCATAATTAACAAATTTATTCACAAAACTAATAGAAAGCAGCGATAAGTAAGAACAATGTACGTATAAAACACAATTTTTCTGAAAAAAAAAGTTCTTTCTTTTGTATATGGATGTAAGACAATTGCAACGAATAATATAATTGTACTAAATGAACGTTTATTAAAATGCTATCAAATTCAAAAAAAGCAACGACAGAGAAAACTATTTAAACAAATTTCAAAGAGGAAGGGCAAAAACGGAAGGCCTTTAGGGATGACGTAAGGGATAGCTAGAATTACGGAAACACTTCGAACAAGCGGAAAAAAAGCAAAAAATGAATAAAATTAAGGGAATTCTTTATTTCAGCGGATACAAGGGGAAAACAACTACATTTCCATTCGTAACAATTTCCTCGATGCAGGCAATCGTTCCATTTTCAAAGCATATTTATTTCAGTTATTTCTCATTTGTGTAAGTAATTTATTATTTTAATTTAGCATTTATAATTTGTCTTATTTTTTAAATTACTTAAAACCTTTATATTAAATTTCTAAAAACGAGTTTTTAGGTAGCTGTAGCCACTTAAGCTTTCTTATTTTTGATTTCTTTCTAAATTACAATTTATTAAATGATATTGCACCCCAAAACTTACAAAATTAATTAAAGTATGATTAAGTTGATTAAATAAACAAATTTATATGATTTTAAAATGAAATACATTTATAGAATCGTTTAAAATATTCATATATATATAGACCCACACACTGAACGTATGTGACGATGTGTGGAACCGGCCAGGCCAGTAACCTAGTGTCCTACCCCGCCTTCAAGTGGTGCAGGCTGAGCTTTCTATTTATGTGGCAAATTAATATTTGCTACACGGATAGAAAGGCGGAAGGGGAGGGCTAATTCACCAACCCGTTTAGCCAGCGTGGTGAAATTATGGCTAATTCCTCCATTATGTTGACACACCAGAAACCATGGCCCCTAGTCTCCAGGTGCTGGAGTGCTCCTGATCAAGGCAGCGGTCAGTGTGGCATGAAAGCAGGGGGTGCTAAGAATCACTGGAATGGCCCAGGCTGCCGTTTGTTATTGCAACATATTCAGCAACTTCAGCATCATATTCAGCAACTTCAGCAACACATTCAGCAACTTCAACAACATATTCAGCAACTTCAGCAATATATTCAGCAACTACAGCAACTTCAGCAATAATCAGCTTCCTATTCTTGAACGAAAAATTTGAATATCAGCCTTGTATCTTTAACTTACACTACCGAATACTAAACCATATATATATATATTAACAAAATATTCAAAAATTGTCTACGATAGTGTTGTACATGTTTTTCCTTTTACGTCACTTCAAAACGTCATGAATAAGTTAAGACATAAATTTCTTTTACTTACTCATTCTATTTGACACATAAGAAAATCCACCATTTTGATAAAACAAATCGTTTCCAAGTAATAATGTTGCAGCCAGCAAATTCCAAATATACCTGTTTCTAGCATGCCTTTACTCGAAGTAAAATGGGCAGATAAATAATATGGGAAGGAACATCCTTGTAATATATCAAAATAATAGACTTAAAGGACCTAAACATGCTCAAAGATCCGCTAAAGAATAGTTTTTACATAAAGAAAGCCGTGCTTTAACCGAGGCCCAAGATAAAGAAGAAAAAATGGCTTCGCCAACCCGAAATTTCTTATGCCACAACAGGAACCATCTTCACTACGTGTGAAAAATTTTTGCATCATCCATTTTATTTGACACCTCCTTTACACGAACCGCAGAAAGAAATTCATTCACGCACGCTATAAAGCGATTTCATCTCCTGGCACTACCATCAACTCTTGCCCATGCCTTGAAAAATATTACCTGTTTTCCTTTGTTGAAAATATTCTTCTTCAATGAATTTGCTTTTCCTCCTTGTCCTGTTTTTTCTCGGATAAACTTGAATAGTTATTTACTTTTTTCGAGAATCCGGAGTAATGATTTCCGGCAAGACACTTTCTTGGAGAGCGAAACAAAAGATAAGTTAAAGCACCCATTTTTTCATACACGTCGTATTTTCCGGTTTCTTGCAGGAGGGCGAGGCTTACTCTGGTCGAATAAATTCTCTAGCAGAAAAACTATCTTGCAATAAACTGTTGAGTTTTATCAAATTTAACGTACGCTTTCTGACGGCGAAGAATTTTGAAAATATTTATATAGTAGAATCTCCGCTAGCTGAATCAACCGCAACAGGGCCTACGATAATCTTAACTTTCTCTATAATAACAAACAGTTATTTCCACACTGGCGTAAGGTTTAAAAACACACATATGCGTGCGGTAGCTAGGGGAGACGATTCAAGCCAGTTGGCTGAACATGTCTTCAGGGAGGGTCACGAACCAGATTGGCATTCGATGAAAATATTACATCAGAATGTGACGAATCTGGGGAGTAGACTTTTTCTGGAATCATGGGAAACCTACGGTTTGAGGAGTCGTGCAATAAACATCGCAAAACCTCTACCAGAACCTTACAGGATTTTTGCAAAACCTCGAGTTGGGGGTGTTCATCTGACATCGTCGGGTGCGGGGGCTTTCCCGGCGAGGGTTTCCCCAGCTGGAACTGCTCCGCACCAAATGGCGTCAGATGGGGATTCCCAACATGCGGGTATATAAGCTTAGGACTTTCACGAACTCTTCATTCTGCCTTCACTTGACAAAGGGAGCAGTTGGCTCCCGAAACGTCGTGTTTTTAAACCTTACGCCAGTGTCGAAATAACTGTTTGTTATGGAATCTCCTGGTGAAACTCTGTATTGTTTCGTTTCTCTATAATTGAAAATGCCCATCATTTCGGAGGTCAAAACAGTTATACGAGTACTAATTAAAGCCTATTAAAGTATACTAAAAGTATAACTATTAAAGTACTAATTAAAGTATACTATTAAGTACTAATTAAAGTATACTATTAAAGTACTAATTAAGTATACTATTAAAGTACTAATTAAAGTATACTAATTAAAGCCTAATTAAAGTATACTATTAAAGTACTAATTAAAGTATACTATTAAAGTACTAATTAAAGTATACTATTAAAGTACTAATTAAAGTATACTATTAAAGTACTAATTAAAGTATACTATTAAAGTACTAATTAAAGTATACTAATTAAAAGCACTTTATTTGAAAATGAGCATACATTTACGAGGAAAAGAACTTTGGTTTAAAAATAAAAATATAATTTTCTAATTAGTTACATTGAAATTATATATTTAAAACATTTTACAAAGACATAAAATGAAGTTTTGTTTGACGTAATTTGTATCATCTTTGCTTTGTAGTGCTATATCATGGGACTTCTTTAAAGGCTTTAGTCTTGTTGAATCACAACTTTTTTTGCTGCTCCATGCCCTGAGACAAAAGTAATCTCTATAACAATGGACGTCAATTACTGAAAATTTTCGGATAAAAAGGATAATTCATGAGCTCTACTGTTTAATTAAAGCATCTTTAAAAACTACCACAATTTAGTAAAAATTCTTGCATTTAATCTCGGGATACTATCGATATCGGGATACTATCGGGATGCTATCGATATAAAAAAAAAACTATTTTTTTCTAAAAGTCACTATATAAGCAAAAGCAGCGAAAGAGTGAAGTATTGAAGTTGGCGAATACGGCAAGCTGATCTTTCTCAGGATGTCCAGATGACGCGTAATTAAGAAACTTCAAAGAAATTCATAATCTGTGCAAACCTGTAACATGGGCGAATCCACTGTACTCAAAGGGGATTATTCGATTTGTTATGTTTTAGTGAAAAGTCGTTGATATATAATATATATTGTGGGGATTATTGCAACATGTGAATGTATTTTTAGCTTAGTAATTTATAAAATCCTAGGAAATGTTGCCTATTTTTCCTTTAAAATGTCTGTACGATATTTCGGGTGCATGTCTATGTTCCGATGCACGTTCTGCACCTTCTGACTTCGAACATTCTTTTAGATTATACAATGCATTTTTTTGTTGCAAGCTTCGAACATAATTTGATACATGGTACCATATAGCTCTTCAAGGGGAACTGCTTTTTTTTTTACTTTTGTTAGACATTTATGAAGTGGTGCAATACATTGAAGAGCCATTGAATTAGAAATGCTTTTCTAGCTATTTCTAATTCTATGGCACGTATTTCTGGCTACTGGCTATTCTAAAGATACCAGATACTAATTTAGACGTGGTTTGGCCATAAAGGCTAGAGAATCAGGTATTAGAAATGCCAGTTAATTTTGAGATATTCCATCTAATGTGTTCCCGAGAATTGATCATTTGAGATAGTCATCATTCTTAAACGCAGTACGCATGTGGTAAGCTTCAACGATTGAGGGGGATTCAATTACTGCAATGGGAATTTGCTCTAGGATTTAATGTCTCAGCAACTATGGCTTTGTGGTACGTACTGAGTAACGCATGTCATAATCGAGATAATCCCTGTGGTGGTATGTACAGTGCTAACACATTTATTTAGTGAACATATGTTAATTTGGGTTCGACCCCCAATGAAGAAACAAAAATACCAATTAACTGTTCGCTGGAGTTCGGGGGTCAGTTTCTTGGGCCTAACGAGCAGGGGCCCCAAACATGTTATTCCTGGTTGCAAATCAGTGATACAAATAAAAGGCAACATATTTTTAAAAGGGGCTTCTGAAAGGATGATACCCCTTCTGAATCTCCTAGCTTCATCCCCCACCCCTTGTACAAAACTATAATCGAGAAGTTGGGGTCCCAATTTTTTTTGGCCCTGGGCCCGATATTGTGATAAATGGGCCCCTGCTTAAGAAATTCGGATTCCTCGGGAAAATGTAAGTCCACTGCCCCATGGTAGTCGGTGTAGTGGTAACGCATTCGTCTGTCGTTTCAATGACCTGTGTTCGATTCCCAATATGGCACCGTGAAACGTGTGCCGCTTTTCTACTCACAGTGGCACAGGGTTTGGTTCTTTTGGTGGTAGAGGTTCGGATTCCTTGGAAACTGTAGATCCCGGTGCAGTATGACCTTTGCTGTTTTTGCATCATAAAAAACGCACACAATAAAATCGAAATAGTTGTATGTGTTAATTTACAACAAACTTGCGAGTAGCCACAATAGAAACCCTGCTTGTTCACTCTGCAGGCTTCCTTAACTGTTGCCACTAAGAATGCTAAGAAACAGAAACTTAATAATTACAGGTTCTAAAAATGCCAAATTGTTTCCTTTTATATGTTTTCCAAATGTTCATTTTCCATATCTGGCAACATATGTTGTATAATTTTAATTTCACTTTTTGTATTTGGCAACGGTACGTAACTGCGTTTCGAATTCTAAAATAATAATCAGTCTTCCGTTTACCATTAGAGTGTGCACACACGATTATAGAAGTCTCCGTCAAAAAGGTTTATAAATTTAACTATATCTTCGAATTAATTTAGTTTTTAACGAGTATTTACGAGTTAAGCTAAATATTTAAAGTAGTAATAAATATTATTTTAACTGGATGGAACTGCTGCATTGCTTCTATACTTATGTCTGCAAACTGAAGTAAAAATGAAGTTACTGAAAAATCTACTGACGGGAAAATTAGGGAAAAGAAGTTTGAAATTTTGTTTCATATATGGATTTAAATTACCTGGATATTGCATAAAGTTTTCAAGTTCGTTTGTTTTGAATAAAACAAACGCATTACTTCAAAACAAATAAAACAAACACATTACCAATAACATAACTTTTTCAGAACTTCGCAGCAAAGTAATTAAGGGGGGTCCGTTGCCACTTTTAAAAAAATTATTATTGAAATATGCTTTCCATTTTTTTCTATAGTAATTACAGCATAATCGTAAGCATAATATATAATCGAAACTACTTTTTGTTAATTTGTTTGTTTCTTTTAATTCAACATGTGTGAAAAACTTATGTCCAGCACTTTTGATATAACTCGGGATATTTTTTGATAAAATAAAAATATTTTCTTATAAATAATAATATGAAGAAAACGTAACATCCAGGAAATTTTGGTAAGTTGTTTAGAAAAAGTATTAAAAATATAAGATATTCAAAATTGGCATTTTTCGAACTTCGGCGCTTTAACTGTTATTATTAAAATTCATATTTTAGGTTATCATATATGAATGACAATTCTGTGAAGATAAATTAAAGAAAACTATATAAAAACATACTTTGAAAGTCTCTAACATTTATCTTAAAAGATTTTGAAGATATAACAAATTGAAATCGTAACATTTAAGAAACTTCAGTTTGAGAAAAACGCATTTAAAGTTTATCAAGTGCAACATAAGCTGTTACAACTTTAGAATAATTACCATTTTGGAGGAGATTTAAGTGCCTGAGGAAAAAAATGAGAGACACCATTACATTCAGAAGAACATACAATTTTTTCATGGAAAAAATGAAAAATCTATTTTTTGAACCAAAAGTGGTACCAGATCCCCTTAAAGATATTGGATTTGCTTCAAATGACTCCATAATGAAAGTGACATTGGAAACCTCGTTTTGCAGATGCAAAAGTGCAACATAAAAAAAGAAAAACCTTCTTTTGAAGATTCATAAGTGCAACATGACATATTGAGCAGCTTTAACTGACAAGGATTGATGTATTATGCATTTATTACTCCTATAGAAGGTCAGATTGATCCGACTGAAAGCTTGAATACTTCGCTTTTCTGCTATTTTTACCAATGTCTTAATTTTCATATGTAAATAAAATTTTAATTCATTTCCAGTTAACTTTCTTCATTTTTGAATTTGCGATTAAGAAGTGATTTGTAATCTTTCTCTGCAGCCTTTATTTATTAATTAATGAATGTATTTATTTATTTATTTATACAACTTGGCTCGTGATGGCCCAGGCAGAGGTATACAATACACATTTAAGATGTTACAAATTGTCGAATATTATGAACAAATGCATTGATATTAATTGAAGGAACACAATTCTGAGTTAAGCTTATTCCAATTGTCAATCGTTTGAGCAAAAAAAAAAAAAAATAAATTTATGAGTATTGCTGTGTGCGGTAAATAATTATAATTTGAAAGAGTGATCAATACGAGAAGAAATATAGTCGGCAGGTCTCACGTATTGTAAGAAATTACATTTATAGTGATTATAAAGAATTTTTATATAAAAGAGTAAGACGCAGGTGTTTAAAGCGAATGGAACGCGAAATTAGGTTTAAAGAAGCTTAAGAGATGTTACCGAGATATTAGGAGACCAGTTATTCAATATGAAACGTGCGGCCAGATTTTGAATAGATTCTATGTAGTTGATATTGAGGTCTGTAAAGGGATCCCAAATTTTGGAAGCATAATTTAATATTGAGAAAATGTAAGTTTTGTAACATAAGAATCTGATGGATTTGATGGAATGTTTTAATTGTCTCCGTAGATAAAATGATTTTGATTTAGCTCGATTAACAACATTGGAAATATAGAGGTTCCATCGGAGATCAGAAGTAAATATTATCCCTAGGTATTTGAAATGTTTCACTTCTTGAATTGTAGTGGATTGGATTTTATAGGAGAAGGATAAAGATTAGTTTTCCTATGAATGGATAAAAGAACTGTCTTAGATGAGTTTAATGGTAAGGACCACTGGGTGACCCATTGAGAAATGAGATCAAGGTTAGATTGTAAATGCCAATGATCATTTAATGATGATATTATTTGATCATAAATTACGCGATCGTCTGCAAATAGCCGAATTGGAACAGAAATAGATGAAGCCAAAAATGATTAACCTTCCATCCTTCTTTGGGTTTTAAGCTAAATTCTATGCCCATGTTTGCTTGAAGTTGAAGAATCCTAAACTTTATGTATTTAACTCTTTTCAATTTTTTTATTAGGCTTCAAGTTTTGGTTTTACGGCTTTGCATATTTTGCCTTTTTATATCATTGTCTTCCCATACATACTTAAGATTTGGTTTTTCTAATCTACGCTCTCTATAATTCTACTAATATTGAGTTTCATACTGTGAACTTATAACTGTTCCTAGTCTTCAACTTAAATACAGTTACGTTGAGGATTGCTGTTATTTTGTCTTTTACAGTAGTAAACCTTGCCTTTGAGATAATGAGTAGGACGCGCTACAAATTCTGAATCCAATTTGAGATAATGAGTAAGACGCGCTACAAATTCTGTATCCAATTTGAGATAATGAGTAGGACCCGCTACAAATTCTGTATCCAATTTGAGATAATGAGTAGGACGCGCTACAAATTCTGAATCCAATTTGAGATAATGAGTAGGACGCGCTACAAATTCTGTATCCAATGTTCAGGCCCAGCAGGAAGATACCCAGAGATTTTAGCAGAAAGCATGAATTACTTAAACACACCTTATCCATAGTCGATTTAATTACCAGCTCTTTCGGATTTCCTACAACTCAAGCAACTTCAAAAATAACAAAAAGAATCTGGTTTTGCAAACAATAAAAGTTGGCCTCCCATATTATTCATAGAACCTGAATTCTCTTGGAAGAAAGCACGGTTCTAGTCCCTTTTTAATGTTGTGCTCTGTCTATAGTCCGTTCGCGAAAAATTGTCCACCGGTTCCATTAGAATTCAAGGGAGCTGACGTCACAAACGGGTTGATTCATTGCAGTAGAGGGAAGGGCGACATTTCATATTGGTCTTTTGAAGCCCTTCCCTTTACTACAATGAATTAACCCGTTTGTGACATCAGTTCTCTTGAATTCTAACGCGACCGGTGGACGATTTTTCGCGAACGGATTATACGCTATCTCACTATTACCAACTTAATACCGCGCTCTAATGCATTCCAAACGTTTTCCCATTTTCAAACTGGAATTTTATGAAAGCCGGTTCAAAACAAGAATCTGATTCTCCTGAAATTATTTAGAAACAACGCCTGCTGCGTGGGAGGGTGTGTTGTAGTTTTAATACATCGCTGTAATATTGCCGAAGTGTTGAGAGCGTAGAATTGCCAAATGTCAAGGTAGATTTTCTTATTTAATTTCCGGAAACACTTTGAGAGGAAGTAGCCCATGTCACAAGAAACCGGGAAAATAATCCCACGCGAAAACAAAAGTTTGAAGGGGAAATAAAAAAATTGATAATGTGCAAAACCAACGATGAAAATGTACATTTACAGTGTCAATTTCAACGAATAAAATTTTTTATAAATTTTATAAATCAAATTTTATGAATCGATTTTATAAATTAAATTTCATAAATCAAATTTTATAAATCAAAATAAATTTAATGTAATTTGTATGGAATAGTCTCGGAATGTACATTAGCAAATGAAAATTATTTCATTAGCTTAAAACTTCAAGACCTATACTTGATAAACCATTCTAACTTTTTCGATTGAATTGAATGCGATTAATCCAAAGAAGAGAATTTTCTTGTCAAATGGCTAAAGTAGATGAAGTTGTATCTTACAATTTTAAGGATTGAGCTAATGCTGGAGAACCATTAGCTCAAATCAAGAAATCGGAATAATGGTGCTTCAGCATAGAAAAAGCAATATTCAAGTTTTCTTTTAAATGTATCTGTACTCTCCCCTCCACAAAGATAACACTCTTTTCCCATCTGATAAAATACAGGGGTTAATTTATCGCCATTTATCCAAGAAAGAACGGGGGGGAAGACGATGTACGCAATTTGCAAAATGGCCGAGCCCAAAATGTCTTGCTGTTGCCAGCGGCCAGCAGTGCAATCATTCATGGCTTGGTAAAATACAGAGGCCTTCCCTCTGCCGCTTTAATTTCATTTCTGATAAAATTAACCTCTTTCAGTAAAATTCAAAGTGGCCTTCATGGAAAGCCCTTAATCTAGCAGAAGCCTTTTTTTTTTTACCTTTTCGTCTGGGCTTTTCCGAAGCGCTCCCTCAGATTAGGGAAAGAGAAAGATTCAAAACTAATTACCTGGGTGCAATTAAAGCCGCGTCTCTCTCTCGCGAACCGCTTCTGAGAAATTTCCAGTTAGAGGCGTATAAATTCACCCTTTTCCAATCCGCTCATAATGAATCTCGTTTGTACAATTATGAGAAAGACGGGAAAAGACGGAATGGACTGAGTGCATCTGTAAAACTATAAAATTTTTGATAATTTATTTCTCTGGTGAGATGCTATATCTCTTCCAGTTCCTGTATTTAAGATAAGCGATATATCTCACAAAGCTTTTAAATTCACTAATTAAAAAAACACCTCTTAAATAATAATTAAAAAATATATACTTAAGTTTAATACTTTTAAATCTTCATGCACCCGAGGTTTGATATATGTGTGTAGTTTATGTCTGTTGAAGAACCTTGGGCATTTGTATGATAAGTTATTTGTACATTAATGCACATAATCTGTGACCAAATAAATATAACTCTAATTCTGAAGACGTATGTTTTGCTTAAAGCCAGTGGGGCGCCATAACAACAAAAAATAAAACAAAGTGTGAAGTTATTAATGTAAATCTGTAACTTAATGAAAGATTTTAATTACGCAAACAAATTTGATAAGTGAAGAAAACGTTATAAGCGCCTTACGGACGCTTATAATGTTGCCTTTACTCACAAATCTTATCTGCTATGTCAAATTATCCTACATAAGTATCTTACAAAATTTTGTAGTTAGCTCCTTTTTAACCCTCCATAACTCTTTACTACACCATATCTTATGCACCTTTCTATCTCTTCTTAAACTCCATCTTTTAACTTACTCGGCCTAAAAGTATTTGACAAAAACCCTTATTTTTTCGCGCGCGTGGTTTATATTTCTTATTTTTATCTTTGTTCTTACTTCTTTTACATCATTTTTTCCCCATTTGTATTCCTTAATTATATTATCTGCTGTATGTTCGATTCGCTCCATATACATCTGATGAAGGCTGCCCTTTAGCGCAGCCGAAAGCCGGCTCATGTACCAATAATCTAACAAACCGCTCAAAGTTGTCTGATTGCTTTTATTATATTTATTTATTATATTAACTCCTTTTTGTTTTCTTAATTTATTGGGTTTCTAATCGCTCATTTTATTATACATATATACATACTGGTGTCCGTCCGATGTATTTGTGTGTTATCTAATCGTTACACATGCATTCCATGCCGCCAGAGAACGTTTGTATGAGTTACAAACGTTGTGATGTATCGATGTCATTAAAAAATGTCATTTTTTTTACATTTTCGTGATTTGTGAAAAAACCTGACGTGTTACGGATATTTTTCACGGACATTTTCGTAATCTGCAGAGAAAATATGTTCCGATACACCGCTTTTCCTTCAAAACAACAGAAAAAAAAGTGAAAAAATGCAGATTAGTGTAATTAATAAATGATAAATAGTAAGTTAGCTAATAAATAACCAATATCCAGAAACAGTAGAAAGTATTTACTTTTATAATGATATATTTATTTTTATGTCTATGTCCAAGCCACGACAATAAATAATTGGTCTTCAGGTATCCCTTAAATATGTATCAAGGGGTTCCGTAGCTAGACGTGTAGTAAGAAAAAGGTGGCTAGACCTTGGCTAGACATTTAGTAAGAAAATAGACAGTAAGAAAAAGTGGCTAGGCCTGGCTAGACATTTAGCTAGACAAGAAAAGTGCTCCGTGGCTAGACGTGTAGTAAGAAAAGAATTCCGTGGCTAGGCAGGGTCCCGTGGCTAGACATGTAGTAAGAAAAGGGGTCCCGTGGCTAGACATGTAGTAAGAAAAGGGTTCGCTAGCTACACATGTAGTAAGGAAAGGTTCATTGGCTAGATATATAGTAAAAAAAGGTTCATTGGCTAGACATGTAGTAAGAAAAGATTTAGGTGGCTAGAGACAAAGAGGTAAAATAAGACTAGAGATCAAATCAGAAAAAGATTCCGTGGCTCGACATGTAGTAAGAAAAGGTTCATTGACATAGACATATAGTAAGAAAAGGTTTATTGGCTAGACATGTAATAAGAAAAAGTTTAGGTGGCTAGAGATAAAGAGATAAAATAAAACTAGAGATCAAATCAGAAAAAGGTTCCGTGACTCGACATGTATTAAGAAAAGGGTTCCGTTTAACAAAAAGTTTGAGAACCACTGCTCTAGGCCTTCAGAAGCCGGAATTCTACAAAAAACTGTAAGTTTGGGCGCAGCATCACCCATGCTGCCCTTGCTCCATAACACGCACAAGCATCAATTCGTATAAATTACATCTGGTAAAATTACGTATAATTGCATTATCTTCGTATAAATTACATCTGGTAAAATTATGTATAAATTACATCTGGTA
This sequence comes from Dysdera silvatica, assembly GCA_006491805.2. NCBI lineage: Eukaryota > Metazoa > Arthropoda > Arachnida > Araneae > Dysderidae > Dysdera > Dysdera silvatica. The sequence continues at coordinate 127,526,095 of QLNU02014802.1, read as the reverse complement.
AAATTACGTATAAATTACATCTGGTAAAATTACGTATAAATTACATCTGGTAAAATTACGTATAATTACATTATCTTCGTATAAATTACATCTGGTAAAATTACGTATAATTACATTATCTTCGTATAAATTACATCTGGTAAATTATCTGGTATACATAATACCAGAATAAAATATTGATATAGAGCATAATAAATTGTGAATGATTCCCATTCAGAAAGCACACCGGCGCAGCATGACCATTGTAGTCTTTGAGCCGTAAAACCACAAAACAAACAAACAAACAAAAAAGAAAGCACAGTATAACTCTAAAGAACACTGAAAAAAGGGGTTCGCATTTTTCAAAATAATTAATTCGCAGCTTAGAAGCCTAGGTCGCAAAAAAAAATTACAAGAAACTGATTTATTCACGACTAAATTTTTGATCAATATTTGGTCAAAGTATGAAAACCAATGTAAAAATTTTAGGGGGAAAAAAACAGCATCAGCTTCAAAATTGAATATTGTATTTCCATTTTGTATCCAAAAATATTTTTCGGAATAAAAGAAAACAAACCGTGAACTTGACGAAACAGCGACGTCGGCAAATTTCCTTGTCCAAAGAATAATGGAAAAAGTTTCGAACACCAGAAAATTGTCAGTTTTACTTTTTTCCACTTCTTTTTCTTAAAAATGGTTTTCGCTCCATCGTTTACCTTTGCTTTTTACGGCCTATAAAATTGTCTCTAACACTTTTCTTATCGTTGAAAGCTTTCGATGATGAGATGATTTATAGCCTGTCAATTTTAACCCCAATAGCAACAATGGATCAAAAATTTGAACTTTAACTGAAAAGTAAATTTTAACTCCATCCCAGAACCTCCATTACACATTAACATAAATATTCATATAGTATAAACTTCATGTATAGTTTACATTCGCCTGTATAATTATCGTGTAATATGTTTTACTTAAATACCCATCTGCATAGGGTATAGATTATATGAAAAAGGAAAATGAATACTACCAGGTGTCATACCTCTTTCTATCAAAATCCATTCTGTATATTAATGCCCGTTCCTAACTGAAATAAAGCTTCTTGTTTAGTACGTAAATTTTGTATCAGTGTGAGAAAAAAGATCTTTCTTGTACCTTATCTTCTGTAATACATACCATAGCTTTATATAATCAACATCATCAAAGATTCCCCTCCCGGTCATTGAAAACACATTAAGCTCTTGCTCATACTTTTATACTAAGACTTTTCAGGACACACTGTATACGTCATTAACGATGTCTCTTATACCTAGCGTTTTTCGCAATCCGCTCTGAACTATAAACAGACCCTTCTTTATATGACATTGTAAGCAACACGAAAGGAGCTTGAATTGAACATCATTAGCACCTTGCACAATAAAAACACAAACTTAATTTACGGAAAAAGAAGGGTCTAGATAATGGGGGGTTTCGAGGTGAAACTTTTGGAAGAGCGCTTTCCCGAAAGAAAATGCTTTAATGACGAGAGGGAAAGGAATATAATTGGGGTACGCCACGGACAAAATTTATGTAGGTAGGTAGGTAGGTAGGTAGGTAGGTAGGTAGGTAGGTAGGTGGACGGACGGACGGACAGAGAGAATTAACAATTTATATGATAGACTTCCATTGTTTTAATTTATAATTTTTAATTATTTCTAATTTTATTTTATTTTAATTGGTGTTAAGGCTATACTAAATTTTTTAATATCTAAATTATAATGATATAGGTGCAATTGATAATACAATGGATATTTATCAATGAGGATAAAAAGCTAATAAGATCAACAAAAGTTTTCGAATAAGAATTTTTATGAAATTAGAAATGATATTGCAGAGGGAACTTCTTCGGAGAAGACACCCTCCACTGTGTGTTTCTGTTAGTACCTAAGTTTCAACAAAATGGGTACCAATCTCCCAACACATCTGGAGCAAAGATTTTTCAAAACCAAAATGAATCAAATTTTCCTAAAAGAAGTTGAATGTAATTAAACATAAAGCAAAACTAAACTATTTGCAAAGTAATTAAGCGATTTCAAACAACTCCAGTACAAAATAATAATAATAATAAATTAGAATTAAATAAAACAAAATTAATACCTTGAAATTTGATTCTGATTATGAAATATTTAAATTTTTTTTACTGTTTGAGAAAACGCTAAATGAAAAATAAATTAAAATCAAATGTTGCAATTTCAAATAAAAATAAATAATTTAAATGAGATGCACAACAACCAGAAGTAAGGACATATCTTCGAAATTGCATAAACGTCATGGACGTTGCTTGACTTGACGTGACTTAAGTGATGAGATGAAACTGACCCTAGAGTTGAACTGCAAATTTTGTAACGTAGTGTTGTACGCATAGGCGTAGAGTTATATGGGCCCTTGGGGCCCAAGCCCCTCCCCCCAATAATTTGAAATAAATTGCAATTTTACATATACTGTAATGTATAAATGTACAAAATATGTGCTTCCGTCCCCCCAAATAATTTTGAAATCTCTACGAGGATGATTGTACAATGACTTTTTCCAATTTATACCCGCCGTAAGCGTTTTCAATGTCAACAAAAATATCACAGCAGATGCTGTTCTCCTGAAGACATTCTCTACTTATAAAAATAGGATGCGTTTGAATAAAGAGAATGAAAACAAATTGGGGATGTGGGTAAAAACTTGATGAGATAAAATAAACATTTGTTTCGTTTTAGCAAGAACCAACCGTGCCTTTGCCCCAAGCTCCGAACCATTTCATTTAAGCGAAGGCGACAGATGCAAATACGCGGGTAACGGTTTCTCACGAAATAAAATAGTTTCCTCGAGGGAAATTAGCATCCGAGAAGATGCGAGTTATCCTTGTTGAACTCGGAACTTTTAAAACCCGGGATGGGACATAAAAAATTGGAAGACACGCGACACTGAAAACATCGTAAAGGTTGAATTATAAATTCCTGGGCCTTGGTTGATTCGTCCATTTGAACTCAAAACTAGCCAATCAATGGCCTCCCTTATTTGAACATCAAGTTGTGGCCGATATAATTGTCCGCCATTTTTTTTTTCCGTTTGAGCGTTCCTTTTCCATCTGGAAAAGGCATTATAAGAGGATTGATTCTGAAATTGGAAAAAGACGTGGTACTTGGAAAAAATGTTTTCGAAAAGTTGCGCTCTGCTTGTGGCGTAAAATTGATCCAGTATTTCACAAACCCCTCCGGGAATACCAAAGAACTCGACTTCTACATTTCTGTTCAGGAAGGGTTTTGTTTTGATTCTCTGCGTTGAGCGAACACTCAAATTTTAAAGGAGTTACTCTAAATCGTAAAATGGAATTTTTATGCTGCTGTGTATTTCTTGAAGTCTTTTCCATTAGGTGCTTTAAACAAACATGTATTCAAAACGACGGAGCGTTCCTGTAAATAGATATTATGTTGCACAAAGCACAAAATATACATCACTGAAGAATATATAAATATTAAAAGAATCTGAGACAAAGTATAGAAAAATATTTGTGAAAATTGTACTGCATTGACTTCAAATAAGCATGAGGAAGGAGACAAAACAAAAATTTCATAAATTTATAATGAAAACAGGGAAAAAGGTGATAGAGAAAATGATACAGAAAACAAGACACAACACAATGGAAATTTTTAAACTATTATTCTTCAAGCAAGTTGGTGAAATCCTAACACTATTTAAATTTAATTTTGAAGCTCTAAACAGCAGACTCGAGAGGAAATTCCTAAATAAAACGCGACTATATTAAATTCTGAAAACGTATCGGAATTCAAATTTAATTTCTTTTTCTCGAATTTTCGATTTTTTAGAGCTAGCACTTATTGCAGAGTGATTCTTCTATTCAGCTTTCATTTATTGTTTAGCAGTAGTTCTTAAACTTTTCATCTCACAGAACTTTTTCCTTACTACATGTCCAGCCACAGAGCCATTTTCTTACTACGTTTAGGCACGGAACCTTTTCTTACTACACGTCCAGCCACAGAACCATTTTCTTACTACATGTCCAGCCAAAGAATTTTTTTTACCACATTTAGGCACGGAACCTCTTTCTTACTACATGTCTAGCCATGGAACTTTTTTTCTACATGTCTGGCCACAATCTTTGAAGAAATCCTAAAGAGCTAGTCTTTGTCACTACTTGGACAAAAATAAGCAAAAAATATATCACCATAAAATGTAAGCAATATTTTTCTATTGTTTTATCCTTTTTAATTGATTTTTTAAACCGAAAATATGTTTAAAGAGACAACACCATCTTCCAAAATTATTATGAGAAATTCATTCCATATTATTTATTATTAGTTATATGTCACATCATTCATTGTATAGATATCTTCACTTTCGTTTCCTATGTTTCCAATGATTTTGAATGAGAAAGGAAAACCTCCTGTAATAGAAGTTACTTTCCTTCTATGAATGATTTTTTCCGTTTGATCGGCTGTTCGTATTGTATTCAATATATTGTAATGATCTTGCTATTGTCTTTTACTTATTCACTTTTGTGAACAGGGTTCCTCAAAGTATGCTCCAAACGTTTCCAAGCCTTTAAGAGTTTCGCAATCAATTTGCAAAACGTTGCTAAAAATGTTAAGAAAATTTATAAATTTTACAATTTCCCCGCCCCCATGAAAACCCTCTTAAAATTAGCTAACCGCAACCAATGACCCTCTCCCCGACAATGGAAAAGTATTACTTAGCTTCTCATACTGAGTTATTGCCTATTTTCATATTTCTGTCCAAACAGCGATGAATAATATCCCTTTGGGTTTTCTTTACAGAATATTTGGGGGGGCTGGGGGGTCTTCTGTGGCTAGTACGTTTGAAGAAAAGAGTTCTCCAGAGTAAAGAGTATGAGAATCACTTTTTCGGAGGGTATACGGTATACTGAGCTGGTTTTGCCTTACTTTCTCTCTATTCTGCCCTGGTTAAATTTATTCGCCAAGAACTGAATTATTAATATTCTGAACTGAAGAAACGCTATAACATCTAGCTTTTATTTATCTTACGCTGGCATCACTACGCCAAAAAACGTTAATTAAAATGTTTAATCTAGGTTTTAATTTAGTTAGGTGATTTATTACTAAATATTATTTTCATATAGCATGGTTATATGAATTATTATCATGAAGGTGCAACCGAAGCTATGTAAAACAAAATAGAAAATTTAGCCAATAAAATTTATGTTACTGTTCGGGATGCGATAGGAAAGAAAAGACAAAAAAAGCGCCGAGACGAGAAAAAACAGGAAGAAATGAATAAAGCAGAAGAGTAAAAATGGAGATAGAATAAAAGAAAAATGAAAATAGAATAAAAAAAAAATGAAAATAGAATAAAAGAAAAATGAAAATAGAATAAAAGAAAAATGAAAATAGAATAAAAGAAAAATGAAAATAAATTCAATGGGAGAAGAAAAAAACTAAATTATGGAAAAAGTTAAAGAATTAAAGGAGGAGAAAGAAGATGGGAAATAGATAGGGGAAAACAAGAACAAGAGTTTCGTAAAACATATTGCAGGACGAACCTTGGAAACTCCTGAGAAAAACCTAGAACTGGAGATATGACTATAAGACATATTTACTTTCTTGGCACTTCGCTTGATGAAAAGAACTGTGGTTCTCGAAACGTGGCGTAAATTTTTCTTGTGTTTTGGGTAAACTTTACTCATTTTTGTTTATTATCTATGTCTTTCCCTTTACTTTTGTTTATCTTTTCTCTCTGTTTACTTTGATTATTCCAACATTTATTCTTATCCTCTTTTTACGTTACATTTACCATTCTGATTTTTACTTTTATTCTTCTGTCTTGCTTATTTCTTCCCAACTTCTTTTTTGTTTTAGTTATCGTGTTTTTCCTTCCTTTCGCGTCCCGACTAATGACAAAAATGTTACTAATTAGAGAAAGCTAATCCAATCGACATTTTCTTTTACAAGAAATATTGAAAACGAATTCTTGAGAAAAAAATTGAAAAATGTGACGTAATTGACGTAATTTGAAACGCAGAACAATCAAGAACATGTGCCAGTGGCCTGGCGTATCAATTCAAAAATCGTGGAGTAGTTATAATTATCGTTAATTATCGTGGGGTAGTCGATATTGTCGTTAAAGTAGTTTTAAAGACGATGGTATAATGCGGAATTAAAGAGAATAAAATTCCTTAATATCCAATGGGGAGTTTGAACCCCTTGAGCCACCCCTTTATACGCCACTGCCATGACGGTATAAATTTATTTCAGTTAACATAAATTAATTTATATGGCATCTTATAATAAGGGTAAATAATATCGAGTAGGGCAATTTCTTGTATATTCAACGGTCATCCAGGATATGAGTAAACTCCCAGCATTCCACTGGACAGAGAGCTCCGCTACCAGCTTCACTGAATCCTTACTGAAAATCTACACTGTAATGCTGTTTAAATATCAGTAGCGGCTCTTGGCGAGATTTTAGGGTATGTGCATGAAGCCAATTCACCAAAACCCAAAGTTACCATAAATTTCTTTCTTTACTGAATGAGGTAAAAACCAGTTTCTTGACGAGTATAGGCAGTAAATTGATGTGTTTTGGTGAATTAGCCTTCATGCACACACCCTAAAATCTTGCCACGAGCAGCCACTGGTAAATATATACTCGTAAGTAAGGCTCGGCAAATCCTAGTTGGCGCCATTAGTGACTAGATATTTAAACTTGGCGAGTAAGAGACCTTTTCCTATTAAATTCCCAGGTGTCCTCCTTAAGGAAGGCGAGTGGGGTTCGTCGTGCTTTGCCGAGCCTTTCTCATAAACATAAATTTTTATTGTTATAATCACTAATCATCCCGTTTCTATCTTCTCATAGATCCTGTTTTACAATGGCCAAGCTTCAATGATACACCTAGGGTCTAAATGAAATGGCCGTGGACGAGAACTGCCCATCGAACGCAGGGCGGCAAGTTACTCCAAATAACAAGATGCTGGTCAATGGGAGTCCAGGTTCCCATCAGCAACAGCAGCAGCAACAACAGCAACACCAGATCTCAACAGAGGATCAGTCGCATAAAAGCATCAACAAGCTCCGAATCCAGGAAAATCCCCTGCACCATGATGAAGATAGGAGATATTCAGAGGCTATTTGTGTCAAACTCCCGCAAGAGCACTCTATTGACAGGTTCTCTGTCTTCAGGAGAAGGAGCCGCTATAGACTTGCCATAATAGTGGCCGTTGTATCATTATCCTTTCTTATCGCTATCCTCTTCTACCTCGCTTTCTTCGCGAGATGGTCATCCACAGACAGTAAGATTTTCTTTTATATTTCGCGGTATTATTCTATACCCCATAATATAATATTAAGTAATGATATTCAATAACGTTGAAAGGTGAAATATTATAATAAATCAATATATGCCCAATATTACGCTAACTTAGTATATAATCAATACTATGTTAAGCCAATCTATAACCATTGCTATGTTAAACTATAATCAGTATTCTATCCTACCAATAATCTATATAATCTCCTATCTATATAATATCCTATCTATATAATCTATATAATCTATATAATATCCTATCTATATAATCTATATAATATCTATCATATAATATCTATATAATCTCCTATCTATATAATCTATATAATATCTATATAATCTCCTATCTATATAATCCATATAATCTCCTCTCAATATCTGCCTAATCAGTATGTATATCCCTAACCTATAACCAATACTATGACTGTATAATACTGTGCCAACCAATACTATGGCTGTATAATACTATGCCAACCAATACTATGGCTGTGTAATACTATGCCAATCAATACTATGCCAATACAATACTTGTTTAAGGTATCCCACATGTACATGTCCTATCACGTTGGTGATTAAATGACATTTAGAGCCATTTTGATCTTAAATAATGAAATAAAAAAAATAAACGAGGCTGAATAGTGCGTTTGAATTAACAAACATTATATAATTGGCTAATTAGCTTAGAGGCGGAAAAATGGTTTCACTGAATTCTTTCATTCATCACCAAACGACCTGAAGAAACATTTGGCAAGCAGATCAGTGAATAGTTTTAGGCATATCTAAATTGGCTGTTCTCTAAGCTTAATCAACCAAATTAATTCAATTTATCTCATTAAAGTTTTGTCTTCGTAGGGATTCTGTTTAAAATTGAGTATTCAAGTAATTGTTTTTGTCTTTAATAATCTTCTGAAAAAGATTTGCATGGCTAAGTTTTAATGTCAAATAAAAATTCCTAAAAAAACTTTCATCCATTTTATTTTCATCGCGATTAAATTTAAATTTCGTCTCGAGAGCCTTCGTGAATCAATCTGCAATTTTTATAATTAGTAATTTGCATCTGTATATTAATATTAGTATACATCTGTATATTAATATTAGTATACATCTGTATATTAATATTAGTATACATCTGTATATTAATATTAGTATACACATGTATATTAATATTAGTATACACATGTATATTAATATTAGTATACACATATATATTAATATTAGTATACACATGCATATTAATTAGTATACATCTGTATATTACCATTGGTATACATATATATACATGTAAACTTGTATTACTATTAGCATACATCGGTATATTACTATTAGTATACATCTGTATATATAACTACTAGTATATATCTGTATATAACTATTAGTATGCATCTATATATAACTATTAGTATACATCTATATACATGTAGACTTGTATTACTATTAGTATACATCTATATACATGTAGACTTGTATTACTATTAGTATGCATCTGTATATTACTATTAGTATGCATCTGTATATTACTATTAGTATACATTTGTATAATACTATTAGTATACATCTGTATAATACTATTAGTATACATCTGTATAATGCTATTAGTATACATCTGTACAATACTATTAGTATACATCTGTATATCACTACTATCAGTATGCATCTGTATATTACTATTAGCATACATCTGTATATTACTGCTATTAGTATGCATCTGTACATTACTATTAGTGTATATATTATTATTAATAGAGCTCGGATTATATGCACTAAACAATAGCAAACTATGCATGCAAATATTTACTAAAAACCTCAAAATATGCACTAAAGAACCTCAAAATATCCATGTATATGCACTTAAAATGAATAAACATGCACCTAGAATTAATAAACATGTACTTAAAATTTTTTAGCGCTTGAAAATCTTATGTCCTACATTTTAAAGCAAATATATCTATTATTAACCGCCAAGTAGAAAAATTCGATATACATTAAATCATACGTTTTATACATCGCAAATTCTATGACGGTATATTACACTGTGCTTTTCGATGTCCTAAAGTAGTGGTGTCAAACTCAAATCCTTTGGAGGGCCACTTTGCAGATTTGCAGGACATTAGTGGGCCCCATGAAAAATTAATGCTTTACTAAGCCTAGGTAAAAGGTAATTAATTATTTTACATGATTTGAGAACATTTATAGCTACGTATATTGCTAAATACAGAGTAAAGTATGTTATCAAAAAACAAAAAGAAGCTACTTTAATTTTACATCATACAAACTACGATTGCGGTGGTTATACCATTAATATTAATATATATAAGATTATTTTTTTCAACCAGAAGTTTGGACACGCTTTTTATGACACCATGTTGTCAGTATTAGGAGAAATGTCCTTGGAAAATGCCACCTTTAAAGCTCAATTCAAATGGGTGTCAGCTTGTTTCATTTAAGAGATTTCATTTGGTTCATTTTTGAAAATAATTGTTCACAAGAATATGTTGTACCGAACACTAACAAAAATCGCGTGCAGCTACATTATGAATGTTTTATACTTGCCCTTCAAAAGAAACTGGTAGAATTCCGTGAGGTTGCAGGTGTTGAATTTTTCTTTCAGTACAGAATCACATAGGAAATCTATTAATTCAAGTTGAAGTTCTTTAGACGCGTTAGCAACACTGCAGCGAAATGGTCACTTCAATATATTAAAAATATATCCTACATATCTCTGAAACATTCAAAGCGCCTGTTAAATTCATTTTTTCAACATAGCAATTTTCGTAAAAAATGCAGCAATGTCAATTTCCTCGTATTCCTCGAGTGCAGATCTCGAAGTTGGGGAAATGAGTAAGATTTCCTTTCTGAAGTTGACCCTCCCAAAGTTGCAATTTCAAAAGTTCATGAGTTCATTCACATTTTCATGAGTTTCATGAGTTCATTCACATTTTTCATGAGTTTCATGAGTTCATTCACATTTTTCATGAGTTTCATGAGTTCATTCACATTTTTCATGAGTTTCATGAGTTCATTCACATTTTTCATGAGTTTCATGAGTTCGTTCACATTTTCATGAGTTTCATGAGTTCATTCACAGTATCAATAATATCAATGACTAGCTTGTTTTGGCCTCGTAGTTTGACATTTAATTCGTTTAAATAGCCAGTTCTATCTGTGCTGAACGCCAGCTCATAAACAATTTAGGATCGTCAAAGATTGAGACGTCTTGATTTTTACTCTCAAAAAATATCTTAATTTCATATCTTAGATTCCAAAGATCATTTTAATACTAGTCCAAAGCTCAGCCACCTTATGTGAGAGAATATAAAACATCATCATGCTCACAACCGATATCTTGGAGAAAAGCAGCAAACTGTCTGTGATTTAAGCCTTTGGAGTGAATGTAGTTAATAATTTTCACCGCAGGTTTTAAGATGCTGTTTTCTACATTTTAAAGACGGCCACACAGTGAGTGCCCTTTGATGTATGCTACAGTGGAAATGTACAAATGGAATGATTGATCCTTCATCAATTAACTTTTCTTTTACTTTTTCGACAATACCGGTTTCTTTACTGGCCATTGCAGGGACAGCATCTCTAACCAAGCATGCCAACTTCAACCAAGACATATTTTCCTCTTCAAACATTATTTTACAAAATGTCAACAACTCTTGTAGTGTCATGCATTGGTGTTAACTGGAGTAACTCCTTGGTGAGTTTAAGGTTCTCATTTACCCCGCGAATAAAACTAACTAACTAGGCAACATCTGTTACATCTGTAAGCTAGTCAATTGCAAGTGAAAAATAAAGGAACCCTGCTATTTTCTGCTTTAGTTGCACTTTTATATCTGAAGCTAATTCGTTGATTCTAGTGACAATCGTTTTTAGGGAAAGAGCGAATTCATTAAATGCGTTCACCTTTTCAGGGCAAATATACTCTGCTGCTTTGATTAAACAATCTTTTATAAACAAACCCTCAGTGAAAGGCTTAGAATTTTCTGCAATTGTTTTTGATAAGATGTGACGTACCATCACGTTATCTTCTTTTTTTAGCATATTAAGTTTCTGAAATACATTTTGTCGAGCACTTCAATCAGCTTTTAATTTCTTAAGTAGGTCCTCTCGAAATTGTCCTTGTATCGACTCATATTTTTCCACATGCACAGTTTGAAAATTACGTCTTACGTTGTACTACTCCTTTGTGATTGTTAACATCTGTTTGCATATGAGGCACAGAACACAATTTTCACTCTCAAAACAAAAATACTCCAATTCCCACTTCTTGCTGAAAAATCTACGTTCATCCTCAATCTTTCGTTTTTTACTGCCGCTTGACTTTGAAAAAGACATTTTGATTCATTAAATTAAATATACAAACACGGATTGTGTCAGATGTGTTAAGCTGAAAAAAACAAAACTAGCGAGGGTCAGCCATAGAAGTACTGTCAGATCTGCTCTTCTTCTTCTTCTTCTTCAAAAACAGTTTGCCACAAATTCGATGCCGAAATTTTCTTTTATTATCTCCTGTAGTGGTGGCGCCATCAAGTGAGTAGTTTTCAACTTATTTTTTAAAACTTGTCTTTTTTCCCTTGTGCGTGAATAGACGAGTTTCAATGACTAAATTTTTTTCGTTTTGTTGGACAAGAATGTCCTCAAAAATATTTCAAATTTTGTATTTCATTATAATAGAAAATTAAACTTATAAAAACATTTGAAAAAAAGAAGGTATTCTTTAGATTAGAAAAAGACGCCGCGGGCCACAAAATCATGTCCATAGGGCCGCAAGTTTGAGACCACTGTTCTCAAGAATTAAGCTTTATCTTCTGTCATGAAATAGCACTTTTATGGTCAAAAGGGTCTTTTCCAGAGATAAAAAAAAAATATTGGACAGCACTTACAAGTTTTTGCGGTTTGTCTATTACGAATAGTTTATCGATGATAGAACGATGTCTATCACTGAAGGAAAATGGTGTGGAAATTTAGAATAAGTGTTTGTTTTAATTTGACTTTCAATCAATTTCCAGTCAAACACAGTAAAACTCAGCTTTGGTTTTCCTAACAAGGATGGTGGCTATAATTCAGCTACGACAACATTTTGGCGTCCTAGGACGTAATTAAACGTGTACATTTACAAATTCCATTGCCTTTCCGCTCAGATAAGAAGTGATAAGAAAGTTTAACTTTAGCATTGTAGTAAAATTTTTAAATATTTTAATAATAAAATTCTTAAAATTACTAAAACCCTTAAAATATGCATTTATTCTGGAAATTCATCGTTTTTATGCATTTATATGCACTGATGCTAAAAAGGGCTAAAATATGCAATTGTATATGTACATATGAAATTGCATAATCCGGGCTCTAGTTATTAGCATATTATAGATATGTATATTATTAGTAGTAGTTGTAGCAGTATATAGCTGTATATTATTATTCGTATATAGCTATATATTTTCATCAGTACATATTCGTACATTATTAAAATCATTCGTAATTACAGCTGTTATGTAAACATGGAAGAAATATATAACTAGGATATTGTATGATTTACGAACGGATTATTTTAATGTAAAATGTTTACGGGTGTACATATTCTCTTTGCATAAAAATAGAAAATTCATCTTAAATTCAGTATCAACAACCCCTAAAAAATATTAGTTAAAAGACCAGTCTTAGCCAATCTTAGGAAATATCGCTATTACATTAATAATATAATAATAATAATAATACAATATTAATGTTACTCTATACACGAAACAATTTAATTACAGATGTAATAACAATACTGCCATATTAATGTTACTCTATACACGAATCTATTTTTAACGGTTCTCCCTCTTTTTCTATTTATTTACCGTTGCTTAGAAATTTCGATGAAGATTAATCGTTCTCAGGTAATTTCATTTAAATGTATCATCGATTCATATTATCAATAACCGAGAACTAATTACTAGAGAGCACTTTCCAATCCTAGCAATTATTAATTGAACATTAATTACCAATTAATCATTGATAAAAGGTAAAGCAACACAAGATTCCTGGATCCAATAAAGAAGTACGAAAAAAATCAGACCGGAAACAGAAAGAAGGAAATTGGCTAAATTATTGGCGAAAAGTTTGGAAAGAACAATATTTTTTTCTCATTGGAAGCTCGGTTTTCGTATCAAATTAATCAAATTAATTAATTAATCAAATTAATTATTAAAAATGAATTTTTAAATATTCGCAACAATCTTTGGCCGTGGAGTATCCGCGTAAATCAATGTACAAGAAGTTGAGATTTACAAAATGGAGTTCCTCATTTTATTAATAATAATTGGAAGAATGGGAGGGTGAGCTGTTGGGATTAATTTTGCGCCAATGGTTTTCTTTTACTTTTTGCAAAAAGTTAAGAAAATGTATACGTTATAAGGGTTTCAGGCCAAATGTGCATTATCGTTAAATGCCTTTCAGGTGTAGAAGAAATTGTTAGCTTTTACTTGTTGTTGATAGAGATCTTGTTGATTGGAAAAAAAGAAAGACTGAAGGCCTTTCTTCTTTTTCTCTTTCTCACCCGTTTTCACACAGTCATTCACCGTTCAGAGTACCTAGACCTGAACCCAAAGACATTGGCGCCCAAATGGTGGGGGGCAGAGGGGCTCGAGCCCCTCCTTGCCGTTCAAAAATTTTAGTTTCTCGATTCTATTATACATTATTCAAAAGTTTTACAAGCACATTTTAAAATAAGGTACTTTTTAGCTCATTACTAATTGTCAAGCAGTATCAATTATTTTTGTAGCATTTTAGTATCTTGTACATTCACTAAAATTTTTGACAGCCTTGAGAAGGAGGTAATAATTTTTCTCAGCCCCCCCCTAAAAGTACTCATATGGGCGCCCATGCCCAAAGCCTTTTGCGACTGATTCAGAGTCTGGAATTTGATTCATTACGCAACAGAAGTCTGGAAACACTCTAGTCCGATGTCAGCATGAAATTATTATTATTGTTAATAATAATAATACTTTATTCCTGATTATTTGTACAGGAAGATACTTTACAACAGAGTTACATACAGAGAGATACTTTAAAAGCTTTTGGTAGGCAAGTATCTCTATTTTCAGCAGGCAGAACAAGAAATAGTCGTATTCTGTAACAACACACAGAACTTCTAGAAGTCCGCAAGTAAAACTCAGCATTAGTTATAAAAGTTGCAGACATATTAGACATCACATAAAAAAGTTTATGGGCACAGCGTAGGATTGGAAACGTCGCAATGGAGACGGAAGGTTGATGCAATGGTGAAATTTCTGGGAGATGCAAAGCGTGTACTTTTCTACTACGTAAGAACAGGAGAAAATATGTAACGTAAATATTATAAACGAATGCGAATTATCTTTTGCCAATGGCCTTGTGGAGAAGAATGGGAAGAAATGTAGACATAAAGAGAGCAAAAGAAGGAGCAAGCATAGCAGGTCTAATTAAGGTACCAGCCAAATCAATTAACCAATCATCAATCAAAGAAAATTTAAATATTCATGCACATCAAACACAAGTGTAGATATAGAATAGATACAAGTTAAAATAATATATTTATGACACCTGCGACCGCGGCAACTAAATTTTTTTTATGTTCTAATAAATATTCTTTTATTTTAGTTTTAAATTTACTTTTGGGTTTTACCCTCTTTCGAGTGGGGATTTTATGCCACATTACAATCCCATAATGATTTATGGTATTTTTTCTATATTTGTTCTTATTTTATTTTATTCAGTTTTGTCTCTTGCGTTGTAACTGTAGTTTATTTCATTTATTATAATCAAATTTATATGTTTATTTTCATTTATTCGTTCATAGACATATATTGCTACATTTAATTTATGTATGCTATTTATATTCAGAATTTTATTTTCGTATATAATTTCCTTTCTTAGTTTTCCTATATCATAACATAATTTTTGAGCTGTTTTTCAAATAATTTGTTTAATTTTTTTAAGTTAGTTGATGCTAAATTTCCCCATACAATGTCTTCATAATTTATGTTGTAAAAATTATTGCACAGTATAAATTAATTTCTACATTTAATGGTAATGTTTTGTATACTTTTGTTGCAATTCCATTTAATCTAATTTTCTTTTCGATTCCAAATATTTGATAATTTCAATTTGATTGTCCTCGTATAGTTATCCTTAAACATTTTATTGAATTCTGTCTATATTAGTATTATTAAACTTTATTATGTTCAACTGATCAATTATTTTTTTATTTTTAGTATGAAAAATTATATATTTTATTTTATCTGTATTTATCATTATTTTATTATCATTAAATCATTGTTCAAAGAATTTGGCTTTAAAAAATTTGGCTTTTTTAAAGAAGTCATAAGACATAGCCTTGTGTTCTTGAAGGATCAAATTATAACTTTTAAAACTAACGCCAAAGATGAAATTTTGAAATTAGTACAAGATAGCGCAATTCTGATATCATAGTGATGATTCGTGTTGCGTTCATAAGTTACATGTGATATGGTGAAGGACAATATCAGTTCTTCTTTAATAAATTTACACATCAGAAGTGAAAGTTCACAGCTTACTAAGAGATTATAAAAAGAAGAATAGGTCAAATTTAAAAAAAAATGGCCTGCATGTTCGTGGAAACCTACGAATATAAACAAACGTGTGAGATTTTTTCGTTGTTTTACCTGCCAAAGAGTGATGGTATATATAATTCTCCAGACCTCAAGGTAATTCGTGAGCTTTGAATAAAAAAAAGAATAATATAGTATTGTGAAGATGTAGTGTGGAAAAGCACATCTAAGTCTCGAAAAGGTTTCTAAAGAACTGCTAAGTGAATTAGAGGCCTAGTTAGTGAGTATTAGAGGCCACTGCTAAGTGAATTAGAGGCTAAGTGAATTAATGTGTTCTTTGAAGTTTAAGATACTATCGAAAATTACTCTAAATATTTTAGCTACCTTGGTTTTCTGGAGGTAAGAGTATGAAAATAATAATTGGAGAATGGTTATGTAATGCTTTCTGCCGAGAATGGAAAAGTATATATTTAGATTTTATTACGTTTAATTGAAATTTGTTAAAGTACGACCAATTCGAGACGTACTCAAAGTCATGGTTGACCTTTTACATGATTTCACCAATTTTTTTTCCAAAAATAAAAAATGTCGTGTATTTAGCATATACGAATATTTCGCTATTCAGGAAAAATAAAGGTAAATAGTTAATATAAAGGAGGAAGAACAAAGGGGATAAACAACTTCCATGGGGTAAGCTAACAGAAATGGCTTTGAGAAAAAGTAGCAAAATATAGACACTACGCAGTGAATTGAATAACGAAACAGAGAAAACATTTTTTTAATGAGTATAATCAATCAATCAACCAATAGATTAATTGATTAATTGATAAACAGTAACTAACTTTGCCCAAAACTCCTCTTCATCACAGGAATCGACAACCTCCTCCAATGGCTTCAACGCTCCATCTGATGTAACTGTCTTATTTCGTTTAGCAACAGCATAGTTGGTAACATCATCATAATCGAAATGCAGAACCTACCTAAAATGCTACCTAACGGACACAGCAGCAAACATTTTTTGGATCAGAAATACATTTATTTAATCGAAAATTTGAAGTTAAAAAAATATGAGAGGGCGAATTTTAATTGAAGAACCCTTAATCGCAGCAGAAAGAAGGTAACGTTCCGTCCATATCTTCAAAAAATAACCTAACCACTTACAATGATTAGGATCAACATCAGACAACAAAACATTTCTTTCATTACGATAACCACTCCAACATTTATTAAGAGGCTTTACAAAAACGGACTCTCTTCCAATCTTACGAACAGCATAATCCTTTCCACGCAGCGGAGGACCACTAATCCAATAACCACAGGAATCACTTAATTCAATTGGAGTAAATTCCAAAAGGGGATTCCAAATTTCTCTTATAACGCACAAAAATACAACGATTAGAAGCAGCAACAGCAGCCAGATCACCAGATTCAGCACAAGCAAGAACAGCAGCCAGATCACCACATGTAGCACAAGCAAGAACAGCAGCCAGATCACCACATGTAGCGGAAGCAAAAACAGCAGCCAGATCACCACATTTAGCACAAGCAAGAACCTCAGCAAATCCAAAGTCAGGGACACGATTTGAAGATCAATCGCCCACTTCGACAAAATCACCAAATTTCTTGCAGTAATTCGACGCTTTTTTGGACGTTCCACACATTTTCTCTAAAGACACAGAGGGTTCAAACTTTTTGACTTGAGCAAATCGTTTACGATTCTTGAAAATAACGTGACTCTGAACATGTTAACGACCAATATCTGGACAAACTTCATTTCCGTAAACATGATAATCAGTTAATGGTGAAAAGGCTTGAAGAGGCACTCGATTAAAAAAAAAACAAGCCGTTTAACTCCAATGCTTAGATGTAAAATCACTCTGCATTAGCGCTCAGTTGGCGCGTGACCCAGTTAGCAGACGGGTTAGTCCATTGCAGTTTAGGGAAGGCCGTCTTGGAGGAACTGGTTTTTCCCGCGCGAAAAACCAGTTTCGGCAAGACGCCCTTCCCTAAACTGCAATGGACTAACCCGTCTGCTAAGGGCTTCAGGCCTGCTCGAACGCACAATGCATGGGTGTTAAACAACTGCCGTGAGGTAACAGAAATGGCTAACAGAAATGGATTTGAGAAAAAAGTAATAAAATGTAGAAACCAAATGTAGACACACTGGATCGAATAATAAAACAGTGAAAACAACGTTTCTTGTGCGTATAATAAATTTAATAATTAAAAAATAAGCAACAGTTTGATGAAGTTCGAGCCAAATATACTGTAACCAAATGATAATGCGTTGCCATTCTTCGGAAGAGGTTTTTACGCTTACTCAACGCTGGAGAATTTACCAGATTATTTTACGAATGTCATCCTTCCTATATTGGACAAACTAAACTAGCCTTAAAGTTTAGTTTAAAAGAGCATCAAAATTATATACAAACTGTGGAATTTTACAAATCCTCCATTGCCGTCAACTGTGGGAAAAATAATTGCAGTTTTGATTTCCTTGAACCACCTGTCCTCTGTCAATCTGGGTTCAATCTTGAACCGGACTTTCTATAGACCTACCACATCAAACTTAATTTGCTAAATATTGTAAATGATCAGAAATCCACGCCCTATTTCAGCCGCGCGTGGCGCATTCTGATGCCAGAGACCACACTCGATACTAGCGTTTATGATTGACCACCGATATTAGATAATTCCACCGGGTAAATGACGCTTCTCAAGAATGGCAACGCATATATATATATAATCGTTTGTTTGCAGTATATTTCTCCTGAAGAAGGCTAGCACGTTGCCAGACTCGAAATGCGCCGAGTTATTAGTTATCTTTTAACTATTATATTTATTATACGCACAAAAAAGTTTTTTTTCTGTTTTGTTGTAGTTTTGAGAGTTGAAAATTTTTTTCCAATGAAACTTATTGTTGTCTTTTTGAAAGGTAACAATTTCGTAATAGTAGACCACGAAGATCCAAACGTTTTAATTTCATCCGTACAACGTACTTACTAAGTGAGGTAATCAGCCGTCCTCTAGCTATAAGGTACGAACATCTAATGTTTCCGAAGAATGTTTGACTCAATTTGCAAATTTTCTTAAGACAGTGTTACCCTTCTAGGTAAAACACAATTGCCAAATTATGGTCAACACACAAAGCCACCTGGGATTTTCTAGTAAGTTTTTCTTGGGGGATTTTAATTACGCTTAATAAATTTGACACCTAAGTTTAAGCTCATACTAGAGCTTTTTTTTGGGTATAGGAGAAAAGAGACATGGTCCACTTCCTAGAGTCGAACTAAGGTCCCCTCCATTGAGCCTGGAGTGCCTTGACCGCTAGACCAACGAAGACAGGAACAAAGCTCTCTTTCTCCGTATGTAAGGATGTAAGATATTATTACCCTTCTCAGGGATAACACAATGGCCAAATAATGGTCAACACACAAAGCCACCTGTTAGCCCTAAGAAGGGTAATAATATCTTACATCCTTATATACGGAGAAAGAGAGTATTTTTCCTGTCCTCGTTGGTCTAGTGGTTAACCCACTCCGGGTTCAACGGAGGGACCTTAGTTTGACTCTAGGAAGGCGACGATGTCTCTCTTTCTGCAATATAAAAATAAAAGCTCTAGTTTGAGCTTAAACGTGGTTGTCAAATCTATTAACCGTAATTGCAATTTTTTGTTGCTGATTGTGCAAAAGTCAATCAAAAACAACAAAATTGTAATTTTGAAATATACAATTTTCACCTTCCTTCCTTCCTTCCTTCCTTCTTTCTGTCTTTTTATTTCTTTCTTTCTTTCTTTCTTTTTACGTCTAAGAATTGTTTGGCACTTTTAATTAACAGCCATAGACTTTTTCTTCATTCTGTTTGATATTAACTCTTAGCTTTGATATTAACTCTTAGCTAGCAAAAGCTGCTCTATGGACGCTTGAATCCAATATCTGATATTAACTTCAATGAGCCAATTTTTAAATCAAATGTAATTTTAATTTATAACTGATTATTTCCGCGACATTTAAACATGTTAATTTTCGGTGCATGAACATTTTCCGAAGTAAATACACACTAAACCTCTCTTAAAGACCACCTCTGTTCAGTGACCACCTCCCTTAACAACCACTTTTTCTGAAAACGTATTTCCTCACCTCTCATAAACCCAATGCTAAATTTACCTCCATTTAAAGACCATCTCTCTCTGAGCGACTGCTTTTTCACGGAATCGACGATGGTCGACTTAGGGAGGTTTTACTGTAAATCACCCTTTTAAAATTTTTTGACCTATGGATGCGTAATTGTCAACGTGTTCGTCTATTACCCTTTAAACTCGAGTTCGATGCCAATGGTGAAGTAAAGTGTATGTCGTTTTACTCTGCCCACCACAGTCCAGAGTTTGGTCCCTAGACAATGGACGTGCGGATTCCTCCGAAAGATTCCGATCCTGAAACAGAATAACCTTAGCTTTTCTAACGCCATGAAGGACATTTTCATGCAATCACAATAAATAATGATTCATATATTAATCTTCATGATTTTTATCACCAAGGAAAAGAGCATGCAAGCACACCGAAACGTTCTACTGTAGACGCACTATATACTACAGTGAAACCCCTTATTAACTGTCACTCGCCGGACAAAAAAAAAATGGCCGTAAAAGAGGGGTGACCGTAAGAAAGGGGTCATTGTGAAGGAGCTAGAACATTACATTATAGCCATTTAAATACTTCATTTCGAAATTTAATTATTTTTGAGCACATAAGGTAAGTTTAAGATAACGAACATAAGCGTTTGTTGAATATAACAAGTAAATTTACAACAAAACATTAAATTTACTTGCCTTGGGGGAAAAGATATTAATCACTGGGGTTTTTTGCGGGGGTTTTACTCATCAGTCCTTCTCCTTTGAAATGTAATATTAATTGCAAGATTAAAATCACCGTTTTTTCGTCGTTATGCTTACAGAACCTGCGTGTTAGTCAAGTAAACGATAATAATAAATGCAAACTGCAACTGTAGTTTTGTGCTGATATTTATTTATTAGTTTCGTGCGGTGTATGTATCACTATGTGATTTATTATCAAAGTCTTTTTTAAGCATTACTCATTTGAATCGGCGAATCCGAATCAATTAAATCCGAATCACTCTTTATTAATGGGAGTTGAAATTCTCCTTAGTTTCCTGTTGTGAGAAACGCCGTGAAGGTTGAAGTTATGGAATGAATCATGAAAACGACGTCCGCGTCCGTATCTGAGGGTGACCGCTAAGTAGAGGTTTGCAATACATTATAGTAAGTCAGTTTCCGCCGGGGAATTTTTATCTGACTGCAAAAGCTGGGTGACCGTAGCTAAGAGCTGTCCGTTAAGAGAGGTTTCAATGTATTTTCCTTTTACAATGATTTTGAATAAAAAAATATATATTTAATCTTTCCTACTCTTCTCTCTCATACACCTTGCATGAGCATTTCAACACGATATGTAAATAAATTATAAATGAATTATGCAGTATAAATATGCAGTAACAATGCAGTATACATATGCAGTAATAATGCATAAATTATGCAGTATCATACAAAGCAAACACGCAATTGTAATCACGCAATGTTTACATTCAATTTTCACTCGTATACAATGGAAGTTATTGAATAATTTGAATTGATTCATATGATAATTGGGGATGTTGTATGGCCTTCAGCAAACATAGGGGAAAGGGAATATGGCTGTCGAGGGTGTCCTGAGGTCTTAACCCTAAACTTTCTAGTTACTATTATGTGGATCTCGTGTCTCCCAATGGGATAAGGAATATTAAATGTAAAATACTCAGCAGTTTGATGAATAGCGGGGATTTGAGAAATTCGCGGACTTGCAACTAAATCTCATTAAACAAGGCATGAACTTGAATTAATCAAATTTAAATGAAACGTTGTTTCGCGTTGTTCGGGACTTTAAATGCATATAAAGGGATTAAAGGCCCTGTAATAACGGCTACCGTAAGAGCGTCCTGTAGCTTTCATTTAATATTGCTGTTTAAATATTCTGAAATCCTTGCTTGCTGTTCTTACTCCATATTCTCATTAGCTGCCGTTGTCGTAACTACATCGAAATATTATAATAAGATTCGTGGAATATCTGGAGGGCAAGGCCTCCTTACAAACCAACAGAGAATATTACTACTTAAGTTTTTAGAAAATAATATACAAAATATTTCCATATCGAAAAAATTGTTTTATAGCTTTGCAAGATATTCGCCTTTATCGTTAATGCCCTTTTTCATTTGAATAAACCTATTTTCAAAATAATTATGCCATTCAGAGGTTGGTATAGCAGAAACATGGGATTTTTAGCCTCAACTGCTCCTTCTGAGCTGTTTAAATCGTTGACCACGCATTTTAGTTTTGATCGTTGAGGACAAAACGAATCATTGGGTGCTAAGTCAGGTGAATAAGGGCAATGACTCATGAATCAATGTTTTCATGCTTCAAATAATTGACAGTTTGAAATGTAGTATGTGAGTTTTCATTGTCATAAAGATAAAGAACGATGCAACATTTCGAGTTATTTTCTCTGATTTCAGCAAACAAATTGTCGTATATCAATCAGCATTCACTGTTCTATGATCCTCTAATGCAACGGTTACAACATGGCTGAATTTACCAAAAAGCGAGGCAATCATTTTCTTTGAAGCACTTTGTGCACGAACAACTTTTGTAGGATTCGGTTCATTTTGGAACACCCAAACGGTGGATTGTTGTTTTGTTTGGGATTCATAGGAATAAATCCAGGTTTCATCACCTGTTACAATGTCAAAGATATATTTTGAGATACCACAGTTCAATATTTTCGAACTTTCCTTCCATCATTTGACACGAGCATCCTTTTGAGTTTGATTTAAATTGTATGGTAACCGACGCGCACATATTTCTTCATATTTCAATTATCAGGTAAAATTGAATAAACTCAAGTCTTTGAAATGTTCAAAGATGCCTCAATTTCACCAGATGCGACATGACGATCTAAAGTGATTAGTTGTCGCACAGCATCAATGTTTTGTGGTGTCACAGCAGTTTTTAGTCGACCTTCACCAAACTCAACACTGGAACTCCTACGTCCAAAATGGAATTATTTAAAGTGGTTGTAAATTGTTGCTTTAGATGGTGCTTCATTACCAAAAGTCGAATACGATAGACACACTGTTGCTGTGTCAAACCTTACCGAAAGTCATAAAAAATCATTTCGAAAATCCCTTTAACTTATATTCATGTTTTTCACTATCTCATTAATTTTAAAACAACGGCTTAAAAAGAATTTTATAGCAATTCTGGTTCTGCATTACCCAATGTTCACATGAAAATTGAAGTTCTAAAATGTCGTCAGCAATGAAAACTGTGGTCTTTTGTGTTGCCAAATTCTAAAAACTAAATACCGGCCTACGTATTACATTAAGTATATAATAGGTTAAATCATTCTGCATTGATAGTTCTTATTGATAGTATCATGACGAAACAATACAGAGTTTCACCAGGAGATTCCATGATGATGGTGATGGTATCATCTTTAGACTAATTTTTTCTGCGCTCACGACCTCATGGTTCAAGTTGTTAATCTCGTTTGACCAGGGCCGTAACCGGGATCTAATTTCGGGGGGGGGTCAAAAATTTTTACAGCATGTATCGATACAATCACAGCATGCAAGGCCGTAGCCAAGTCCCATTAAAAATTTAGTTTCGGGGGGGCGGTCCCTAAGATTCCCCCCTCTGAACATAGGCATGCATTTGACTCTTATCGATTCTAATGGAAAAAAATACACTAACTATACAACTGAACTTTCACTCCCAGATTGCTAAAGTTATACCTAGTATTATTATACTATTAGAGTTATACCTAGTGTTATACTATTAAAGTTAAACCTAGTGTTATTATACGATTAAAGTTATTCCTAGTGTTATTATACTATTAAAGTTGTACCTAGTGTTGATATACTATTAAAGTCATACCTAGGTTATTATACTATTAAAGTCATACCTAGTGTTATTGTACTATTAAAGTCATACCTAGTGTTGATATACTATTAAAGTCATACCTAGTGTTATTATACCATTAAAGTTATACCTAGTATTATTATACTATTAAAGTTATACCTGGTGTTTTTGTGCTATTAAAATTATACCTAGTGTTGTTATGCTATTAAAGTTATACTTAGTGCTATTATACTATTAAAGTTATACCCAGTGTTATTTACTATTTATTGCACTCACCTGGAACTGGTGGATGGAGTAGTAGCGAAATTCAACCTTCCTGAACAAGCACGGTTTATACTATGCAAAATGATATTTTAATGCCGTGTGCAGGGCCGTATCAAGGCTTCGTGAGCCCTAAAAAAATTTTTTTCTGGGCCACTTGTACTATAAATTAAGCCTGTGTAATTACAGTGGGACCCGTATATAACGCGGAACTTGGGACCAACTAAAGTGATCGTTAAATCCGATCTGAAATTCAAATTTTAAATTTTGAAAATGGAGTCGTTGCAGGGAACATATTTGCATACAACGTACACATACAAAATTCTAAAATTCGCAGAAATTCGCTCCGTGGTAAAAATACTGCCCTGATGATAAAGTCCGATTGGTAACAATTTTGAAGTATTGTTGAGTCTTTGCCGCGCCGGGCCCTAAAAAAAAGCGATTCCTAGACATTTGTCTTGTTTGTCTATGTGATAATGTAACCCTGGTAATGCGTCAATACTTCATTAATGCTTCTTGATGACTTTTAATTCGATAACTTCTTTTCCCCAAAAAATTAATAGGTCCAGCATTGATAGAGATGCCATGATCACCCGAGCATCTCGTCCGAGTTCAGTTTTTTCATTATAATTCAAGAAGTTCAAAGGCTCTACGACAATTGTTCTCAATTTGTTTTCACCGCTGGCCATTTAGGGTCTTTTTTTTCGGCCGGCGGGCCAAAAAATATAAAAATTATTAAAATATATTATACGCTATATAGATGTTGGCATAATTAAGGGGCTGGGGGGCTTAGCCGCCCCTAGAAATTTTCTAATTCAATGATATAGCGTTGAGGTAAGAGCTTTGGCCTCCCTCTAGAAGAAAATTAGTCCCGTCAGAAAAAAATTTAGTTTCGTACCTTTTGTAGCCGGGCCAGTTTTTGCTGTTAGCGGGCATGATGGGTCCGGGGTTGGTTCCCTAGACCTTAAGGGTTTCGAATTCCCCGAAGAACTGTGGGTCCTGGCGCTACGTCATTCTTGCTATCCTTGCACCGTAAATCTCAAAACAAAGCGGGAGGTTAAAAGATAGCAATTTCTGCCACCCGCGCTTAGGCTCAAGCTAGAGCCTTATGTATAGCAGAAAAAGAGTTATCACCTTGAACCGGAGTCGAGCCGGGAACTCAACGTATGACCGGTTGTGCCTCCTTTCCATGCTCAGGAAGTTAAAAAGCGCTATATTTACAAAGTGTCATTATTTCGGTTGCACATTTTGATAATATATCGATATTATATATATATTATTATATTTTTATATATATATATATATATATATATATATATATTGATTTAAGGAATATGCCTCCACGCGGTCCCTAGATAGATAGATAGATAGATAGATAGATAGATAGATAGATAGATAGATGGATGGATGGATGGATGGATGGATGGATGGATGGATGGGTGAGTGGGTGGATAGATAGATAGATAGATAGATAGATAGATAGATAGATAGATAGATAGATAGATAGATAGATAGATAGATAGATAGATAGATAGATAGATAGATAGATAGATAGATAGATAGATAGATAGATAGATAGATAGATAGATAGATAGATAGATAAGTGGGTAGGTAGATGGATGGATGAAAAATGTAAATGAGAAAACTAATTTGATTGAATGCTAAAAGTATTAAATTTTATAAGTAAGTATTATATTGCTATAACATCTATCATCTGCGTACCTAGACTTACATTTACTTCAATTTACCCGACTGTTCGCTTCACCAAAAAACCAGCGCAGGTCAAACTTCGTGTCAATCAAAGAATACATCTTTCATCTTAGCATGGTACTTTAAATTGATGTAGCGTTTGAGCAACCTCTAAAATGTCTAAAACATTTTATAAACCTCAGTCCGCTGTTCGGATTTTAACGCGCTCTGACGAAGTGCCAGTTTTGTGTCCATTTAAGAATAACCAAGGTCTCGAACATGACCAATCTCGTCAGACAAATCGCTTTTTGTGGGGCGGTTTAAAATCAATCAAATGCGCTTTTTGTTGGAAGCCCACTAGAACGCTTTTGTCACGGAGTTTTTAAATTTAGTTACCGCCGAACGTGATGAAAAAGACGAATTTTGAAAATCTCGTTAAAGCAGAATAGAAAAGTTGCAAAAAGCGTTTGCTGTAAGGCTTAAAGTGGGTGAAGTTCCGCATTTAACAAATTCAAATTTCTTGAGTATTAAATTTTTTAAATAGGTATTTGATACTTTTCAAATATACTTATTTCTCAATAAGTATTAATATATTTCCTTGTGAAAATGAAGAATAAGCCCAGGTTAATGTCTTAAAAATTTGAGCTGTAAGAGACTGAAGTGCCCACTTTCCTCATATGAAATTGACGAAACGTCTTATGTAAGCCATACATCATACGTTTGCCTTGCTTATGATTGATAGTATTATCGCGTACAAATAATGTCATCATATTTTCTTATTTGCGTGTCGTCATATTTTCTCATGAGCATGTCATCATATTTTGCTTATTTATTTTCGTACTAGATGTAATAATAATATGATATTTATATTATTAATATTATTATATTTCGTATTAGATGTAATAATAACCAAAAACTTGTGGGACCACAAATTTGAAAAGGCTATTG
This sequence comes from Dysdera silvatica, assembly GCA_006491805.2. Classification (NCBI taxonomy): domain Eukaryota; kingdom Metazoa; phylum Arthropoda; class Arachnida; order Araneae; family Dysderidae; genus Dysdera; species Dysdera silvatica. Next base: position 127,499,370 of record QLNU02014802.1, on the reverse strand, counting down.
AAAATGACCAAGCCAAAATTTTATAGGACTACGAAATTTAAACTGACAAGTACATGTCACATAATACGCTTGATTAAATAATAGTGGTTATGAAATAAATATGGATAACAGATAAAACTCTTCCTGGGGTCTCAAAAATTGAAGAAAAGGAATTTAACAAAACTACTACAGATCTGCAAATTTAAATGCAAAGGTTATGATAAAAAATAAGTAGGAGAAATCATCGCCATACTAATCGGAGTATTGGGTGTAATCGCACCAAATATTGAAAGTTACCTGGATACAATAGGAATAGACAAACCTGCAATACATTGACTTTAAGGGGAGTCTTACCTGAATGACATACATCTTACGACAACGTAGTACCTCAGATCCGTGGAAAGGGCCCGATATTAAAGAATAAATCTAGTCGTAAAAGAAAATTGGAAAAAGATACAAGATTGACTGAGCACATAATTATACAAATAATAATATATTACTGGTCATATATGTACATTAGATCATGAAATTTTTCGGTGACGAAATAGAAAGAGAAAAGCAGAGTGGCATATAAAGATGCGCAAAGGGAAATGGGATTACTTAAAAAAATCATTGAAATGAACAGGAATGAAAACTTATTCAATGATGAAACAGGTTGTTAGACCTTTCTCAAAGTGACCGATTACCAGAAAACGAACAGCACTAAACAAATGGAAATAAGTCCCAAGAATGCATTATTTTTAAAGAGTAGGAATGAGTCCAAAGAATGCATTATTTTTAAAGAGTAGGAATGAGTCCGAAGAATGAACGATATCTTTAATGAGTAGGAATGAGTCTGAAGAATGAATTGTATCTTTAATGGATGGGAATGAGTCCGAACAAAATGTATTCTAAAGGTTTGGGAAGTTTACAATTTCAGTATTATATATAATAATAATACGAAAGTTACACACAACGCAAAGGAGCATGGAGAGGTGTATGCCTGGAATAACTAGGAGAGATCGAAAAAGAAACACTTGGATGAGAGAGCAAACTAGGGTAGAGGACATCATTGTTAAAGTAAAAAGACTGAAATGGCGATGGTCTTGGCATATCGCAAGAACTGATCAACGATAGACAACGCAAAATCTCAACTAGATTCCAAGGGACCACCTAATAGCTAGAAAACTTCCTGAAACTAGATGGTTGGATGAAATAAAAAAACAGGTTGGGGTGACATGGAAGCGAATTGCTCATTATAGACTTGTGTGGAAAGCATTTAGAGATACCTTCATCCAGCAATGGATAGGTAATGGTTGAATATGATGATGATGATATGTGTGTTTGTGTGTGTGTGTGTGTGTCTAAACATATTTCAAAATTAATTAAGTTGATAAAAGTATTCAGCATCCGAAAAACCCGGGTTTGTTACCAGCAGGTGTTATATTTGTCCTCCCACCTCCTTAGAAATCTGCTGTCAGGGATTTGATTCTCAAGCCGGCAGAAGTTCGGATTCCTACAAACCATGGCGCAGCATGATCTTAGGTGTCCTTGCACCATATAGCATAAACGAATAATAAAACATTATTTAAATACAACAGCAAAAGTTTCTAATTAACAATACATGGAAAAAGAAACATCCTAAGACTTCAATTAATTTTCGAATTGTTAAACGGAACAAAAAATTCTCTTAGGTTTTAAAGAAATTTAAAAAAAAAAGTAAGTGTCTTTAAAATAGTTTTATGTATTTCTCCTTTTTTTAGTTTAAAAAAAAGTTATTAAATTCAAAGCGTCGCTTCTGTAAAAGGTTAATTATCAATTATGTTATTGTTTGCATTGGCGTCATGGGAGTTTTTTTCGTAAATTTTTGCGCAGCTTTCAGAGGCTCGTTAATCGAAAGATCAAAGGCAGTTCTTTGGAAATAAAAATGCAAATTTTTTTGCATCGTTGTATTTGTCGTAATGTCATTGTTATTGTATCTTTTCATCGTAACTTTACGACTAAAATTATTCACTTTTTATTCTTGAATGGCTTTTGACTCGGCATTCGAAGATTAGATTATTCTTGCTATTGTCCTCAATAACATTAATGCAACAAAAAGAACCGTTGTTTTCACACAGCATTAGAAATTTTTCTCTTGTATTTCTTTCCTATTTCTACTTTTTCTGTTTTCTTCTCATGTTGAAGATTATTGCTTTTTTTTTTTTTTTTTACCAATTTCCATTTACCAGAAACAAACTAACTTTTAGGCTTTTCGGTACTTGTGGGGTAACTATTTTGGCATCCAATACTTATATATGTAATTTAGACATTTTTAAATACTTGTAAGGTAATTTAGGCATTTTTAAATACTTGTAATGTAATTTAGACATTTTTAAATACTTGTAAGGTAATTTAGGCATTTACATATTTGTAAAGTAATTTAGGCATTTACATATTTGTAAAGTAATTTAGGCGTTTAGATACTTATAAGATAAATATTTAGGCATTTAGATACGTGTAAGGTAAATGTTTGGGCATTTAGATACTTATAAGGTAAATATTTGAGAATTTAGATACTAGTGAAATAAATATTTAGGCATTAGATACTTCTAAGGTAAATATTTAGGCATTTAGATACTTTTAAGGTAAATATTAAATATTTGGGCATTTAGATCCTTGCGATATAAATATTTAGCCATTTAGGTACTTGTAAGATAAATATTTGGACACTTGTAAGGTAAGTATTTGAGCATTTAGATGCTTGTGAAGTAAATATTTTGGATTAGAAAATTGTAAGGTAAATATTTAGGTATTTAGACACTTTAAGATAAATATTTGGGCATTTAGATACTTGTCAGATAAATATTTGAGCATTTAGATGCTTGTGAAGTAATATTTAGGCATTAGATACTCATAAGGTAAATATTTATACATTTAGATACTCGTAGGGTAAGTATTTAGGCATTTATATACTTTTAGGATAAATATTTGGGCATTTAGATACTTGTAAGCTAAATATTTAGGCATTTAGATAGCTCGTAATTCTGTTGAAAGTAATATGAAAGTCCACAAATATATGCTGTAAGCTAACTTATAAATACTTTCACGAAAAGCTCCCCTAATTATAGCGTACGTGCTAAAAATATTTACCAAGCGAACGATAATTAAAAACCATTTTCATCCCCAAAGGTTAAAACTTTGGAGGGGCAAAAACAAACGTGTTCCCTCCATTTAATTTATTTTCCAAACGGGATCTGGCAATTAAGCTGGTTTCCCTTGCCAAGCTCCAAGATCTAAAAATCACAATTTAAACATTATATTTTAAAGATTGTGCAAAAATCCACAGTAACAAAAGAAATGCTTTGTTCTCATCCAGAATATTTTTATAGCGGCGATTTTACGAAAAATAAATTTAATTTACCATTCGCAATTTGATATTTACCTAAAGACGAATTTTATATATATATATATATATATATGGCCTGCAAAAGGGTTGCTGGTATCTAACTGGAAGGAGACCCACACGCTGAACGTATGTGACGATGTGTGGAACCGGCCAGGCCAGTAACCTAGTGTCCTACCCCGCCTTCAAGTGGTGCAGGCTGAGCTTTCTATTTATGTGGCAAATTAATATTTGCTGCACGGATAGAAAGGCGGAAGGGGAGGGCTAATTCACCAACCCGTCTAGCCAGCGTGGTGAAATTATGGCTAATTCCTCCATTATGTTGACACACCAGAAACCATGGCCCCTAGTCTCCAGGTGCTGGAGTGCTCCTGATCAAGGCAGCGGTCAGTGTGGCATGAAAGCAGGGGGTGCTAAGAATCACTGGAATGGCCCAGGCTGCCGTTTGTTATTGACCTTGGCAACGTATAATGGACGATCCCTTGCTTCTGAAGCAAAACTTCAGGAATTGGAAGAAGAACTTGACAAGATCAAATGGGACATTGTAGGACTCAGTGAAGTTAGAAGAAAAGGTGAAGAGTTGGTGGAACTTAAAAGTGGACATTTGTTTTATTATAGAGGAACGGAAACTGGAAGAACAAGTGGTGTTGGCTTCTTAATCAACAAAAGAATTAAAGACTGTCTTCTGGAAGTTGAAAGTACATCAGATCGAGCAGCGAGGCTCGTTGTTCAACTAACCCAGCGATACCAACTTCAAATAGTACAGGTATATGCACCAACATCAAGCCATACCGACGAAGAGGTTGAAGAATTTTATGAAGAAATCAAAGAGTTACACACCAAAGGGAAACAACATATCAAGCTCATCATGGGGGATTTCAATGCAAGAATTGGACAACAGGAACAAGGAGAGACATCGGTTGGTAAATACGGATATGGGGAAAGGAATGAACGTGGCGATCAACTCATCGAATTTGCAGAAGCTGAAAACCTTAGCATCATGAATTCATTTTTTAAGAAGAAACCGCAAAGAAAATGGACATGGAAACACCCAAATGGGGGAACTAGTGAAATTGACTATATCCTGGCAAACAAGAAATCAATTATTGAAGATTGCAGTGTACTGAACAGATTTAATACTGGAAGTGATCATCGAATGGTGAGATGTAAAGTGCACTTAAATACTAAATTAGAACGACAGAAGCTCATTAGGAAACAAGTAAGTAAGAGGGTGGATTTAAAGAAATTAAAAGAAAATACCGAGGCATTCAAGTTGGAATTAAAAAATCGCTTTTCTGCACTGGAAGGACTTATTGAAGAAGTTGACATCTCAGAAGCAAATGAAAACATTGTTAAGACAATAATTGAAACTGCTGGGGAAATTGGTGGTGTAATATGTAAAAAGCAGAATAGCAAATTATCTGAGAAGACGAAACAACTCATGAAAAGGCGAAGACTTATGAAGGTGGACAATCAAAATACCAGTCGCAAGATCGAGTATGTAGAACTTTGCAAAACTTTGCGCAAAAACATGAAAGAAGATATAAGAAAATTCAATTGTGAGTTAGTAAGGAAGGCCATTGAAAGCAACAAGAGCCTTAGGGTTGTTAAAGGGAGTTTGTCTATTGGGAAGAAACACATCATTGCATTAAAAGGAGAGGATGGCACTGTAACAAGAAATAGGGAAGAAATACTTAGAAGAGTTGAAGAATTCTACAGAAAGCTGTATGAGGGAAACAGTGGATTAAACGAAGACTCTGAGATAGTCGAAGGAACAGCTCCTAAAATCTTAAAAGAAGAAGTAGCATTTGCAATAAAAAGTATGAAGAAAGGAAGATCCCCTGGCGATGATGGCATTACATTAGATATCTTAAAAGAAGCTGGAGAACATGTAGAAGACATACTCGCAAAATTCTTTACCAAATGCCTCAACAGTGGTAACATACCAAACCAATGGGATTCTGCAACAGTAATTCTTTTGCATAAAAAAGGTGATAAAGAGGATTTAAAAAATTACCGACCAATTAGCTTGTTACCTGCTATTTATAAAATCTTCACAAAAGTGCTAACACATCGCCTGCAGAAAAAATTAGATGCAGCTCAACCAAGAGAACAAGCTGGATTTCGAAGTGGATTCAGTACAGTGGACCATATTCAAGTATTAAGAGAATTAATTGAAAGAACACATGAATATGAACTTCCATTGTGTGTTGCATTTATTGACTATGAGAAGGCCTTTGACTCTATTAAAACATCAGCAGTCATCAACTCTTTAAGATCAACAGACATTGAGGATGTGTACATTGACATGGTGAAACGTGTGTATAAAAATGCAAGTGCAAAATTTCGGTTACATAAAGATACCAAAACTATCAAAATTGGTAAAGGTGTGAGGCAGGGAGATACCATTTCTCCAAAACTTTTTACTTCTGCTTTACAGATGATTTTTCAGCTGATAAATTGGAATAACAAGGGAATAAAAATAAATGGTGAATATTTAAATCATCTGCGGTTTGCTGATGACATTGTTATTTTTTCAACGGACCCATTGGAACTCCAAGACATGGTACAAGAGCTCTCAACTAGAAGTGAAGAAGTTGGACTCAAGATGAACCTACAAAAAACTAAGATCATGTTCAATAATTTTGTAGAGGAAACAAAAATACAAGTTGACAACACTGAGCTAGAAATTGCTGATTCATATATTTACCTTGGCCAGCTGATTTCAATGGATGGCAACATTATGAAAGAACTCAACAGACGTATTAAACTTGGCTGGAGTGCATTTGGAAGAAACAGTTTTATCCTGAAGGGGAAATTGCCTTTATGTCTAAAAAGAAAAGTCTTCAACCAGTGTGTATTGCCAGTCCTCTCTTATGGATCAGAGACATGGAGTCTAACAGTTGGAGCAATACGAAAGTTACAGACAACGCAAAGGAGCATGGAGAGGTGCATGCTTGGAATAACTAGGAGAGATCGAAAAAGAAACACTTGGGTGAGAGAGCAAACTAGAGTAGAGGACATCATTGTTAAAGTAAAAGGACTGAAATGGCGATGGGCTGGGCATATTGCAAGAAGAACTGATCAACGATGGACAACAGAAATTCTGAACTGGATTCCAAGAGACCACCGAAGACCTAGAAAACGTCCTCAAACTAGATGGGTGGATGAAATAAGAAAACAGGTTGGGGTGACGTGGAAGCGAATTGCTCAGGATAGACTTGTGTGGAAAGCATTTGGAGAGACCTTCATCCAGCAGTGGATAGATAATGGTTGAATATGATGATGATGATGATATATATATATATATATATATGTACGTGTGTATGTGTGTGTGTGTGTGTAACCTCGATGCTGGCAGACAGACTTTTCTTGCTTAAAAGAATTTTGTATTTTAGAGTAGTTTGTTTTTTGCTATAAATTAGTTGTGGGAAAATCAACTTCGATCTTTTTGAATCATAATATTAGATTTTATTAAAATATTGAAGTGTTTGTTCATTTAATTCGTGTTCTTTTAGGGGGAACTGAATTAATAAACGACTGAATCTGCACTATTGTTTTTAATCCCTGGCATGGGAGCCCAGAGGGGGGTGCAAGGGGGTGCACTTTCACACCCTTGGCTTATGAAAAAAGGGGAAAAAAACTATATTCACAAGAGACTACAGTCGAACAACATTATTCAATTGAACTTTTTCCTGGATGCGCCCCTAGCTTATAATTTTTGGGGCGCCGATTGTCCCCGGGGTCATTTTGAAATAAATAAGAATTTTTTAAGTAATCTATTTGTTTTTGTTTTATCGTTGAATTAAATTGGCTTGAAGATTTTGTTTTGCGAATAATGAGGAGCTCTCGGTATTTGCAAAACAAAATGTTTAAATCAATTTAATTCAACGACAAAACAAAAACAAATAAATTGCTTAAAAAATCTTAATTATTTCGTAACGACCCCAAGGATTAAAAAAAAAAAATATGGTGCAGATCCTGATCCAGGCCTGCGGTGGCGGTGTGCGGTAACGCGTTCTCCTATTGCGCGGCTAATCCGGGTTCGACTCCCAGCAGTGCAAAAAGAACGCTTACTCAGAGATCTCATAAAAGATCGCACTGCTCACTGTAGTCCGGGGTTTGGTTCCCCAGGCCTTAAGAGGTTCGGATTCCTCGGAAAACTGTAGGTCCCGGCGCAGCATGACCACTGTAGTCTTTGAACCGTAAAACCAAAAAAACAAGCAAACAAAGACTCCACCAATAATTTACTAATTCACTACCCCCAAACAACAATAAGTTAACGAAAAGAATACTCAATATTTTAATAAAAAAATTACTACTATGATTCAAAGTGATCGGAAGTTGATTTTTCCCAAACTAATATATTTCTAAAATTGTTCTAAAGCACAAAATAAAGAATTCCTGAAGTAAAGTCTATTATGACAACGTGCAAGTTGTTCACACACGCACACACCTATATATATAAAGCTGCGTTTTAGTGTAATTGCGAAGATTTTAAAATTCAAGTGAAGTATCAGAAATTGAGTTTTACCAGAACAATTCTTTCGGTTTTGTTCATAACTGATACGGATCTGTCATAATATATAAGTCTCGATTTGAGGTGCGACGGGCACTTCGGAGGCTTCCCTTGTAAGCACGACCTTTAAGCATGCAAGCGGAAAATCGAGGATTTTCATGGAAATTACAAGGGCGCGAACGCATTAATTAGAATTAAAATTGGATTATCAGTTTAACTATCTTTGTGGGGATATCCATTTAAACTAATGTTCTCAGAAATAACGTGCATATTTTGATAACCCAAATGATGTGATTTATCCATTAATTTTCCGAATGTATATTGGGATATGTGTAAAGATGCTCTACTTAGCCGCCCTAAAAACCATGTTACAAAGTAAAGAATATGTAATATGGTTAATAATTCTATAGTTCTGAATAAAATTATGATAAAATTCTTTATAAATTAAAATTTATAAATCTTTTGTTATATTTTTTTTGTTCTCTCTAATAAACACATTTGTAATAAATTTTAAAAATAATCTAAATTGCAAATATGGCTCACGTTTCTGTTAGGAGATTAAAGTACTGTGTGTTAAAACTGTTATTAATTGCACGTTAAAATTCGTTTTATTATGAATATTTTCTAACTGATATCATGGTAGAAAACTTGTGAAGGTTTTAATTAAACTACTCTGTATAAATTAATTTTACTATATTTGGTTATTTTCTTTTCTCATTAAAGTCTTCTTTAGCAGAAAATTATAATCACTATTGATTGCAATGTTTTCTAACATCACTATTATCTTGCTATGAACACAAAATTTGTGGGAATAATACTGGGAATAGAAAAATTTTAATATGATATGTAACGAGAAAATATGCAAAAAATATCCGGAAAGAATAGTGCCACAGCAGATCGTCTGGAGATTTAGCAAAATAATAGTTTGGCAATGAAAATTATTATGTTTCTAATTTAAAAGCTTTGTGAAGATTAGGATAAAAGCAAACCCCGTTTAATTAATACTTTTGAGCTTACATTTTTTCAACTATATCATGCAAATTTTCTTAAGACAAAAAAGTTTTGAAATAATAGTTCTTCTGATTTTTGTAAGCATGGAACAGAACAGGATACACTTGTGGCATATTTTTAGAAATATTTTGAAAAATGGGATATTTGTATTTTACAAAGAAGGTAGTTTGGAATATAAAGAAACTAAAATATGAATGCAGACGTGTTCTTCATAAGAAATGATCTGTTTTTCCAAGGAACATTGTTTCATACATAAATAAGCAGAGTTCCAGCAAAACCAAGGCATTTGTAAAATGCAAGCTTTGTTTTTCTACATTCTGTGAAAGGAATAAAACCTTAGAAAAGTTTACATAATTCTCACCAATTAGCAGTTTATACCCATTTAAGTAACTTCAAAATTTTCATACGTATATACATTTATTCCCAATGTTTTATTTAAAGAAAGAAATTCTAAATTTGTTATACCCAATTCCTCTCATCACGTTTCTCCTCTCGTACAATATATTTTTTAATTTATGTTTGCAATTTAGGTTTTTATTTCTCTCATTAATTTGATCCTTTTTAATTTAAAAAAATGAAATGAGGAAAAATCAAATTATTAGTATAGAATAGTTCTTAATTAAAAATGCCTACTTAATTTCCGAAGAAATATTCCATAATCTAATTAAATTTTTCTACCGGTGCGACTGTGGAAAAATATTCAGGGAAAGCTTCCCTCAAAGGTCAAATAACCACATGGACCTACATCTTCAATAAAAATTTGGTAATTATATTTGCTTTGTTATTTGTCTTTTCTTATTTTCCATTTTCTGTTTTTCCTTTTAGTCCTTTGAGATTTAAGGACAGTGGGAACGAATTTTTTAAAGAATTAAAAGCTGCATTATTTTAAAATTTGTACAAGACAAAATTAACTCGTATATTTGTGTCTACTAATGATGCTAATATTACGCCATAGTTTTTGTTTGTAACTTTTAATCTTAAATTGCAAAAACGTCACAAGCATAGAAATTTACTGTGAAATTGCATAAAAATTCATGGTTTTTTTTATTTTTGACCACAGCAGTAATGTTTCATTAAAAAATCTAGTATATCTGGGTGCCCATTGCAAAATGTTACGTTAACGCAACGTTGGCCGTTAAAGATGTCAGTTCATATATAAGTACAAAATTCAGGATTTCTATAATACGCAATTCCTTTTTCACATAAGAAAAATTGTATATGTCATCTAAAATGCTTTTACAGATATTCCCATAATTATCTGAATAATTATCTAATAAAAATCCAATTAATAAAATTTTAATTATCTAATAAAATCATAATTACCTAATAGAAGTCTAATTATTTAATAAAAATTCAAATTAACTGTGTACTAATAAAAATTCCAATTCAGCAATGAAAATTTCCTATATCCCAATTAGCTAATGAAAATCTTAAGTAACTAAAAAAGTTCTAATTAGCTAATGTAATTCCTAATTAACTAATACAAGTCTAATAAATAATCAAAAATTCATAGCATTTTGTTTTTCGGAGATGTTGCGTTCAACCGTCGGTCCCGTCTCAGGTAGTTGCAACGTGTACCTTTGGAGCGTAAAACTACTTAAGCCAAACCAAATCACAGCATGTGGCCCCCAAAATTAAGGGGAGTCTTTTTTTTTTTTAATACATGGAAAGGGTACTCAAGAGCTATAATTACAACGGGGTGGGAAGGTGTGGGACATGAGTGTAACCAAGGCACTTGCCCCACCCAGAAATGAAAGTTTAAGTATATTTGAGTATATTTTAGTATTTCGAATAGTATATTTCGGGTTAGCAATGGTTTTCTCCCCGAGATGGAAAGCTGGCTTACGCCCATGCAGGGGGAGGGGAGGGTTTCAGGAGCACCCCTATTACATTTTCTATGCATAT
>QLNU02014802.1:127472639-127488492 GCA_006491805.2 Dysdera silvatica | reverse complement strand
TGATATCTCAGAAGCAAATGAAAACATTGTTAAGACAATAGTTGAAACTGCTGGGGAAATTGGTGGTGTAACCTGTAAAAAGCACAATAGCAAATTATCTGAGAAGACGAAACAGCTCATGAAAAGGCGAAGAGATATGAAGGTGGACAATCGAAATACCAGTTCCAGGATTGAGTACATAGAACTTTGTAAAACTCTGCGCAAAAGCATGAAAGAAGACATAAGAAAATTCAACTGTGAGCTAGTAAGGAAAGCCATTGAAAATAACAAGAGCCTTAGGGTTGTTAAAGGAAGTTTATCTGTTGGGAAGAAACACATCATTGCATTAAAAGGAGAGGATGGCACCGTAACAAGAAATAGGGAAGAAATACTTAGAAGAGTTGAAGAATTCTACAAAAAACTATATGAAAGTAACAGTGAATTAAACGAAGACATTGAAATAGTCGAAGGAACAGCTCCTAAAATCTTAAAAGAAGAAGTTTCATTTGCAATAAAAAATATGAAGAAAGGAAGAGCCCCTGGTGATGATGGTATTACATTAGATATCCTAAAAGAAGCTGGAGAATATGTAGAAGACATACTTGCAAAATTCTTTACCAAATGTCTTAACAGCGGTAACATACCAAACCAATGGGATTCTGCAACAGTAATTCTTTTGCATAAAAAAGGTGATAAAGAGGATTTGAAAAATTACCGACCAATTAGCTTGTTACCTGCTATTTATAAAATCTTCACAAAAGTGCTAACACATCGCCTGCAGAAAAAATTAGATGCAGCTCAACCAAGAGAACAAGCTGGATTTCGAAGTGGATTCAGTACAGTGGACCATATTCAAGTATTAAGAGAATTAATTGAAAGAACACATGAATATGAACTTCCATTGTGTGTTGCATTTATTGACTATGAGAAGGCCTTTGACTCTATTAAAACATCAGCAGTCATCAACTCTTTAAGATCAACAGACATTGAGGATGTGTACATTGACATGGTGAAACGTGTGTATAAAAATGCAAGTGCAAAATTTCGGTTACATAAAGATACCAAAACTATCAAAATTGGTAAAGGTGTGAGGCAGGGAGATACCATTTCTCCAAAACTTTTTACTTCAGCTTTACAGATGATTTTTCAGCAGATAAATTGGAATAACAAGGGAATAAAAATAAATGGTGAATATTTAAATCATTTGCGGTTTGCTGATGACATTGTTATTTTTTCAACGAACCCATCAGAACTCCAAGACATGGTACAGGAGCTCTCAACTAGAAGTAAAGAAGTTGGACTCAAGATGAACCTACAAAAAACTAAGATCATGTTCAATAATTTCGTAGAGGAAACAAAAATACAAGTTGACAACATTGAGCTAGAAATTGCTGATTCATATATTTACCTTGGCCAGCTGATTTCAATGGATGGCAACATTATGAAAGAACTCAACAGACGTATTAAACTTGGCTGGAGTGCATTTGGAAGAAACAGTTTTATCCTGAAGGGGAAATTGCCTTTATGTCTAAAAAGAAAAGTCTTCAACCAGTGTGTATTGCCAGTCCTCTCTTATGGATCAGAGACATGGAGTCTAACAGTTGGAGCAATACGAAAGTTACAGACAACGCAAAGGAGCATGGAGAGGTGCATGCTTGGAATAACTAGGAGAGATCGAAAAAGGAACACTTGGGTGAGAGAGCAAACTAGAGTAGAGGACATCATTGTTAAAGTAAAAGGGCTGAAATGGCGATGGGCTGGGCATATTGCAAGAAGAACTGATCAACGATGGACAACAGAAATTCTGAACTGGATTCCAAGAGACCACCGAAGACCTAGAAAACGTCCTCAAACTAGATGGGTGGATGAAATAAGAAAAGAGGTTGGGGTGACGTGGAAACGAATGGCCCAGGATAGACTTGTGTGGAAAGCATTTGGAGAGACCTTCATCCAGCAGTGGATAGATAATGGTTGAATATGATGATGATGATATATATATATATTAAATTTTAGAATTTTTGATGTACTATCCAACCAAATTAATTATTTTTTAATAAATCGCCAATTTAAAAAGTTTTAAGTAAAAAACGTGATTTTCGCATTAAAAATGCACCATGTATGCATGTTAAGTTGTATAAATGACCATTTGCAGACCAGATAAGCAATTTTATTGTAAGAGAACATTAAAAATAATGATTTACTTTATGAAAGAAATTATTGCTACATACTACTCATAATATAAATGACTTTTGGCAATGTTAACACTTGATAAAGACCATTGCCTTGTGATCAGAAATCCCGTTTTTAACCCAAAACCTTTTTCTTTACTGAATATGTTCGATTCTGATTGCCATTTATCTAATCAAAATAATCGTTTTAAGAAGATGCGAATAGGAAACAAATTAAACAAAAGTAATTGTTTCAAAAAGTGCTACTGGCATGAACGTATTTAAATTAAATTGAAATAGGGTGATGCGATTTTCATTTATTTAAAGTTTCTTTTTTACTTCTCATGTTTTTACATTTCTCTTTTGTTTATTGTTTTCGTGTTTATTTTATGTTTCATTGTGCGCATGCTCGTGACGAAAGTAAGTGTAAAAAATAAAAAAATGCCCAAAAAAGTAGGAAAAATATAATATAAAACGCATGAGAAACTAATAATAATGGCAGCACTCAAAAAAGCATACGTAACAAAAAGATTTACTGCAGAAATCATACTGGCACTTGATACACGTAGATTTTTTGTCACAAATCTGGCAAGCAGATTCTTCGAATAAAAAATTTATATCTTCTAACTCTTTAAACTCTACGTATGGAACATCAAGCCCGCCTTTGAGTCATGCATACTTAATACTGGTTTGTGTGTTGAAGATTGGAATTGGTTTAAAATTAAACTTTAATTTTTTAATATATTTTCACACCTACGAACAATTTTTTTATTATCTACAAAAAATATGTTCCGCTTGATAAAATCTTTCTATTGATAGAAACAAAAAACAATCGAATGGTTGCATAAAACCCGCCAAACCTTCTCGCAAAAATTTCAATAAAATAGCGATGTCCTCATCTTTATAACGTTTATTAGATTTTTGACTGCTCCGTGTATCAGAACAGTCTTCTTTTCTACATTTCTTTCATCAGTGGACTTGAAAATATTTTGGACGAAATATCCTACAAATCTCTTATCCAATTCGCCAGATTTGGAACACCGAATTAGAGAAAGAGAAGAATTTTGTTGAAACAGTCCCTTATTACGTTAGTCAAAGAGGACAGTGACGAAATAAAATATAATTCTTTCCTTCTTTGATTCATTCTATAATTATTTAAATGCAGTTAATTGCTTGTTTTACAAGTTACGTTTTTGTTTAATTCGTTTTCTATATAAATTATCTTAAAAATAATTATTTTGGTTAGATAAATGTCAGTGGTTAATGAAAAAGTTTTGGGCTTCTGATCATAAGGCAATGGCCTAGTGTATCATTGCTGGAAGTAATTTATATTATGATACAATGTCTGTGGCGATCATTTCTATCACTTTCATGAAGTGAATCATTAGTTTTATTATTCTCGTACAACAAAATTGCTTATCTGGTCTTCAAATAACCATTTATATAATTTAACATGCATATATCACACCCTTGCGACGAAAGTGTTACAACTCAAAAAATCCCAATTTTCAAGACAAGCAAAAAATGTTTATGGCTGAATACTGGATTTTGTGTTCATTTAATGGCTTCAATCCTAAAATCAGTTCCTAAAAACATCAGATGAGGCAAAATTTACTTCAGTTATTAGATCAAAACCCTTGTTATGACGACTTTTCGAGTTATAACGGTTTATGAGATTCTTTCAAGATTTGCGTGATGTACTATTTTGAATTATAACAGTTTCGTTGGTCGGTTTTTGATATTTACTGATGCCGAGCAAGAACTAAAAACGGGAAGTACTATTTTGAAAAGAAGAAAGCTAGACGTCATACTTTCCATTTGAATACGTGTGTTCGATAGGCTTTTATTTTTTGCTAAAATTAAAATTTATTTCAATAAAAATTGGTTGATTTATTATATTCAATGAATTACCTCTTCTTGAAATACAATAAATCAAAATTGAATTTGATTTATTATATACCAAGAAGATATAATACTTCAATATAAGTTAATATTATTTAATGTTTATGTTTCAATTTATGAGTTTGTTTTTCAACATATTTATTGTCAATACAAAAGTTTTTGGCGTTTGAATGTGAGAATTTCTATGTTCCTATCACTGATTAGGGGGGGGGGGGTTCGGCGGACGTGTAGGAAGAGGCGGCAAAAGGTGGCTTTAGGATGGCAAAAAGTAGCCTTGGGGCGGCAAAAGTAATATAGGGGCGGCGAAAAGGTAAATTCGCCTAAATAATTAGAAAGATCCTTTCTATTATATATTGGCGCAGTATGGCCCAGATGCTCTTGCGCCATAAAAAATCCAAACAAACAAACTTTCTATTATATTATATATATCATAGAAATTTTCCAAATCTTAAATGGATCAGGAACATTATAAGAGCTTTCTACATCACAGCTACCAGTCCGGTTCACAGCTTCTTCAATGATTGACCAGTTATGATCCTGTTATTGTGTTACAACCGGAGAGAATTCACACTGAGCACGACTGGGAGACGTCTGAGTAGATTCAGTACTCTTTGCGAGATCCATAATAATAATATTATTATTATTATCAGCTCCATCCACAGTATCACTGTAGTCCGGGGTTTGGTTCCCTAGGCCTTAAGAGGTTCGGATTCCTCGGAAAACAGTAGGTCCCGGCGCAGCATGACCACTGTAGTCTTTGAGCCGTAAAACCAAAAAGCAACCAACCCATCCACAGTAACGGCGGATTCAGTAGTAAACGAGGGATCTGCTGCACCGGTGGGTTCCACAAGTAGTTCTGTAAGGGCAAGCTTCACAAACATGAAGCCAGTACTGTTAGTAGGAAAGTACGTCATCGTACTCTTTCTAGAAAGAAACAAAGGCCGTGGAAATAATTTGGGAGGTATTATTACCCCATCCTCTTTGCTAACTATCAAGATTCTATCCTAATATTTCTAAAAAGTTTCTACATTGGTGACTCTATTTCCTTTGAACATCACCTAAAGAGGAGCAATTCAAGTTGTAACCAAATCCTTTCCTTTGACCATTCATCGAAAGTGTGACAACTCGAAATATAATATTTTGACAGTATAAGAGGCAATCGCGGAAACTGTAACAACTCAAAATTATATGTCCCTTCCTGCCTCGTCCGATATCGGAAAGAGTTACAACACGAAATATCACACTTTACAAGAAGAAAACCTAACTGTCCTTCGTCCGAGGTCAATGGGCTACTAAAGATGGAACTCTTTCCATGAGAGGCGGTTAATAGCCATGAAACATTAACACCGTTACATAGGCCAACTAGCTGAAACCAGAATAACTTATGGCCTAACGTTTCCTACAATAAGATGCAGCACCGTTTTTTACATCTGGTTGTAACATCAAGTAATTTTAACCGAATTTTGAGTTGTAGCACTTCCATCGCAAAGATGAGATATGATGGATGCATTTTTAATGCGAAAATAACGTTTCTGATTTAAAACTCTTTAAATTGGCGTTAATTTGGTTGGATAGAGCATCAAAAATGCTAAAATTTGATACGTATATAAGTCAATGTTTTGTTTAATATACACGTGCGTAAAACATGGTATAAGTTTTGGCTTCTACCGCCTCCAGGACTCTTTAGAGGGGCCATTCATGCGAAATATTTTACAAGTGAAGTCTACCTTGGGAGACCGTTCTAACAATATACAGTAGTGGACAAAATTGTGGAAACCCTTTGAAAAAAGATTATTTTAGAGGTTTGATGGCTAATAACACCACTTTTTTTTGTACCAATACTATAAAATTATATATCATTGGAAAGGTAATTTAATCAAGATTGTAATGCAATAACATTTATGAATCGTATTTTAATAGAACAGCATTCATAAAGAAGAAAGGTGATATACATAGAAAAAATGAGATATACAAAAATGTTCACCATACCAGTTAATACTTAGTTGGGTAACCTTTAGCCTTAATTACGGCCTTACAACGCTTTCCCATGGAGTGAACCAAGTTCTTTAGTTCTGCAGCTGTTATAATATGAAACCAAGATTGAATTATTGCTTCTGTTAATTGTGTTTTATTGCTGGGTTGCTTCCGACTAACAAGCTTCTTTAGCCGGCTCCATAGATTTTCGATGGGGTTAAGGTCTGGGCTATTTCCAGGCCATTCCAGCAGTTGAATATGATGATCTTGAAACCATTTTTTGCACACACGAGCAACATGACATGGAGCTGAATCCTGTTGAAATATAAATGCTTCATTATCTTGGAAAAGATCACATGCAGAAGGCTGCAGCTTGGGCTCAAGTATTTCATTTATGTATCTTTGGGCATTTATATTCCCATTGATCACGCAAATTCTGCCCACACCTCTTGATGTTATACAACCCCAAATCATAACACTAACTGGGTGTTTCACGGTAGGTGTAATGCACTCAGGATGGAAATCTTCTCCAATTCTTCTCCATACGTATTTTACGCCATCACTACCAAACAGTGAGATTTTGGTCTCATCACTCCAAATTACACTGTCCCATTGTTCCGTTGTCCAGTTAACATGGGTTTTAGCCCAGTTTAATCTTTTCAACCTCTGTTTGACAGACAAAAATGGCTTTTTTCGTGGAATTCTTGCATTTAGACCACATTCATGCAGTCTGCGCCGAACAGTCCTTGCACTTAACTTCACATTGCATTGCGCCATTTCACCTTGTATACACAGAGATGATTTTTTCCTGTCACCTAGGCACTGTCTTTTAATTCTTCTATCATCACTTGCTGTTGTGCACCTTTTTCTGCCTTTACCAGTCTGGTTTTGTAATGACTGAGTCTCCTTATACTTCTTCAAAAATTTAGAAATGCCACCTTTAGTTAAGTTTCCCCCAATATTTCTTCTAATTTCTTCATAACTGTAGCCTTGTTCACTTAATATTACTATTTTACATCGCTTCCTAGGTGACCAGTCAACTCTTTGCGCCATTTCTTTAATTTTATTACGTTTTACAAGCACACTAAATCAAAGAGCACAAAAAAAAAACAACCAACTTGATAGCAATTACAGAACACACTGATAAATGTCCTGTAACCTGTTGGCTCATTGCCAAAACAAGAGAAAACATGATTGGCTCATTGCCAAAACAAGATGACACCTGATTGGCTCTGTAAACACTCATGCTCATTGGCCACATTCAAATGAAGGAAAGCTACTTCATATAAATGTAAGCAAGCTGTGCTTCTTTTTTCTGGTTATTTGGCTATAACTTTTGATAGAATACAGATAATTGAACAAATGTTATTGCATTACAATCTTTATTAAATTACCTTTCTAATGATATATAATTTTATAGTATTGGTACAAAAAAAAGTGGTGTTATTAGCCATCAAACCTCTAAAATAAACTTTTTTCAAAAGGTTTCCACAATTTTGTCCACTACTGTATAACACTTACCGTTTCGCGATTATCACTCCGGGAACTTCCCTTGTTAGATGCTCAAATTGGTTTGGCTTTGTCTGCACTTCAGGGTCGTGAGGCCATTTTGTCATCCATCTTGGCTTGGGCTCAGTGCAACCACACCGATCGCACGAACCTTAATCCGTTACTGATTTACCAGTTTATTCTACTTCACACATTATATGACACCTTCTTTTGCCAAAAATATAAATCTGAAAATGTTGCGTTTTTAAATAAAACGGTCTAAATTCAAGTTTGAAAAGAAGCTCAGGGTCAAAACATTTCATATTTTGCCCCAAATGCGGGCGAAAATTTCCTTTCGGAAGACTTCGGTTCATCGTTTATGACTAACAGGATTTTGAAGTGATCATAAAGTGATTTTGAAATAAGCTATAACTATTGCAGTGAAACCTCTGAATAGCGAAAACTTCGGAACTTTAGTGGTTGTTCGTTATTCGGAAAAGTTAAGGAATGACAAGAAATGGGACTGAGAATTGGTAAAGTGTCCGTTTAATCGAGGTGTTCGCTCTTCGGGAGTGTCAGTTAAGGTGATTTAATTATATTTGCCAATCAAATGAGCGTATGATAATTTTCGAAGAATTTTTAATGTTATTGTTTGTTTGTTTTACGGCTCAAAGACTACAGTGGTCATGCTGCGCCGGGACCTACTGTTTTCCGAGGAATCCGAACCTCTTAAGGCCTAGGGAACCAAACCCCGGACTACAGTGAGCAGTGCGATCTTTATGAGATCTCTGAGTAAGCGTTCTTTTTGCACTGCTGGGAGTCGAACCCGGATTAGCGGCGCACTAGGAGAACGCGTTACCACACTGCGCCACCGCAGGGCCGAATTGTTAATGTCAGCTGTGTTAATAAATTTATAATACAAACATGACTTTGCATTTCTTCATTATCATCAACTTTACATATTTTCACAAAATTAGTTAAAAATTAGCTGAAAAGTTAGTTAAACAATAGTTTTTACTCCTTTTCTATAAGTAAGAGAGCATTATCACCATATGATAGAAATTTAACAAAAGCTTCAGGAAGCAGAAAATAAGCCGAAATTAATTTCTATATATTTCTTCAATTAAAACATTAGCTTAATCAAGATAATATTAATACAATACTTGTTCTCCTTGGTATTAAGAATTGTGCGATTGGAAATTTTAATGTAAAGTGATAAGAAGCAACCCATAGGTCAACATAGATCCAAAATACGATAAAACCAAACTTTTCTCCAATTCTATCATTCCCCATGCAGAGAGGGGTACTAGCTGATAGTTAATTGCAATTTTTACAAGTTTTACAAGTTGTTGTTCATCTCGAGTCTTCAAATTCGGCATTAGGACTTCGTGCAAATAAACTGTAAACGAATCCTGCACTTGCATCATCGCTTCTGGAATGGAAGAGGCACACAGTACTAATCCAAAAATTGCAACAATAAGTGGAGAGTTGACAAATAAAGTCTCTAGAATTGCTGCGTTATAAATAGGTTTCGATAAAGCAATAAGCTCAAAACTGCTAGCTATATAGCTAAATATCGTGCAAAAATAAGAAGACATAATAACGAAAACTATGAAAGAAAACACGGAGTCTAATTCTTTTGTAACGGAAATGATACTGTGGTACACTTTCAGTACTTTGAGTAAGTCATTCTTGTTTAGATGGTTTCCAAGCATCTCACTTAGACATCGAAACATACTTGATATATAACGACAAAGGATGCAGTAAAACAGCACAAAAAAACTAGGAAATGTTAACATGTTTGCAAGTAGTTGACTGCTCGTGATAAAAACCAAGCAATATATTGAAAGCGTAACACTCTTGAAGTCGTGGCAGTACAAGTACTGACTTGCATAACCAATGGAAGTTACATCGAAACTCAGGAGGATGATGTACCCTATAGCATATACGATGGGAATTACGAGAATGAGAGCAGCAAGTACATTTATTTTGCATGCATCGCTAGCTAGATTGTGGAACAAAGTATCTTTAAAGATGGTTTCCATATTTATCAGCAACTTATGCACTTGTTTCCTTTTTCTGTAGCACAAGTGCCACACATAAACTGGCGCTATCTTTGAAAGACATGTACTTACGACCACTCTAATCCCTTCAACTGCAAAATTGCATGCAGCATATGTATACAGAAAATAACACATCTCAAAATGCGAAACGAGGATGAATATGGATTTTGTAATGCTTTTCCAACGCCTTGACTTTGTCTTAGTGAAATAGGGTTCTAATCCACAGATAGTGAGTATGGTAGTCAGCCATCCAAATTGAAGTTTAGGGTTGATGCTTATAATTTTCATTTTGAGACGAAATCGGAATGCTGAGAATCAACTGAGTTTCTATTAAGACTGAAAGAAGCCTTCTGGCATTAGACGATCAGTTTGTTGTTCTGTTTTGTCATTGGTCCCATAATGCATTACTAGCATTTCAAGGTATAATGTCACACAATCAATATTGTCCGTTATCTGTCAGTAATTACTTCTATTGTTGAATCAATGCATGGTAGAACCTCAATATTTAAATGTGTCTCCACTGGTAGCCAGCAAAGTTTCATAATAGTCTTCACTCTCACGCTAAAAGATGATGTACAAGTTCATGTTCGTATATATCTTGCCTTTTTAATTATGAAGGAAGCAAAGGAAAACGTAATTCTACAACAACGTATACAATATTCAGTATACAATATGAATAAATGCGCTATTACCTTCATAGGCTCTGATATGGGCATTTCAATCGAAAAAT
Source organism: Dysdera silvatica (assembly GCA_006491805.2). Taxonomy (NCBI): domain Eukaryota; kingdom Metazoa; phylum Arthropoda; class Arachnida; order Araneae; family Dysderidae; genus Dysdera; species Dysdera silvatica. The sequence goes on along the minus strand of QLNU02014802.1, from coordinate 127,478,188 downwards.
CTATATCGTTCTCTTTGGTTTTTGTTTTATGATGTGCGTGTCATGACGTCCATTTTTTGTAGTGCGTGCATTTCGACGTAGATATCGATACTGATATGGAAGAACCTAGCCGTATGATGAATAACCCATTCAAATTATTACCTCGCGGAATTATTATTCATATCGATTGTAGCACTAAATACTAAACTTGGTTGTAGTTTAATAATAAGAGGAGAAAAGATGATGTAAACGGTTTTTGGAAGGTTCTTTTGTACCGCAAATTTAATTATTTGACGTTTAGTGAAAATATAAAACTTTCAACTAATGCTACATATTTCGTTTCCAAAGAAAACTGCCATAAGCTCCTACATGAAAGCCTATGCTTTTGTTTATGGTAATAAATGATGGTAATAAAGGTTAATTTCATTCGATCATTGTTGCTATTGTCCTCTTTGCATTTCTTTACTGGCGCAGTGTGGTAACGTGTTCGCCTAGTGCGCCGTTAATCCGGGTTCGACTCCCAACAGTGCAAAGAACGCTTACTCAGAGATCTCATAAAGATCGCACTGCTCACTGTAGTCCGGGGTTTGGTTCCCTAGGCCTTAAGAGGTTCGGATTCCTCGGAAAACAGTAGGTCCCGGCGCAGCATGACCATTGTAGTCTTTGAGCCGTAAAACCACAAAACAAACAAACATTTCTTTACTGAAAATTTCGATCGTCTGCTTATACATGTAAGATATATAATCAGGAATAAAGCCTTATTATTACTTTTTATGCAGACTTAACATGCTGTATGCTAAGACCGAATTGGATTAGCAAAGTACAAAACTGGAAATGAACAGAATATGTCAATAGCAAGCAATTCAATCTCCTTACTAATTATTAATATGACGGTCAAAATTCATTGACGTTTAGAAGAGCCGTACTGTGTCAGAAAATTACTTGGTGTGTGCATGCGTTTTATAAATTGGGACAATATATATATATATATATCATCATCATCATATTCAACCATTATCTATCCACTGCTGGATGAAGGTCTCTCCAAATGCTTTCCACACAAGTCTATCCTGGGCCATTCGTTTCCACGTCACCCCAACCTCTTTTCTTATTTCATCCACCCATCTAGTTTGAGGACGTTTTCTAGGTCTTCGGTGGTCTCTTGGAATCCAGTTCAGAATTTCTGTTGTCCATCGTTGATCAGTTCTTCTTGCAATATGCCCAGCCCATCGCCATTTCAGCCCTTTTACTTTAACAATGATGTCCTCTACTCTAGTTTGCTCTCTCACCCAAGTGTTTCTTTTTCGATCTCTCCTAGTTATTCCAAGCATGCACCTCTCCATGCTCCTTTGCGTTGTCTGTAACTTTCGTATTGCTCCAACTGTTAGACTCCATGTCTCTGATCCATAAGAGAGGACTGGCAATACACACTGGTTGAAGACCTTTCTTTTTAGACACAAAGGCAATTTCCCCTTCAGGATAAAACTGTTTCTTCCGAATGCACTCCAGCCAAGTTTAACACGTCTGTTGAGTTCTTTCATAATGTTGCCTTCCATTGAAATCAGTTGTCCAAGGTAAATATATGAATCAGCAACTTCTAGCTCAGTGTTGTCAACTTGTATTTTTGTTTTGTTTACGAAACTGTTGAACATGATTTTAGTTTTTTTCAAGTTTATATTGATTCCAATTTCTTCGTTTCTAGTTGAAAGCTCCTATACCATGTCTTGGAGTTCTAATGGGTCCGTTGAGAAAATATATATCATATACTGATTCAACATATACTGATTCAGGCAGCACACATCGAATGTGATCGAAATAGAACGAGTCGGGAAGCGACGAGCGGGGGGTCTGGGGTCCCCCCTAGTTCAGTCTCTGTGATTTAGGTAAGTACTGATTTATTTATAAAAGTACTAATTCTGCATATGTGCAGAAGGATTGCCCCTGCGCTCGCCCGCTACGGTCTAGTGAACTTTCTACTGCTATAAGTAGCCAGAAGTGACAGTTTAGCGCCGAAGCGCATTTTTGCCGCCAAGCCTTTCCGTCGCCAAGTGTCTGAATAGATCCGGGAATGGAAAGACGCGGCCGTGCCGCGGGCCTAAAGACTCCATTTCAAATACGGTCTGGAATGTTAAATTCGAATGTTATTCTTTATTAACCAATGAAAAAATCTTTATAAAAAAATAAAAAACTGCAAAGGAGAAATCTTCAATGTTATTGAATATATTTTCAACTTTCTAATATTCAATAATATTGAAGATTTTTTTTACATATCTGATGCATGTTAAAATTTATAACTTTATTGCTAATATGCGGTTTTCAAATTTTCTAAAGTATAGATATGAAGTCATAAAAAATTTAGAAGGTCAAAGTATTGTATTATATATTCTATAATAATATACATTCAGTTTCAAGTATGTTATGGAAGTCCATAATTCAAAAACAAGTTCTCACGAATATAATACAAATAATTATATTTCGTTCTGAATAAAAATATCAAATAACTACTTATTGTTGACATTTCATGTTGAGCGTTATGGCACGTTGCTTATTTAATTATTTAATTAATTAAAGCAAATTATTTAACTAAAACAAATAAAGCAAATCAATTAATCGCTGTAATCAAATAAATTAATATAATCACGGTAATTACACAAATTAACATGAAATTAACTAATATAATTAATAAATTAAATTAATTAACGTAATTGATAAATTAAATTAATTAACATTATATACTACTCACTACTTAGCGTAATAAGTTACATTAACTAATGTAATTAGTTATTAATTAGGCTGCCGAAATGCAAAAACGCCCAGGCCTCTGTCAACAGGCCAGTTCGCCCCTGCGGTTAGTTGATGCTTTTTAAAGTATTCAACAGCTTTCTTCAAATGGTAACATGGTTTTGTGACAAAAGTAATCGGTTTTGCGTGAGAACCTTTGCCAACTGTACTTTTATCCAAGAAAAGCACACAGGATTTGCAATAAAAGCCATTTCGTAATTTTGAATAAACCAGCCACTTATATTCATTCATAATGGTTGGAAATGGCGCTTGAAACCTTTCGCGTCTTCTATTGGAAAGCAACAATTCGATGAAGGTTTCCACGAAAATTTCATTTTTCCGCTTTTTGACTGCTGGTAAGCTTAACACTATCGTTCCTTCATATTTCGATGAACTGTTAAATATTAAAACTACAAAAGGCAAAAGAATGTCCAAATTTTGTGGCTGATGAAATAATCTGGAATGCATTTGTATGAAAGGGGAAAAAATTAAAGAAAAATTGAGAAAGTAGGCAATGCGGTGCGCTGCTGCCATCTGTTGATGAACCGATAACTTATAGGTACATTTTTTTGGGGTAGAGGCCTAAATTATAATCACGGAACAAGCAAAATATTTGCATAAAGGGATGATTCATAGTAAAATATTTTTGTTTAGTAGAATTATTCTGAGTAGAAATGCCATTTTAGCTTTTTTAGTTTAGTTTTTCGTTTTTCACTTCCTCATTTCGGAGTGGGGCTGTAGCCCCATCAGCCCTCCCCCTCTCGGTATGCGTGGTGGTGGGCATATAGTGGTATACCTGCTTTGTTTTGGATGAAGAGCGTATGTTTGTAAAATTTTGATGTTTTAATGCAGACCGTATACCCTTTTATTTTTACGATATATATATACAGGGTGTCTCAGCACCAGGGTTACAAACTTCTAGGAGGGGTAGGGTACACCTAGATGACTCGGAATCACATAGCAATGGTGATCGCAAACCACTCACAGCGCTAGTTCTAAAACCGTCCAGCATGCACAAATTGTGACAATCAGTGCGTGAAAAGCGCCAGATAAAACTCAGGTCAGCTGCTCAAGTGCATAGATGATTAGGACATCGCATTTTGCGCTTCTCATGCACTGGTTGTCACTATTTGTGCATGCTGGATGGTTTTAGAACTAGCGCTGTGAGTGGTTTGCGACCAGCATTGCTATGTGATTCCGAGCCATCTAGGTGTACCCTATCCCTCCTAGAAGTTGGTAAACCTGGTGATGACAAGGAAGGTCTTTTGACCGACAGACGCTGATTTCAATGAAAAAAATACAGTCGAAAGTATATACACTAATAATCCCATCACGTAAAAATTAGCAGCCAAATTCCCATATGAATTCCAAAAAAAAAAAAATATAAAAAAAAAATCACCAATTGCAACTCTTGGTGAGAATATTTTGGCGAGATTGAAATTTCAAAGGAAAACATTTCAGCAGTAAGTGGACAGATGCAAACGAGTTAGTTGGTTTCATTCAACTTCCTAAATACGCTTTCGGTATTGCATAATTATATTGCAGTTATTTTATATTTCAAAAGCCTTAAAATTTGTCACGAGTTGATCTTTTTATATTAGACTTTAATCTTATTATGTTCATTTTATTTTTGAAAATAATGACAGAAAAATATTTGTAGTTTTATTTTTATAATTTCTTGCAAGTTGCAACTATTTCTGAAATATCAGACAATGTCTCAAAAGTACAAAAACATATTTTCTATGCACACATATAACATTGTATGCACACTTTTCGAGGAATATTCCTCAAAAAATATGAAATTGCCCACCTACAATATAATATATATCCTATATATCATTTATTGTTTTCACTTATTGTAAATCCATCGTCGAATAATGTCATTCATTATTTTTAAAATGCGAAGACTAATAAAAAATTTAAGTATGCGTAATGGTAGGAAATACATTAACCTTTTTAACAAAAAATACTTATTTCATCAAGTCATTGTTTCGGATATATTACGATTTTATTTTAGTTATTAACTTATTTCCGTATAATTCTAATTTTTGGTTTTTAATTCAATAAACCTTTCTTCATCGAAAGGGCTGAAAATTATGCTAGCCGATGGCATTCATAATCTAAGCAAATGCAGTGTGTTTTAGCGCACATACAAGGATTATCAAACGAACTTTTATTTGACGCCAAGTGGCGATAAAAGCTTTCTCCTGGTAACCTGGATCATAATTTTATTAATTTTTTTCGGAGTTCATATGGGAATTCGGCTGCTAATTTTTACGTGATGGGGTTATTAGTGTATACACTTTTGACTGTATTGTTTTCGTTAAAATCGGCGTCTGTCGGTTAAAAGACTTTCCTTGTGGGACACTTTGTATATATATATATATTCTTTGATCAAACAACAATGTCAATCAATCAACGTTTATTGGCGTAGTGATACCAACGCCGATGGTATGGCGTGATTAGATGGTGAAACGTTCGAAAGAAAATAAATATTTCTGCCTTCGGTGGGACCTGAACCCACGACCTTCCACTTGCCGGGCGGAGGCTCTACCCACTGAGCTACGAAGGACAATATATAATCTCTTTACGAACGTATATATATTGTTGCCAGTTATTTCGCAGAATGGTGTAGTACATAGACTACTATTTAAACCAAATTGCAAAGAGACTGGTATTAAATTGATCGAAATGCACGTTGCAGCATATGTATTTATTTTATATAAATCGAACACTACGCAGATTAAATCAAACAACAATGTCAATCAATCAACGTTTATTGGCGTAGT
>QLNU02014802.1:127410645-127446762 GCA_006491805.2 Dysdera silvatica | reverse complement strand
TACCAACCGCTCGTCAATTTATTGTAGCAATAAATTTCGTAACGAATTACATTGATCGATTTTACTGATAATTGCAGATATCTATTACGTTAATTACTGCAGTAATTAATTTACCAATTATTTTAGTAACCAATTTCACGTCAGAGTTCTACATAAGTCAAGCTTGGCCCACTGGCGAGTCCAAGTGGGAGAGTATTCCAACATCTCCCTTTGAGCCGGGATTATATCATGGAGGTATGAAAAGCACCTGACACTTGACTAAAAATAGGAATCGGAAGCAAATCTCCACCTTAAAAGATTTCTGGATCCGCCCTTGACCCGGCCCACGGATTACTTCGGGTAAGGTCTAAAACAACAGAAAGACAGATCTCTGGCATAAAGTTCGAACCAGAAACTGGTCCGAACTTTATGCCAGAACAGGGCTCTGGTCCGAAAATACCTAGATCCAGACATGCGGATTTAGGATCAAGTTCCAAAGCTTTCGCACTCAACAAGTCAAATCTGAAATCTGAAGTTTTCAGGTTAACAGGTCTTGAAGGAACTTCTGAAGTCCGACTGCCATGTTGCAATTCCTGCCCGCGCCTATGAACAATTAAAGAAAACAACAATTGTTTTTAATTACGTTAACTCTTTCTGCAATTCACAAGTTATGAAAAGTATCCTTTTGGAGTGCCCAATCACAAAATCCAAATCTATTAGCTACTTGGAGGAAGGGTCGGCGCAAGCGAATTTGACGCCCTGGGCGAACGACGTTTGCGCTTTCCCCCCCCGTAAAAAATCGACGCCCTAATATATCTTGCAACAATCGAAGGTATAAAATAAATACTACATATTCTGACCTCTCACAATAGTTCTGGTTAAAACAAAGTATGATAATCACAGCTTATCTCATAACGCACAAATAAATGATCAAAAGCAAAAAAATGGTCTGTAATTCTGCTGTTGAAGAGAAAAATTATAATTCTCAATGTCTTGTAACAATGGACAGAAAGATCAGAATGAAAAAGCGTCCTCCAAGCGGCTAATGCGGCAAGGTTACTGCTTGCGCCACTGAAAATTGCAGCAGCAATGAGAAAATATTATTTAGAGTTAGGCAAATTGGTTAGCGGAAAATTTGATAATGTAAGAAAGCAAGAAGCTGAGGATATGAAAAAGAATGGATAGAGAGAAATGTATAAGGAAGAGTAAAGATTGACGAAGGTGTTAAATCAAAAATAATCCAATCATTTCCATATATTTATTACCAATTTTATCTCAATTATCTTGAAGTATTGAGTATCTTTAAAAAATCTGTCGTGATGCCGCCTCAGGCGGCCGCCTAGTTCGATTATATTGTTGCGCCTGACCTGTTTGGAGTAATGTTCGGAACGGTAGCTCCTTCCCTTTTCAGATAACTCTATTAATCAGCGGTGCTTTAAATAAATAAATGAAATTAAAAAAAAAGGTAAATAACACACTAATAAATTTTAAATGTAGCTGCGCTGATAATGGTTTTGAAATGGATTTATTGGGAGGTTTGTATGGTGATTTCTAGTAACTGATTTTAAGTAAAGAGGGTTAGCACCTAATAAGGGCCGGCGTCTGATGCTATCTGAGTCCCTCAAAGTCGTTTACATCTCTAAGACGGGCATCCACCGTAAACCGGCCACCTGTGACTGTTTACCCTTCTAAGGAGGTAACCTTCCACAAAATGGTCATCTTTAGTCAGTCACCTCTCACTGACGACTGAAAATCATATCCCTGTCAGTTTTGACCATTTACCACGTCAAGACGACCACACTCCTTAAACAAATCTTTTGATCTTTCACCTCTCTAACAGGACCAGCATCTGTAAAGCGGTCGGTCACCTCTATGTTTTATATTTGTAAGACGGTCAGCCACTGTAAAACATCTGGTCCTTTAACTCTCTAAGACGATCACTTTCCACTGCATATAAGCGCCTTAGAAAGGTGACCGATTTAGAGGCGGTTGGTGGTCTACGTTTATCCTACTGCCAGCCGAGACATGTGACCTATTTAAAACTCGAGTATGATAGACTTCTATGTGATCCAAAACAAATTGGGTCGCGATCCGAGCCTGAAATATCAGGCTTGTTTCTTGACCTAACTTTTGGGTCCTCAAACAAATCGGACCTGGTAGGGCCTAAAGAAACAGGTTCATGCAGGTTGCTTGTTTCATAGATGTTTTTAATGTAATGTGCTCTTTGCATTACGCGCTTGTATACTATTGCATGGAGACAGCACGGCAACAATACCTTTACAATTACAGTTTCAGTGATTAGAAACATATACAAATTCCTATTTCACATTTTATAAGTAGTGTAGAGTATTTAACTTTATATATTTGGCAACAATATATGCAATTGCATTTCGAATTCTAAAAAAAAATCGGTCCTCAAATTAGCATCAGTATGCGCCCATCATAATTAGGGGTTCCGTTGAAAAGGCGTACTAAATTTTTTGATGTTGTAATAAAGTTTTTACATCTTTTGACATTTTAACGAATTATCCTAAACGTTTAGAGCTTTTTTTTTAATTAAAAAAATTAATTTAGATTGGATGAAACTTGTTTGGATTTATTATCAACATTTGCCTTGCTATAATCAATTTACTTTATGGAAATAAATTGAGGAATAAAATGTGAAGGATAAAATTACTCAAAAATAAATTTCGTCAGACAGGAAAAAAAATTTTCTAAATGAAATTCATAAAAGATCATTTGCACAATAAATTTAAGGAATGAAAATTTATTATATCAATAAAATCTACGCGTGGGAAAATCATCATAATCATAAATTTTAGAAGAGGGAAAGAGGAAAATTATTATAATAAATTTATGATAGATAATTTTGTTCCGGTAAAAAAAAATTCACGGAAAATAAAATTTTACAAAAAATGCAATAATACGCCTTATAAGCAATAGAGCCTATGCAAAAATAAATTTTCCGTTGGATAATTATCGCATTAGTACTTTTCACGAGTGAAGAATTATTACAAATATATTTCACGAGGTTGGTTATTATTTGTGCTTTTACAACGCAGGGATAGCAAGGATTATTCTGCGCTGAAACCTACAGTTTTCTGTGGAATCCATATCGCTGTATCGAAGGAACTCAAACCCCGAACTACGGTACTCAGAAAAATGGGCGATCGATGAATGTGTTGCCACTACGTCTATATAATGCAGTAGACACATTTTCAGAAGACTCCGAGCCTTTTAAAATCTAGGGAACCGAGCCCCGAACGACATTGCGCAGTTAGCTGGTAATATTTTTTTACACCATTGGGAGTTGAATCCGGGTTAATGGCACGCTAGGTGACCATGTGATCACTGTATCACCGAATGGGGCCACATAAAATAAAAAATTATGACATTAATACATTTCATAAAGTATAACTAACACCGTAATATTTAAAACAAATTACACACAAACGCAGTTTAATTTGAGCAGGAGAAACATTTTACAATTGTTGCGGTGGAATTTAGGAATGGAAAATTCGTCCAAACGTTTAGACGAATTTTCTGACGATGGTGGACGCTTGATTTTCCACCGAAACAATTGTAAAATGTTTCTCCTGCTCAAATTAAACTGCGTTTGTGTGTAATTTGTTTTAAATATTATTTTTGCGCAGTGTATCGCTCATATTTCTCTCATAACACCGTAATAATGCTTATAAGAGCATTATTAATGTTTATTAGAGCTTATTAATGCTTATTAATGCTTATTAATATAATAATATTACTGTATATAATAATATAAAAATATTACTGTATATAATAATATAAAAATATTAATGTATATAATAATATAATAAACTATGTTATAATAATATCACTGTTTGTTAATGCTTATTAGAGCATTAAGTCATTGCAACAATAAAACTCCATGAAAGAGAAAATAATTATGATGAGATAAATTTTATTAGAGAGAATTCGATTATAATAATATATTTCATGGCCGAAAAATATTAAAAATATCGCAATATGATTACTCTTATGAGATGTAGAGAGTTAATGCACTAATATATTTTATGACAGAAAATAATCACTAGAAAGAAGGGTTATTACAAAAATAAATTGAATGAGGAAAAATTATCGCAGAAATATTTTGGATGAGGAAAATTATTACAGAAACATTTTTAATCAAAAAAATTATTACAGAATATATTTAAATTATAGGAGGAACACGAACTATAAGAACTTCTACAAAAATAAAATTCACAAGAAAATGAATTCTTGAAGTAATCAATTTTATGCGTCATTTCATTTCATTAATCTATTTCCAAATTTAGTAACTTTATAAAAAATGCTAAAATTAATACGAAGCCAATAATATGCAACCTCGATCTTTTTCGTAGGCCACTAAAAAATGTATTTTCTAAAGCATGAGATTAAAATCATTTTAAGAATTTAAATTCATTATTTAGCTACCAAAAAAAAATGCCATATGCTAAGAATTAATTCGAATAATTTATATGCTTCCTATTTTAAAAGATGAGACATAAATCTTTTGCTTCAAAAATTTTAAAAGTCTTTTAAATAAATGTAACAAAATTAGCAAATGTATTGTAATATAAAATAAAGGAAAATGAAGTATTTTTAAAATTTAAACCTTTCTGATTATGCGTTTTGGATCTAAAATTGTTTTAAGAGATCTAAAGAAGTTTTAATTCAAATTATTTTAAGCACTTTTTCGATCCTAAAAATTCATGAGCTCAAAGACCTTCGTTTTTGCATAAAAAGCTTTTAAAGAAACACCGAATCAAAACGACAATAATACTTGGATTTTTTAAATAGAAGGTGTCTTTTTTTCGTTGATAAATTTTTGTGAATATGCATAATTGTGAAATACTTGAAAAACAAGTTATCTTATGCATATGATAATTTTACATCAAGTGCAACAATAAAAAGCTTCGTCACGGCCTTACAAAACTATTCCGGTATGCACAATGGAGCTTTCAGAGAAACGTTTCCTCGACTACCGAATTTTTTACTAATTGCACAATTTGTATTGTGCATACAATTCTCTAATTAATACTGCTCATCGTATGAGGATTTTCCTCATTCACTGCTGATAGCTTTCTCGAGAGATGCATACCGAATCGAACAAAGAAATTTCTCTGCGTCTCTATATTTTATTTCAGATTTCATTACACAAATAGTTTATTTTAAAACAGCATAATCAACCATCTCCCTTCCAATTTTTTGGGTTGCAAAAGATGTGCCTTTAACGTTTCTCTCTCTCTCTCTCTCAGAAAATCCAAATTACCTAATTAAAATTCCAATCACGCTGTCCTTTTAGTAATGGGGCCTTTTCTCCTCACTAATGATTTCTCTACTAATGGGACCCCCTAACCGTTATATAAGCTAATCACTGTCCATTTTATATTAAGTAATTTATTTTGAAAGAAACGAGAAAGAAATTTTAATGCAAGTGAAAACTACACTACGAATAGTGGTGTTATTAGTCTCTAGACCCAAGGGGAAGTTATGATCACCTCATCTTAATACTTGGCATATGACGTTCATTCGTAATTTCATTTTTCTAGGCATAAAGTTACTCATTGTACGTAAGTTACTCCTTGCTCATAAGTTACTCCTTGTGCATAAGTTACTCCTTTAATCAAGGCCATTATGTTATGCATTAAATTTTAAATTGTTCTTCGTAAATATAATATAATAATATTTAACCTCTATATGGCTTCATCACTATATCACTGAAAATTGTAGCTGCGTATTATGCCAAACATATAATTTTTAGTTGGTGAGACATAACTATTTGTTAGTTTAATTCCCAGTCCCTTAAGATTGCCATGGTGGGGGGGAGAGCACAATGTGATTAATACCACTTATTAATTCATTTTATCAACTTTTATAAATTTGAAAACATTAAATACTTGATATTTTAGAAGTTTACTTTTTTAAACTGGCTACAATGTCTTATAAAATATTAATAGATGTATATAAGGTTGAAGAAACTGTGAGGTCCCTGTACCAAAAAACCCGTATGTTAAAAAAAATACTAGTGAACTTGCATTCACTCTCATTATTTATTTGTGTTAATCAGAAAACTTATCATTTCTCTCATAAATAAATTTTATACATAATAAAAATCTTATTCAAGGTATTTAAAATAGGAAGCTCATCACTTTTATGTTTCATGAAATAAATATGTAATACAGTTGAACTTCCGAATAACGAAGTCTCTCTCTTTCTCCGCGGTTCCATAAGAAAAACTGCGATATATAGAAGTGAGCTTGTTTATGCATATTTCACTGTGTAGTATATTGTATTTACAGACGCAACTTCAAATAAATGCACTACCTTTTTAATAAATGATCATGAATGACACATTATGTGCAGGTTCCGTTCATGCAGATAATTGAAAATAGGAATTAACGGGGGGAAAATGCGCTGAACATACTTTTGAAAAACACCACATTTATAAAACATTTATTTTGGGGTAATAAACTTCCTGCTGTCTTAATCTGTGGTAAATTTCGATGAAAATTTATCATAAGTTCACACACTTGTTCATGATATATACACTTGTAGTTCATGATACATATACACTTGTAGTTCATGATATATATACACTTGTTGTTCATGACATATACACTTGTAGTCCATTAAGAGCATCATCAACACCATTTTCTACGAATTGAAAACCATGGCTCTTCGGAATATTTCTTACCATGTTTGGCGCAGTATAGCCCAGATGCTCTTGCGCCATAAAACATCCAAACAAACAAATAATATTTCTTACCAGGTGCAGCATCTTCGAAAGTTCTCATAACCAACTCCCGTTTTTATAATTGTTGATTCCATACGTGGGGAATACTTATTTTGAGGCATTATCTATTTTCGGGCATCAAGCTATCAGATTTATAATCATCTCCCACTTTTTTACAAAATGGGCAGATTTTATTTTACCTTCACCAGCATACACAGTTGGTTAAGGGGAGTAAAATTTTCTATTGAGCTTAAAAAATTCGATATATATATATGTTGTTGCTTACTTGCGGTTTTATGGCTCAAAGACTACAATGGTCATGCTGCGCCGGGACCTACTGTTTTCCGAGGAATCCGAACCTCTTATGGCCTAGGGAACCAAACCCCGGACTACAGTGAGCAGTGCGATCTTTTTATGAGATCTCTGAGTAAGCGTTCTTTGTACACTGTTGGGAGTCGAACCCGGATTAACGGCGTACTAGGCGAACGCGTTACCACACTGCGCCACCGCAGGGCCAATGGCGCAGTGTAGTAACGCGTTTGATATATAGAAGCAGTTTTTTTTATATAGGTACTACAGGCAGGCCCAAAACCTTAAATGTATAGAAATTTTCTATTTACGGAAATTCAATGTATGGAAGTTATACTGTATTGTGGAAACGAAATTAAAAAAAATTTAATTCGTCGTAAGAGAAAATAGCGTATTTTATATTCTCAAAATGAAATATGTATTAAGTCGCATTATATGCTGTTTGTAACTTATTTGTTTCCAATATAAATCTCTCAGACACAGAAATTTTTAAATGTGGTATGTCAACTTTCTAAAATAAATGAGAATGATTTCTATTAGAAACATCCTCAAATTCTTTTTAATTATTACCTCTCTGTACATAAAATATATCTAGCGCATTTATTATACATATATAATTATCAATACATAACTAAGAATATATAATTATCAATGTAAAATTACACATTTATAATAAATGAATGTCATATGTATGGATTACAATTTGATAAAAAAAATATATTAATAAAATATCCCCAAATTTTCCTCAGAAAGCAAAAGCAGAATTGAGAGTTACGGATATGTTTAAGAAATACTGTCATGGTGAAACAAAATGGGTGACGTGAGCAATTTATCTCCTCAGACAAGACGGGTAGAACCATCTGTGTAGCTATAAGGAGATGGCTTAGCCCCTATAGAAAAAATATTAGAAATGGACGTCATGTGCGGAACATTTGGAGTATGGATATAGACCTAAAACTACGTTGCACAAGTAGATGGAACGTCAACGACGTATTTGATTCGCGTTATCACAACACTTTCATGGGGAAAAAATCCTATATATTCAATAACTTATTAACATTTAACCATTTTCTTTATTTGCCAGACCAAATTGAAGAAATTGGAGACAAACCCTTGAAGGATGTGATTGAAGAGCTTGGCGGATGGCCAGTGACCATTCTGAGCTGGTCCCCTCCAGACACCTCACTGGAACACTTACTAGGCAAGTTACGAGGTGATTATAACCAACAGATCATCCTGGAGCAATGGGTCGGGCCAGACGACAAAAACTCATCCGTAAATGTCATCCAGGTGAGAAATGAAGCTGAAACCACAATGTCTTACTAAGCAATGTATTATTCTCAAATGATTGCAAATACTGGCTTGTAAATACTTGCTATCTATCTTACTTATACTTGCTATCTATTACTTGATTGTAAATACTTGCTATCCATTCCGATGGACATACAGTGATTGCGCATAACAAAAACTTCTTGGAGAGCCCAGTTTGGTGGATTTTAAGGATTTAAGCTGAGTCCCCTCTGTATCTTCGATCTTTCTATGAAACAATTGAAGTGCATTTACGTATTAGCATTATCATGCCATTTGTTCTTATCTTTTTTCCCTTTAGAGGTAACATTGTAGACTTGAGAAAACATTGTTGCCATTAGAGTTTAGTTTTGTGGATGCACATATATTATTCGATATCATTTTCATGGTTACCCTGAATATGATCTATAGCGTGGTTGTATTAATTCTTGTTAGAGAGACACACATGCGAAGTTGTGTTTGTTTTGTGGTTTTACGGCTCAAAGACTACAATGGTCATGCTGCGCCGGGACCTACTGTTTTCCGAGGAATCCGAACCTCTTATGGCCTAGGGAACCAAACCCCGGACTACAGTGAGCAGTGCGATCTTTTTATGAGATCTCTGAGTAAGCGTTCTTTGTACACTGTTGGGAGTCGAACCCGGATACATGCGAAGTTGGCATTAAATGATATAAAGGCAAGTGTAAAGTATATAATGGTGAGACAGGAGTGGAATGGGCCGTCGGTTGGTGTCTCTCATGGACGATATTCGGGAATCATTTTAGTAGCCTGTGGACCAATTGACTCGCGCTCTCCGAAAATCCAAGGTATACGCCCTTTGCAAGGACCCAGTCCGCCCTTGAGTACAGATGTGCCAACTCATTCATCGAACGAATAAATGAACGATTTTGCGCATCTAAGAAGCAATGGGAGGACCCGTTCATCGATTCGGTAGTTAAACGATTATGTACACCGCTGATATATATTGTACACACAGGGTCGGATTAAGGCTTCGTGGGGCCCTAGTCAAATTTTTTTCCAGGCCCCCTTGTAGCATAAATTAAATCTGTGTAATTACAATAGGATCCTTATATAATGTGGATCTTTAAACTAACGAAAATGCATACTATATCTGATCGCTCACTAAATCCGGTCTGGAATTTTAATTTTATTCTTTGTAAATAAAGTCCGTACAGGTAACATATTTGCATGCAACGCACATACAAGAAACTCTAAAGTTCGCGGATCGCGTTCCTTTATGGACTATTCTTGCATATGAACTATGACTATTCCTGCATATAAACTATGACTATTCCTGCATGTGAACTATCACTATTCCTTCGTATGAACCACGACTATTCCTCCATATGAATCATGACTATTCATGTATATGAACCATGACTATTCCTGCATATGAACCATGCCTATTCCTGCATATGAACTATGACTATTCCTGCATATGAACTATATTATTATACTGCACTTTAACTATACTACTACTATATGAACTATAACTATTCTGCATATGAACTATGACTATTCCTGCATATGAAATATGACTATCCCTGCATATGAACTATGACTATTCCTGTATAGGAACTATATTAATATACTGCACTATAACTATACTACTACTATATGAACTGTGACTATTCCTGCATATGAACTCTTTCCATGTGCTTTTCTAAACATGATGATTGATTCCGAAGAAATATTCCAAACACGATGATGTATTCCGATGAAATATTCTAAACATGATGATAAATTCCGATGAACAATCCTAAAAATAGTTTACTCCTATGAGTTTCTCTAAACGTAATATCTATCCCGATAAGTTAATTTAATATGATAATTTCTATGAGCTATTCCAAGTCTATTAATTAATTTTATACGGAAAATCAACTCAAGATACGGCCAAGGAGGATAGTTTGTACAAAAATTAATTAGAAAAATTAATATTCTCAGTCATTTTTATCTAGTGGGACAATATATTGAAATAAACGTTAAATTTAGTGTTCATTTGAAGACGAAATTCTTGGGAACATAATGCAACGTCAAGCTGGAAAATTTCACAATAATTAGAAAAACAGCTCATGAAATTCACGAAAACTATTCTAGAAAATGAGAGTATTAAAGACAGGAGCTTTTGCCTGGAAACTTTGCTGTCATTTCCAAATGTTTCTGCAATAATAGAACGTAATGTAATTAAAGTTGATGCTTTGCTAAGCGTGAGGACATGGCCGGTTTTGGTGAAATATAATTTCAGTTTGGAAAGCGTCGTCATGCGTTATTGCGGTTTCCATCAGCTTTTTGAAGTGCGCCAATTTCTTCCCAGAAATAAGTGATTTCTTTACTTATTTCAGTCAGAAAGTGACCACTCAAATAAGTTTATTTTTTCTTACCTTTTGTTTTCTTTTCCAAAATTTAATTTTAATTTTCTTCCTCGCCTTCTTTCTGCTTCATCCATTCTTTCCTAATTTAATTCCTAAGTCTTGTTCTTTCTTAATAATCTACTTTTCTCTTTCTATTCTTCTTGGTAGCTCCGTATTATATTCCCATTTTCTACGATAAGGAAAAAATAATTTTTATTATTTTTCTTCTCATATATTTTTTCCCTTTCTCTCTCTCTCTCTTTAATATTTTTTATTATTTTCATATGGTAAAAATTAAAAAATAAAACTAAAAAGTGTTAAAAATGATGAAACTTTTTGTATATTTCTGTATGCATTATTTATTATATTAACTGATAATTTCACTATTAAGGGCAATATAAAATTATAAATTTCTTTATTTTTTTATCATAATCCTTATTTTTCTTTATTTTTTATCGTAATCTTTATTTTTCTTTATTTTTTATCATTCTTTATTTTTTTATCATAATCTTTATTTTCTTTATTTATATTTACTTCATTTTCCTATATTCATTTCCTCCGTTAAAACTTTTCTCATGTCTTTCCATATCTATTTTATTTCTTTTCTGCTTCTTTCTCTCTCTCTCTCTCTCTCTCTCTCTCTCTTCCTTGCTCCTTTTTATTCTTTATTTCTCTACGATGAATATTTTGCATCTCAGTATTCTCTTAGGAATTTTTCAGAACTACAGACAGCAATAAATTACATTTCATTCTTTTGCGCACATTTCTCTAAATCTTTCCATTATTTTTTCATGAAAATTTTTAACATAAACGTTTCGGAAGGAATATAAAATGCAAAATGCTTGAAAGGATATCAAACCAAATTCTTCAGTATACGAGTTCAGTATTTTTGTATACCAAAAATTCGAATAAGACTGAATTTTGCCAGAAGAAATATTGTGACCGATTGAATCTTACCTCCGGGATAATGCTAAAACAAGGGTGGATATTCCGTCAACTACAGATTTAGGCAAATTCTTTGAATTATGAAGGGTAAAGAAATGTTTGCATTTGTTGTTCTGAAAGTAGAATTTTGAACCTCTTTCGTTTTTACTTTCCCAAGTGACTGTAAAACGATTCGTTCTAAGCGGCTTTGGCAATTTCAGTTTTAGTTCGCTTGCTTTTCTTTGTAAGTTTGTATTTCACCTGTATCGCATGACTATACCTCCTGAGTCGCCGAAGTAATTATTCCTTTCGGAGTATTTTTCCAGATATTCAAGGATATTTCAACATTTTTATTTTTCGCAAGGACTGTTGTAAACACCTTGTGAAAAAATAATTTTTCTTTTTAGACATCTCAAACCCCAGAACGAAACCTCTGGAACGGGATCGATGGCTTAACGCGATAGCTAGACTATATATAATAAGCTGACACACAAACAAGCCTTCTAAAAATCAATTGCAACTCCAGTCATTATTGTATGTAACCACTGAACCTGTACGGTAGAGGTTATTACTCTTTGTCACGACGATCCCAGAAATTTACTATTTCCCCACTAAAGGAGCCGCTTATAAGGTTTGAGGAAATTTTTAACTGTTCGCATTTACCTTAAAAATAAACATAATATATCCACTACACAACGTAAAGCTGAACTCAAAATTGAACTTCCAAATATTAAGTCCGATATTGCAAATTCCGTAATTGAAATTCAGCATCAGTCTACTCATCAATGAATTAATTTGATGTTTAATATTGTAATTCTGAAATATTCTAAAATTCGAATGTAGTCAGTTTAATAAACATATTATAATAAAAAATATGTATATTGGGAACATATTTTTATATTTATGATATACTTAGGTTTATGACAGATCTGACGGACAACTTACATTAAAATAAGAAAACTACAGCTACATAATATTAAAAGAAAAATTCGTTGTCTTGCCCCATACCAGGGGCATGATGACGAACCATATAGGGCAAGTTGGCGAACAAAATTCGTAGCCCATATTCCTCTAAAGCGTTTTAGCAGTGATTGCCCAACTGTTCATAGTTTGTGCAGAGATCGTGCCACCATTTTCGGCATACTTTACACTGAATGCAGTCTTCCTGCGGAGGATCAGTGTAGCTCTCATTCTATCCAGAACGGTTAAATGAATTTGCAGCAGATGAGCTTTTGTGCATAGTTTTTACAGTTTTCCTTTTAAGATCCTTTATGAAATTTAACTTTCCCTTTCTAAGCACTATTTTCTTATTGGCAGCTAGCTGTTTGGCCTTTTTTAACAGTAAAATCTCTTCTGAGGAGTTGCTTTTAAAATTGTCGTCGATTTTGCTGTGCGTTTTTATTTCGGGTTTGTTCACTGAGCAATCGGGGTAGGGGGCGCACTGCCCAGGGAAATGCCAGAAGGTTGTTGAACAATCATACTAGAGGCATTTTTTTTTAAATCTTTCTTCGTCCGCATCAGTCTGCTCATAGATTGGATCACACACTTCTTGAATGTATTCTTCCTCGTGTTCGGTCTTTTCTGCAGAAATTGCGGCTGCAAAATCAGCATCACTGAAAATGTGTCTATTGAATGGTGCGATTTCTGATGCTTGATATCCGTTTATAGCCACTGATCCCATTGATGCTGCCTTAGAATAGGCTAACATGAAATAATGTAATAAGGACAATGAGAATATAAATTATTATAATAATAAATATAATCTAATTACACATCAATTAAAAACGTAATAATAATTTACCTCAAGTATTGAAAACTTGGACAAGGTCCCAATATTCATATCATGGGACAAGATGACGAATTCGTCAAGTTGCTCCAATATTCATATAATGAGGCAAGTTGACGAATTCGCCAAGTTACTCCTAACTGTGCCTCTTAGTATTTCACATTAGTAACTTTTTCTTATTGACCAAAATGATAAAAAATGTGCAAGTTTCAATACTACTCAGCTAATATTACACTTAAAATCATTTTACAATTATCGCATAAATCTATAGCTTATCTTCAACTTTCCAGAAGGTTAACAGAAAACTTTGAAGCATGTAAAAACTATAATCTTCACTCACATCAAAACGACGAGTGGTAAGAAGGTTGCCATTTCTCAGGACATAAAGAAGTTCTTCTTCTTCTTCTACTATGCGATGCCAGGGTTGCCATATAGTGATAAATATTTAAAATAAATGCAATTCGCCATCCTGCCTAGCTCGTAAAATTGCCCCACTTTACCCTATCTGAACAACAACAACAACGTGAAATCGCATGGCCTTTTCTAATGCTACACAAGTCCTCCCACTAAAACTATTGAATTGTTACGTCCCTGATATATATGTCTATGCATACTTGTATGAACATTATATGGGCTTTCACCAATATTAAGCATAAGCATCCATGATATAACCATGTCAATGGTCGCAAATTTTCTATCGGGTTAGCTTGTATCAAAATTTCTTAAACGTACCTAAGTTCTTGTCTCTTCTTTTCAGCTAGACCAGCCATTGTTTGGCTTGCCGAGTCGAGAGTATTTCGTGAAGGAAAGTAGTGAGAGGGAAAGGAATGCCTATCTGAAACTCATGATCGAGGTGGCGACAATTTTTGGCGCCGACCGTAGCGAAAACACCGAAAAGGAAATGGAGGATGTATTGAAGATGGAAACCCGGCTCGCGAATGCAAGTACCCAACAAGTTCTTTTAAGAGAAGATAGGGGTTTCAACCGACCAAATTTACGTAAAATTTATCACTTTTTTCAACATTAATTTTAAAAAAATCTACTAGCAGTAGCATAAAAAAAATTGCGAGTTGATAAACACACTCATGATTAGCATAAAAATGCTTTTTACATATCATAATAATATTTTTTAATATTAAATAAAACATATTCATAGAATTTTTCTTCCTAAAAACATGACGTATCAGCATCCGTAAAATAGCTTGAAAATTAATTAACAAATATATATTTTTATAGCACAGAAATGGTTATTTTAAGTGCGTTTACTAAAGGAACCGGCATTATTACAATATTCAAAGTGGATATATTTTTTAAAAATTAATAAATATGACATACCATATTGCCTTATTTTTAGTTCAAACTACCAAATTTTCTTAAACAAATAAATTAAACTCGGTTCATTTTATAGATATTAAGGTAACGAAGATTTATGGAAAATTTTGTGGTCATAAGTAGCTCGTTTTTTTTTTAAATCTTACGGACAAACGTTAAAATCAGCGAAATGAGAAAAACGCGATTGAAAGTAGCCCTCCACTTGGGTTTTGAAGGCATATATGACGTTACAATTTCAATGGTAACTTTTGAGCTACTTGACGTAGAAATATTATGTTGATCTCAAAATGTTCATAAAAGATCAAAGAATTTTTTTAAAATATAAAAATAAAACGATTTTTTAGATCTTTAAAACCCCTATCCTCCCTTAACCCTATTTTGTCTTTCAATTATTATTTCAATAATAAGAAAAATATCATAAAAATATTTTTTTTTATAAAAATGTTATAGGCCTCTGTACCTGAAGCCGACAGACAAGATACAGGCGAGATCTATAACAGCATGAGTTTGTCAGAATTATCTGATGTGGTACCCGAGGTAAAGCAATTGGAGAAAAGGAGAAATTTATTTATATATCTATGGTCAATTTGAATTTTCTTTTGAAATGACAAGACAATAACAGTATTATCTTTCTTCTATGAAGTTCGACTGGTTGTACTACCTGAACACCTTTTTGCCGACGAAAGTGACGGAAGACGAACCTGTAGTCATCTACGCCCTGCAATACCTCCGAGAAATGGGCCAAATCATCGCACAGACAGACAGAAAGTAAGATAATGTTGTTATCATAGGAATACTCTATTAATTACTACATGGAAATTTTTATGAAAAATTGTCCATTTCCATCCATACAGAATCAATTTCATGCACTGGTTCAAGCACAACTATCATGACAGTCGAATGATATAGCTCTCACGTTTTATTTAGAACTAAAGTCGGCAGTAATAAAATTGCAATGATAGTAAAAGTATTGAATACTATTTTAATTGACAATGTCATGACAGTTTGGTTAAAGTATAGTTGCCAATCCCTCTTGTGTCGTTTAGAATTTTACGGACAATTTGGCGCCAGTTGTAACACACTCATTCAGGATCTGAATTCCTGCTCCATATTTACATTTAGAACTATACAGGGTGTCCCAAAAACATTGACCGTAGTTCTAATTCCTTAAATATTGATTCTAGACATATGTGTTAAATTGGAAAGTGGCGTAAAAAAAAGGTGCAGAATTTTATGAAATCGATTAAAATTGCAGAGGATTATTTTTTGAAAAAATACAAAATTTAAATTTTTATACAGTCCCTGTACACAAAATTGTCCATTTAGTAAAATGTTCCCCATACTCTAGTAGCTCAATATACAAAATTTCAGCATTCTAGTGGAAAAAGTACCAGAGATACAAACCCCCAAAATAACGCGACTTATGAATGTATTCCGTCGAAACTACGCAAAGTTAAATAAAATAACTTTTTGAACAACCTTATATATGCGTATAAAACGAAAATTTAATCGTACTATGTACATTTCAACTAGGCTTAGCTGGTCTTAATTTAATCGTACTATGTACATTTCAACCAGGCTTAGCTGGTCTTAATTTAATCGTACTAGGTACATTTCAACCAGGCTTAGGTGGTCTTCTTCAGGAAGACCAGCTAAGCCTGGTTGAAATGTGCATAGTACGATTACAATCTTTCCATTTTATACGTATATATAACTTTGTTCAAAAAGGTATTTTATTTAACTTTGCGTAGTTTCGACGGAATACGTTCATAAGTTCAAAAAGTTCGTTTATTATAACGCGACTTAGCAGTATGAATTTCCCTCATCCCGACATGTACCCATTGCTCCCTTCAAAAAGTGGTGTAAGTCAGTTATTTTGGGTTTTCATATCTCTGGTTCTTTTATCCACTAGAATGCTGAAATTTTGTATATTGACCTATTGGATTATGGGGCACATTTCACTTATTGGAAATTTTTGTGTACGGGGACTGTATAAAAACTTAAATTTTGTATTTCTTCAAAAAATAATCCTCTGCAACTTTAATCGATTTCGAAAAATTATGCAGCTTTTTCTACCCCACTCTGCAATTTAATAGTCATGTCTAGGATCAATATTTAAGGAATTAGAGCTGCGGTCAATGTTTTTGGGACACCCTGTATATGTCCATCTACTTATGGCAAAAAAAAATTACAGTACACTACAGATAAAAAATAAAATTACGTTTCATATTCACATGTTTCTTTACTTTCCAGAACTGTACACAATTACGCCATCTGGCGGTTTGTAAAGCAAATGCTTCCATTTTTGGATGGTGAATATAGTTTAAAAAGAAGAGAATTTAACAAAGTATTATCCGGAGTGTCCCAGGAGCGGCCTCGTTGGAATCAATGTGTGGACCTCGTGAATAAGAAATTGGGAATGGCTGTCGGAGCGCTGTTCATCAGGGACAATTTCGACCCAAAGAGCAAAGAAACCGTAAGTAAGGAGAGTTTTATATCTCCAACTTTTCCAGTATTTGAAGTGCTACGACTTAACTTCCAATGACTTAATTTGGTTTTAAACCTTTAGCTTACACGGGTGGGCAGGATATATCGCAGCAGATTTACCTCCCAAAAGAACGGGGCTGGGATAAGCCCTATCCTAACAATATCTCCCCCTCTTTCTATTCTTTCCAAGTCAGTGGTCAGTTTAATAATACAAATGTCTTAATCGCAAGTGGTAACAAAAAGAGTGACAAAATTAAAGCATATTGTACAAACAGGACCTTTTCCCTTCCCTTCATCTTCTTCACTACTTTGTACGAAAGTTAACAATCTTCTATTAGATTATCAATGAGTTTCTTATCTTTTACCAACATATAATCAGTGCCATATTTCCCAATAGGCTATAGACTAGGGCGGCAAAATTTTGTGTATTAAGTCTGATATAACAAAATCAATACCATATGATATAATCAGATGTTTTGCCGAGAAGAAAGCTAGACGTCATGCTTTCCATTTAAATACCAGTGTTCGATAGGCTTTTATTTTTTGCTAAAATTAAAATTTATTTCAATAAAATTGAATTTGATTTATTATATACCAAAAAGAAATAATACTTCAATATAAGTTAATATTATTATTTAATGTTTATGTTTCAATTTATGAGTTTGTTTTTCAACATATTTATTATCAATACAAAAGTTTTTGGCGTATATTAAATGTAGCAATATTATGTTCCTGTCACTGATTGGGGAGCGGACGGGTAGGAAGAGGCGGCAAAAAGGAGCCTTGGGGAGGCAAAAATAGCCTAGGGGTGGCAAAATGGTAAATCCGCCCATTCATGCAGTACATACCCACTGAAGTTGTTTGGCTTTTGTTCGTACTTAAGGGCAGCTACACCTCCTTCCAGACCCCATGTAACGACGCTTTTAGATTGATTTGCATGGAGGGAGAAAACAAAATGGATATTTCCTCGTACGGAACAACAAATTTCTTTTTTCCAGTCCCGTAAGCTAAAGGTTAAGCTGCTGCTTACATCTTAAAATTCCTAGGTGACTCATCTGAAATGGAACGACCAAACGTGATACCAGAATTGCAACATGGGTGATTAAACTCAAGGAATTGAATTCCATTTTTGCATGCTCAAAATCCATGGATATTCTGCGCATATTATGTCATCACCATCAGTGATTACATGTTACGAAGTTGAATCAGAAAGTCTTTGCCCCTATTTTTTATTAGCCAAAATAAGGTACATACAGGTAATTACAAATATACGTACTATTCTACGTACCTTACACTATTTTTCCACATAGTCCCCACATGGGTTTAGACATTTGTCCCATCGCAGCACTAAATTTAAGATGCCCCTGTGGTAGAATTCGTCCTGCTGTCTTGGCTTCATCGTTGCACGTGAATCGCTGTCCTGCCAGGAACTTCTTCAGCGGACCGAAAACGTGGAAATCACTAGGGGCGAGGTCCGGACTGTATGGTGGGTGGTCCAGACTCTCCCAGTGAAATGACCGGAGCTTGTCGGCGGTTCTGATTGCATACAGTCCGGACCTCGACCCTAGTGATTTCCACGTTTTCGGTCCGCTGAAGAAGTTCCTGGCAGGACAGCGATTCACGTGCAACGATGAAGCCAAGACAGCAGTCCGACGGTGGTTCCACAGTCAGCCGGACGAATTCTACCACAGGGGCATCTCAAATTTAGTGCTGCGATGGGACAAATGTCTGAACCGGTGTGGGGACTATGTGGAAAAATAGTGTAAGGTACGTAGAATAGTACGTATATTTGTAATTACCTGTATGTACCTTATTTTGGTTAATAAAAAATAGGGGCAAAGACTTTCTGATTCGCCCTCGTATCAATCCACTACAAGATAAAGGTCTTTCTCTCATCACACCTACCTATAGAATGGTGAAAAAGCGGGGTGAATTTGACTTTAAGCTCACGACGCTGGTCAGATGTGTTAGCAGACTGAACCTATAGCTTAACAAGGCATCGAAATTTGGCCCCACAGTCACAAGATCCCGCACTAAGGCAGAACTGTGGGACCTCCCTCACATACTGTGGGACATCCCTTACTTGCTGCCGTAAATTAATCTAATAATGAAAAGCCAGTATTTCCAGTAGAGACTCATATTATAAATGTAATTCATATATAATATGTATTCCGTCCGTGTAATTTGTACCGGTATTCTGAGAGACGAAATTTACTGTAATTTTACATACTAACAAAATTAATGAACTTACACACTATTGATTATAAAATTTCAATATAGAAAATTTATGAAATTTATTCAGCTCTTTACATCAGAAAAAACATAATCATGTGTCTCATACTGTTTTTGTACAAACTTAAAATGATAAATGAAATATTCTAATGGCAAACTTTTGTGTCCCGTTCTGTATTCGTTAATGGGTCGCGATCTACTGGTAGATCTTAGTTCAATTCTTAGTAGGTTGCGACCTACTGGTGGGTCCTGGGTCATAAAGGTAAAAGTTTTGTAATGAACTTAAAA
This sequence comes from Dysdera silvatica, assembly GCA_006491805.2. Lineage (NCBI taxonomy): Eukaryota > Metazoa > Arthropoda > Arachnida > Araneae > Dysderidae > Dysdera > Dysdera silvatica. The sequence goes on along the minus strand of QLNU02014802.1, from coordinate 127,427,012 downwards.
AATTATACACGTACATACATATATATATTACACGTATTTATAATATATTGTATTACACACATTATTCATATATATACTGATACATACTTAGTATACGTATGTAGTATACAGAAGTAAAAAGGTATTAAATTAAAAAATGCTCTATCCCTTTTATTCATTAAAGGAAGGTAGATCGGGTTTAAAATGTTTAGAAGCACCACTGTTCTCTTGTATATATTGGCGCAGTATAGCCCAGATGCTCTTGCGCCATAAAAAAGCCAAACAAACAAACAAACTCTTGTATATAAGGTTCCATTGCTTGAACGCTGTTTCAGAAAATATTTTTTTTAAGTAAGCATTCAAATATTAAACTTGTCATTAAGTGATTTCTTAAAATGATGATTTCGATACTCAAAACGGAATAAATTAAATCTTCGGTGAATATCATTTCCTGGTCCTGGTATAAATGTGATTTTTTCCCCGTCATTTCAGGCCCAAGTCATGATCTCAAATCTCAGAGAAGCGTTCAGTGAATTGCTGGAAGAAAATGCTTGGATGGATAAGAATACGAGGGAGGTGGCCGAGCTAAAGGTATTCGATATTTTTATGAAGTGTGGCCTTTTCCCATTTTGCACATTATTGCCCAGAAATGATAAAGACAAAACTTGAAGAGGAATAAACCAACTTATTTTTCCGCCTTTTCCACGTTAACATGACTTTCTAAATACAATAATTTCTGCCACCCACGTATTAATTACAGCTCAAACTAGAGCTTATGTAATTTTGGAGAAAAAGAGACGCTTTCCCCATCCTGGATTCGAACCAGGGTCCCTCCGTTTAGCCCGGAGTGTCTTGGACCGCTAGACGAATGAGGACAGGAAACAACGCTCTCTTTCTCCGTATGTAAAGGTGTTAAGGTATTATTACCAACACAATATTCTGGAAAGGTTTTAAAGAGTTTAGAAAGTCATGTAAGATATTATTACCCTTCACAGGGATAACACAATTGCCAAATAATGGTCAACACAGAAAAGCCTCCGGGGTGGGATTTTTGTGAGTTTTTCGTGGGGGAATTTATTATACAATAATTTTTGCCACCCACGTTTTCTACAAAAACAAAAAAAGCTCTAGTTTGAGCTATAATATACGTGGGTGGCAAAAATTATTGTATAATAAATTCCCCCACGAAAACTCACAAAAATCTCGCCCCGGAGGCTTTTCTGTGTTGACCATATTTGGCAATTGTGTTATCCCTGTGAAGGGTAATAATATCTTACATGACTTTCTAAACTCTTTAAACCCTTTCCAGAATATTGTGTTGGTAATACTGGTTAACCACTTTGCATCACCGGCCTCTAAATTTTAATTCAGGCCTTCCTAGATTCACCACCCCTCTAAACTCCAAACAATCTCCATCAGACCCGTCCTATCGAATCTTTTCCCACCACAACCGCCACTTCATTCCTTCATCTGGGGATAAACGATTTCATCGTAGGTGCCCTTTATACCTGCAAATCTAAACTAGGCTAAACCAACTTAAATTTCCAATGAAATTAAACTAATTAGTGTTGAAACATTAATGTTATTATTAATTATGTGTTGTAGAATAAATAGCCTGCATGCTTATCTTAAATATATTTAGTTGTACCTCATTTTATTGCGCTTCTCAGACATTACCGGGTTGGTTTGTTTGTTTTTTTAACGAAGCGAAGGATTGTGGGATTCCTATGCCAAACAATCTATCTGCGCCATGTTTCCAACCACTTTCTGAAATCTCAGGTAGCTGTTATCATAGGCGTAAAGTTATATGGGCCCCCTGGGGCCCAAGCCCCCCAATAATTTGTTATTTTACATATACTATAATGTGTAAATGTACAAAATATATGCTTGGACCCCCTCCCCACCTCAATAATTTTGAAAACTCTACGTTGATGGCTGTTAGTGGTTTTAGCAATGAAGTAATTGCTAATTCAGGTATGTGCATTTTTTAGGCATAACACAATTACGCACTTTATAGATTACAGTAGTGCTGCTCAAAATGTATATCGAAGAAGTCCAGGGCACCTGATTGTCCTGCGTATAAGAGGAAAGTTTTCCTGCATAGTTAGATGTCTCCACGTGTGTTCCGTTGTTCCATACGATAATGTGCAAACGAAAGGGTAGTATCATCCACGTTTGCTATAAAATGTCGAGTGTTACACGGAGGAAGGTTTCGTTAATGTGCTCTTTGAGCGTATCAAGAGAAGTTACGCTTATTTTGTGCACTATGTCCTTGATAAATCCCTAAAAAAAGAAAAAAATCCCAAGGGGTGATGTCAGGAGAACGAGGTGGCCATTTACTCTGACGATTACGTCAGGCTGCCATCTCCTGGGTTTATGCTATCACTGATGCTGGTAAGTTTTATGAACGCATGTGCACTGTTTGTCGCGTGGAAACATTCTAACCACGTTCAAAGAAACTTTGACTGTATGGTGTGTTTGTGTGCATATATGAATGTTGGAAAAGTTGGCCGAGCGAGCGGCACTGTATTTCCAGATAAGGTTCGATAATGTCCAATGATCGAAAATAAAGATCAGTTATTCTAAGGAAGATCCTCTCTCTTACAGAAGTGGTTGTCGAACCCCGTCTGGATTCAGCTCTGAAGAATTTTCTTAGAACAGTAAGTTTGTGAAGCGGTTTGACAGTCAATTTAAACAGAAGGTTGGTAAATAGTGATTCAAGTTCAGCTGTTCACTCATATGCTCACAGCGGCTTTTAAGACGTTTGCCTTTAACCCCACACCATTGATAGAGTCGTCTGGAGTGGTGTCGTAGCCGATCATCATGGCTGCCAGCAGATTGGCATCGCATGGTGTTCAGAGATGAATACCGCTTCAGTCTTGGAACGAATGATTATCGGATCCGTGTGTGTAAGTAGCAGGACCAGCGGTCCCAACCATTCTTTATTTTACAGAAACGACCAGCCATTACCCCCCGGTGAGATGGTGTGGATTGCTAGTGGATGCCCAGCCATCTTGCGTACAACAGCTTAACGATATGTTGATGACATCCTGTGGCCGTTTACGTTACCCTTCATGACACGACAGTTTGGAGTCATTTTCCAACAAGATAATGCCAGGCCCCATATGGTTCGCATATCTGTGAGCTACCCCAGTGCTGTTGATACTCTTCCTTGACGAGCAAGGTCACAAGACCTTCCTCCAATTTAACATGTATGGGACATGGTAGGCTGCTGGATTTGGGCACCGCAAAATGTCGCAGAGCTGGTGCAACAAGTAAGGACTGCCCGGAAGAATATGTCGCAGGATGACATTAGGAACCTTTATCCCTCCTTACCTAGACATATAGAAGTATGCATTACCGCCAGGGTGGGGGGTAACCAACTATTGATTCGAACATTCAATGTGCAATTCCTATGATGGGTCCTACGGCTTGAATATTTTAGAATTTCCTTATAGGTGTATGTGCTCGGTATGTATCAATAAAAACAGATAATTTCTTCATGGTGCTTCTTCTTCTTCTTCTTCTTTGAGCAAGAGAGTGTATAACTAAATTAGTTTTATATAAAGTGCTTAAGCTCCATATACACTAATTACCAATTTGAGAATGTCCAGCCAATAATTAGCATATATTGGATTGCATATTAATACATTAAATGTGAATTTTATAGCATTACAAGAACTCATTTCCGGAAAAAAAGTTTTTTGATGTTAATAGATATTTTCGCTCAATTATTATTTATGATAAATCGTTTGTTTATTTAAATTTTTATTTAAATAGGCTAATGCCATGACAGAAAGAATTGGTTATCCCGAGCTACTCAAAAATCCTGTAGAATTGTCCAAAGAATATGAAACTGTAAGTTTACTTAATCAGTTACAACAACATCAGCATGCTCATTATTCCTAATTGCCACACAATAATGTAATAGCTTTCTAATAGATTTAATAGTTTGTGATATTAAAATGTGCTCTAACCATTAATCTCGTTATTTATTATATTAGTGATTAATATGGAGTTAGGTATGTAATATAATAATAAACTTCACAACTCTAAACGCGACATCTTGGTAAGCAAAATACAATAAACCTATAGTGTAGTAATTATGATATGTTCTTATATGATATAAAACTCATGAAATAATTTATATGTAATGAAGTTTATGTGCATATGTAATGTGATAGAACAATAATGATTGAAATAATAAGTACAGGGCGCGCTTATTTATATATACACTGAAAATTATACTGTACGTGTATTTGAAAATTGTATATCTCATAATAAAAAATAGACTGACTATTTTTATTTTTCATTCTCTTGCATAATTACTGAATTACATGTTACTATAACATGTAATAATTATGTGAAGACTGTAATTTGTATGTAATAACCGCAACATAACAAGTAGATCCAATTTAAGGTGGCCCACAAGTGAAAATTTCACCTCCTTCAGGTTTTCATAAAACTTGCTGAGATTTTTATATAAAATATATTTCAGTGTAACAAAATGTCACACCAAATTTGAAATTGATTTTTATTCTTTAGCTGACTGTTCACGACGACCTCTTCTTGATAAATATTCTTAACGTCTTGGAATTTGAAGCAACAAAAAACTTGAAGAAACTACGCCAACCTGTTAACAAAGACAGGTAAAATTGTATATTTTTTAGTTTAAACGTCAGAATTTTTAAACGAAGCCCGAGGCTTTGAGGAATAGTTTGACACTGTGGGGTAATTAATGGACAATTGTGGAACTGTTATAAAGCTTTGACGTCCTTGTTGCCTTCGTAATGCATCTTCCGTGGTTACTTAGGTTGGCGATGGTTTTAACTATGGTTCAGGCTTGGCGAAAAAGGTACCGATAACTGCATTATTACCGAAACCACATGTTGAAGAAGCAGAAATTGAAATTTTTAATGCATAAAATAGTTTAAAATCATATATATGTATAAATTATTAGTTTTTTACAAAAGAATTATTACATTTTCTAGATGGACAACTGAACCAGCGGTTGTCAACGCTTTCTACAGCCCTAATAAAAACGACATAGTCTTTCCAGCGGGAATATTACAGCCTCTATTTTACAGTCAGTACTTTCCAAAGTAGGTTGTAAAAATTAAATATAATATATTAAATTAAATTAGGAATTTATTATCTTTAACAATTGCTGTATGCAATCGATCGAGGAAGTTAATCGTTTACATTAACATTTTCCCTCTAGAAAGAATTTATTTTTTCCGCATTTACTGTATAATATTAAATCTAGCCCATGGACGTCCATTATTGGAATCTCAGGTTCCGGTCCAATCATTGAAGTTAAGGAGCAATGGACACGGTCAGGTTTCGAGAGGGTGAGCACCCTCAAATATGACTGAGCCCTGTGGGCTGGGGTAATGTCAGTCATTTAATATGATTCCACAACAAACGACCGAGACTTTCGTCGAAAGGAAATGTGCTCTATTTCCTCTTAAGGGGGAAAAGTACAGCATAAATATAGTCTCGTATTTATACTTAAAATCCAGTAGAATTATATTTATTCGGATTATTTAAATTATCCGGCTTTCAATCCTTCGACCGCACTTTCAAAATTTATTTTCATATAAATTTACGAACTTGAAAAGAAACTAAATAAGAAAGTATAAAGAAAAGGATTAATTAAGCATATAAGACTCGCATACACGTTAAAGGTATTGCAATATTCAATATTTAGCAAAATTCATTGGACGAAATGTGTAGCACAAATGTGCTCCACAATCCCCTTATCCCAATTTATTCAAAGCTAAAAATTCCTCTCTCTACAAATACACACCTTGACGGAGCTAGGAGGGCTTACCCCTAAAAAATTGAAAATTACAAATAAATTCTATGTGTACATATGAATGCACAAATACATCCTAATTTTGCAAACTGCGCTCTTTACTACAATCACTATTCGTTACATGGCCACTCTCTTTTAAGGTCACTCCGCTTATATGGTCACTTTTTAGAAATCCCTGCAGACTTAATAGAAATTTCGTGTTAAATTGTCCCGCATGTATAGCCAGTCATCAATTTCTACACCTGCATATACAGTGGAAATTGATCTCCCGAATAACGACTTTTTATATGGGAGAACTGATAGGGACTTAGTCATGCCTCTGTCAAAATCTATTATGTATAGCGACCACCTGTCTACCGTGACCATTTCAGTCGAGTCACCAAAGGTGGTCACTGTAGGCAGGTTTTACTGTATGTAGTCGCCTTGAAAATCTATGGGAGAAGACATCTGGCGTTTTGATAGAAACTTTTCGAATCAAAAAAAGCTTTTATTGCAAACAATTTTACTGATCATTGCGGAGTTTCTAATTTGGCTTCAATTAAATTATTTCTTTTCACCAGTGTTTCACGTGACCCCTAGATCAAGCAGTTATCCAAAACTTCAAGATCAACTACCGAAACTGCTCATGGAGGACGAAATTGCTACTGTGGAGCAAACAGAAGACATCTTTCATACATCTGTATTAAATGTCCTTCGTTATATCAACAAATATTGGAATATACGGTGCCACAGAAGACCATTTCAAATTGCTTCAGACATGTGGCCTTTATTTATGCTTCGGGAAATGATGAATCATCTGACTTCGATGATGATAATGACATGCTCATTTCTGTTCTTGCACGACGTTTGCAAAATCACGACTGCACTACCCTTGATGTCAATTAAATAAGATGCAGCAATTGACAGCGATATCGCTACTAGCTTCTGAATCTTTCACACTTGAAATCGTATCCCAAGTGTTCGTTCAAATGCTATCGTAAGTGACGATGATGAGAGTGACTGCGGATACGAAACTGAGTCCGTCGGAACTCAGGGAAGAGCCATGAAAGCATTAAATGCGTAGTTACATGCTTTTGCATGAATTTTGGGACAGCGTAAGAAAATTTCAAACCTGTACGTGACATAGAAAAGGTAGTGCAAAAAACTAAACCAAGAGAAAGGCAGTCCTGTATAACTGAATAATACTATTTTAATAAGTTTCGTAACTATTGCTTAAATTTAAAGCAAAGAAATTAATTTCTTCATTGTTCTACTAAGGCCTGCAGCCCAGCCGGTGCCAGAAGGGGCCTGACCCTATTTGCCCTATCGAGTTGGCTATAGTCTATATATATAAAATAATCCTCAAGTGCTAAGTGCCCCATATGTCCTTTGCGTTGCCCCAATTGCCCTTCATCCTGGCTACCTGCCTGCCTTCTTCTACTTCTTTATGCATTATTTTGCTAATGGTGGCTAGGATTTAGTTAAAGTACATTCGAAGACACTTCAACTGTAATCATTTTTTATCAAACTTTTCTCGCGCCGTAGTTGTAGTCACTCCGCTTATAAATTCAGATTTGCCAGGAACGAGGGGATGACCTTATATTCGATACCGTCTTTAGCGATATTTAATTGCCTCTAACTTCATGCGAACTTTTACAGCCGTTTGGCTTATATTCATGGTTTATTTACATTACATCGTTCTGTTCACTACCCAACAAGCAATGAATAATTGATGACAGATCTTTGAAATTGGCAAGTCGGCAATTCAATCTCGTCTTTTCGATTCCAGGTCTCTGAATTATGGCGGTATTGGTGTCGTGATTGGTCACGAGATTACCCACGGATTCGACGATAAAGGTGAGTATCCAATATTTAGTGCTTTCTAGCGGAAATCACTCTCGGCTTCTGCCACCAAAATGCGTCGATATTTCCCTAAACGTGCCCCAAGCCAAGGCATTTGGAAATTGATCCAGGATAACGAGCTTCCTGGCAACAGGGAATGTAAATTTATCGAGGAAATTGAAATAAATTTCTGAACCGACAGATATTGACACTGACATTGCTTCCACTTCCTTCTTTTAGATCTCTCTCTTTGATGGTGAAAACGTTTGCGAAGCACTCTGTGTGCTTCATTTAAACTTTGCGAAATGTAGCGGCGATCTATAATTCCAGACATTAAACCCGTTTTCGACAAGTGATGATGTAAAAGCAAATATATATATATATATAATGTAAAGAGGGGTATCAAACATCCAAGCAAATTTCACATCAGGCGCGGATGCGAAAACATGCTTAGAATGTAGGGCCTTTGAATTTCCTGGGCGTCAGATATTCAGTGAGCTCAGAAAACTGTAGGCCATGGCTCTTAAAACCCTCCTTGCATCATAAAACGTAAATTGAATGTGTTGAAATGCAGCCATTTTTGTACAGGCTCTTCTTTTTTTAATTTAAGGAAAAGTTTAACGTGGAATTTTTAAGTAAAATTTATTCATTTATAAGTATATCTCCTTACGTGTAAGGTCTCCTAAATTTTTAAAAACTTAGTTCTTTCCTTCGAGTTTTATTTATAAAGAGGCAAGTATTATTTTCTTGGAGTTTTAAAGATGTTTTTTGAAGTTTTAAAGGAATAACTTTAGATTTTTACGAAAAGAGTATTTCCTGAAGGTTTCAAAGAAGTGGGTTTCGTTAGGTGCAAAACGAAGGACTTTTTATAAACTAGCCACAAAATAGTGAAGAAATGTGTTGAATTTTAACTGGTCAGAAAAATTCTTGTGATTTTTAAAGCAGTTATATAACAAGGGCTTCCCCTTAGTGCGAGTTGTTCAAATATAGTTCATTTTAATTGTTTTTACTTATTTATTTTTAGATACTCATACTTGTTTTATATAATAATTTTTAACGAAGTTTTCTCACAAAAAAAAACTCACAAAGCTTTTTGGGATTTAATTGAAGTAAATAGATATTTAAGTGAAATATAAACGGGAAATACTACATCTGTAAGATATTATTACCCTTATTAGGGATAATACAATTGCCAATATTATGATCGACACACAAAACAAAAAGAAATCTCGCCCCGGAGGCTTTGTGTGTTGACCATTATTTGGCAATTGTGTTGTCCCTGTGAAGGGTAATAATATCTTTCATCCTTATATACGGAGAAAGAGAGCGTTGTTCCACGTTCTCGTTCGTCTAGCGGTCAAGACACTCCGGGCTCAGTGGAAGGACCCTGGTTCGAATCCAGAATGGGGACGGCCTCTCTTTTTCTCCTAAAAAATAAAAGGTCTAGTTTGAGCTTATTTGTACGTGAGTAATGAAAATTATTGTACAATAAAATTTCCCCACTAAAGCTCATAATAAAAACTCGCCGCGGTGGTTTTGTGTACTGACCATTATTTGGAAATTGTGTTATCCCTAAGAAGGGTAATAATAACTTACATACCTATACTTTTCTCCATTAGGACGACAGTTCGATCGAGATGGCAACTTGAAACAGTGGTGGAACAATGCTACGATTCTTCGCTTCCGCGAGAGAGCGCAATGTATTATTGATCAGTATTCAAGCTATGTTCTGGAAGATATAGGACACAATGTAAGTATTTTTTTTTTCAAACCGAATTTTAGATGAACTTTTCAGCTAGGTCGATTATTCTTTAATTAAATTAAAATGGTTTTCCTTTAGTATAAACCTATTTAGAAGAAATGGAGGTAGAATACTTGAAAGCCATATGATGACTGAGTTGCAAATTTTCAGGATTGAACTCTGTCGGTATGCACTGGTGGCTTCACGAAGGTGCAATACCTTATAGATAAATTATTTACATTAGGATTATTATTATTTATATTTTTTACGAAACACACCTACCTACCTGCATGCATGTTACCATACGTACATACTTACATTCACACATACATGCCCATTTAATATAATTCACATCATAAGAATAAAATTAAAATTAACTTTTTCTGATTGAATTTAAAAGTAAGGTTGACCTTATTTCTATCTGCGTACGGTTCACCTCCGTTTTCAACAGACAACACTACCAACAGATACGTGGCATGGCAATGGGGAATCTGCTTTCTCCGGTGCTATACGATATTTACACACATTTGTTTGGGAGCCGTTTGTTCGAGAATATTGAGTTTAAACTTTGGGTACGTTACGTTGATGACATCTTTATCTTGTGGGATGGCCCACCTGACCAAATCAAGTCCACTCTTACAACCATCAACTCGTTTGACAACAACCTTGATTTCTCTCTTGAAATCGAGGAAGACAATTCAATCCACTTTCTGGACGCCCTAATCAAAAAAGTTGGCCGCAATTTTGAGACGTTGATTTACCGCAAACCATTCACCGCCACACCACAGATCTAACTACCCCCATCAGCAAAAAATGGCAGCCTTCTATGCTTTCTTTCACCATGCGTTACGACTCTGTTCCACCGACTTAGCCTTTAACCAAGAAATTAAACTCTTTAAAGCAATTTCTGTGAATCGGGGCTACAACGCCGACATTATCGACGCCGCCATTACAAAATTTTCCAGACGCACAATTTCTTCTTCCCTCGCTCAACCCTCCATAGATGAATACGTTTTCATGGTCATACTTTCATATTTCCCCAAACTAAGCGGGGCTATTTCCAAACTTCTCCGACACGCAAAATTCAAAGTTATTTTTTCTCCAGTAAACAAAATACGTCCTTCACAACTCAAGGTCAACATCAGTGCTTACCAGCGTTGAGGGGTCTACCAGGTTTTCTGTCAGTGTAGACAAACATACATTGGTTAAATAAAACGTGCATTGGCCCATAGAATGAAAGAACACCAACCCAACGATATATCGCAAAGGCCGAGGTCCATAAATCATCGATAGCGGTCCATTGCCTTGAACAAGACCATAAATTCAACTTCTCTGATCCTCGCATAATTCACCAACCCAGATCACCTATCGAACTCGACTGTGTTTAAGCCTTTTTCATCAACAAATTTCAAGACACCATAGTGAACGATTACAGATCTACACCTTCTTTCCTCTCCGCCTGGAAAAATCTTCTCACAGACTGTTTCCACTTCCTCGGCGCCTCCCGCTTTACCATAAACCTGTTTTTTTCCGTGTTTTTCAAAAGTTTTCTTACTATTTTTGATCATTGGAAATTTGGCCGCATGTCAACCAACACAGTATTCCAAAAGTAATCGATTTTTACAGCAAACCATCGTAATGGCAACTATGCAACCATGTGAGTGGAAACACCACTGATTGTTGACACTTTAGCTTCGTGCAATCCCGAAGAAGGGCGGCCGATTTGTCCGTCCGAAACGCGTTGCTTTTTATTCGTAAATATTGTAAATACATTATTAAGGTTATTATAAAAATTCCCTCTGCATTACTCGTATCGAATCATCATTTGTTACCACTTAAATTTCAATTATTTGCGTCAAAATGAATTTTTTTTCAAATGTTAGCGTTAATTAGAAAAACAAATTAATAAAACACTTAACGGCCTGTAAATTTTTCAAAATTTTTATTCTCATTTTGAAAATTTTTCATAATTGCAATGTGAATAAAAAAAATGAATTCTACTTCACAGAAGCAACTTACACACAATAATGAATGGTAACAAGAGCTCAATTAATTTTATCGTTTAAAATAAAATACTTTTTTTTACTTTTATAAAAAAATAATTACTGTAAAAAGAAGGCCGTAATATCAATTAATGGATCTGGCGTAATTAACTTTCATTTAAAAGATCAAATTCCTAAAAAAAACGCCTATTGAAAAAAATTAAGTATGCGTTACTATTAAAAGAAAAATGCTACTCGAACTTGTTTCTTCAAGAATATTTTAATTAAAGAAATGGCAACGCTAGAAAAAGAACGGTAATCCGAACTTGCTTCAACCTTTTAATTAGCTACCAATAAAATTGAAGAATCGTTCGTTTTTCTGCTTTAGGTTCTTAAGAAATCGTCCACCATTAATTTTTTTTGGCCTCCTGCAATCTAAACTCGCATTCATCGACACCGCCTTTCCTTGGCTTTTCCATTACAAGTGATTTTGTGGCCAAAATATGCTCGTTTGAATTTTTATGGCGCAAGATCATCTCGACTATACTGCGCCAAGTGGCCAAACTAAAAATAAAATCTAATATATATATCTATGTTGTTAATATACAGAAAGACAGGACGAGACTTTGTAGCACCTTGCTATACATTGTCCAGTGCATTATCGTTTCATTATAAATCCTCGAATCCTGCAGACATTTAGACCTTCCTGCACCTCCAGAAATGACTGATCTCCTTTCGATGCAAAGTAATCCCAGACTTCAACAACAACTCTTGACCTCGTTGAATTTTTCTTTCTTTCTCCAGCTTTCCGCTTTCTTTGCTATACTTGCGGGTTTCCCGTTACTGGAGTCCACCTACTCCATGTCTCCTATGTCGCTGTCTTCGAATTTTTTTGTGTTATGTTCTTGGTTATGAATTTCTTTATTTTGTGTTTGCTATTCTATCCTTATCGGTGACAGAGTTTTTCGTGCGATCCCTTTCGGGGTTTACAAAGTTGCATTCTGCAATCACTCTTCAAATATAATATTTGTCTTCTTTGCTCTACAAGTAAAAATAACTATCGGCGTTATTGTTAATTGGACACTGAGGAAGTGGGAAGATTGGCCGCAGTTGGTAACCTTCTGCTTTCAGGAAAAGGTTATAATAATTTGCAAACTTAATTTTGGAATGAATGGAATCCGCTTCCACACACACAAGAAAAGCTTTCTATTGGCTATTACATAGAGAAAAATACGTATTTGCCGTTTAATTTATCAATAATAACTAACTAATGAAAACAAGTGCCTCTCAATTTTTTATTCATTAATAATAAGCAGGTTTTTGAAATTTTTCTGCCTGAAATCCTTTGTCATCTGTGTTCCCTCCTTCAGGATTCTGAAACTTTGGTTTCAATATCAAACTCTTTTTAGCTATTTGGAGTGCACTTTTCATTCCTTGATCTATGTTCTTGGAACAACTTTCATTTGGAAAAGTAATACCAAAACAGTGAATATCTTATCTAAGAACATCCTCCGCAAGCAACGAAAACAACAAAAATAATAATAAGAAGCAAGTCGGATTTCGGTTCTCTGGGCGGAAAGTGGTGTTTTAGCATTGCTAGGCCGTTTTCTTTAATTTTCTCTTTGCCCGTTGCCCTTGCCCCTTTTTTCTTGTCATCGCAGCACCTGGTAAATTACCCGTTCTATCTTCCTCTTCAGTACATTCTTTTCCAATTTTTTTTTCTCATAATGAAGAAGTGATCACATTTTTCGAGAGGGCAAACTCTCTGAACCACTGTAAAAATTTGCTGAAATTTAACTTCACCCTCTGCCTAACCTTTCTTTTTTTTTTTTTTCTTCTGCCATCTGGGAGCGTCATCTTCTCTTTGCCTGGGTGGTTTTCCTTCTTCCTTACACCTTTCTATGCACGTCTTTCTTTCTTCTCAAGTCCGCTGCTTCTACACTTTGTATTGGTATCTTCCTTTTTCACAAGAGTATATCCTCACTTTTGATTCCAAGGATAGAAATTTGGAAAATTATTAATTCTCTTCTTCATCCAGGCGCTAAGATCTCTTCTTCAGTATCCTTGTCTCCGAAGCTAGACGTGTGAGGAGCCGTTGGACTTCTTTAACGAGAACAGAAATCTCCTTTTACTCTTAGTGAATCCTTTTCTTTCAGCATTTGTTTTCACACTCTCTCTCTCTCTCTCTCTCTCTCTCTTCAATCTCTTATCAATCCCCCTATTTGATCTTAGCCTTCTTACTTTTCGAGTTGTGTACATTAGGGAAACCACCTTTCATTTTCCAACAACCTCCAGAGAATGGAAATGAATTTGCCCCTTCCTCATTTTAGTCTTCGTCCAACTCATTTCTGGGAATACAGAGCCACCACTTTCTTTTGCTTTTCTTTCGTTTGCTTGAACAACAACAACAATAATCCGCAGGTACAGGGTTTGTCCCAAAAGTTCCTGGAATGATTTTTTTTAAAATCATTTATTCAATATCAGTTTACAATAACTTTTCAAAGTATTCTCCCCCTGCTTCGATGCACCGTTGCCAACGCTTCACCCAATCATTGAAGGCGCCCTGGAAGTCGTCAACGGGAATCTCCTTCAGTGAGGTCGTCGCGGCTGCTTTTACCGCCTCCAGCGTCCCATGCCGAGTTCCTTTCAGGGTTCTTTTGATCCTTGGGAACAAAAAGAAATCCGATGGTGCCAGATCGGGGCTGTACGGCGGCTGGGGCAGCGTTGCCACACCCATTTTGGCCAGCAACTCGGAGACAATGAGAGCGGTGTGGGTTGACGCTTTGTCATGGTGCAAGATCCAATTGTCGCGAATTTCGTTTCGGACATGTCGAACCCTGTTGCGCAACCGTTTGAGCACTTCACAGTAAAACTCCTTGTTGACTGTTTGTCCTTGTGGCACGAATTCACTGTGAACTACACCTTTTCTGTCAAAAAACACAATGAGCATTGCCTTGATTCGCGATTTGCTCATCCTTGCTTTTTTCGGGCGAGGAGACTCCTTGGTGTACCACTCGCTGCTCTGGCGCTTTGATTCGGGATCGTACTGAAAAATCCACGTCTCGTCCCCTGTGATCACTCTGTCCAAAAATTCTGGGTCCGTTTCGTAGCGTTCATGCAATTCCTGGCACTTCAACAAACGCTGCTCCTTCATCTCACTCGTCAGGACTTTTGGCACCATTTTCGAGCAGACTTTCCTCATTTGAAGATCCTCCGTTAAAATGCGATGAACGATTGTTTTGGGTATTCCACACTCCTCTGCAATCACCCGAACACTTAATCGTCGGTCATTGTCCAAAACTTGACTCACTTTTTGCACCGAGTCGTCCGTTTGTGATGTCGACGGGCGTCAAGAGCGGTCGTTGACGGACTCCCGACCTTCCCGGAACCGCTTGTGCCACATGAAAGTTTGGCTTTTTTTCATCGCCCCGTCACCGTAGGCTTTCCGAAGCATTTCGAGTGTCTCCGCCCCGTTTTTACCCAGTTTCACACAAAATTTGATTGCATAACGCTGCTCCAAAAACTGGTCCATTTTTTGATCGACGAGGGTGCAGTAGATACCTCTGCGCGGAGCGTGACCCTGCCTCAACAACTGCCCGCAGGCGACTGATACCGGTCTCGTTTCCAAGCTCAGATCCCCCACCAACTTCTCCGCCCGAAGCTCCGCCCCGCCAGCCAGCGTTGCCAACTACAAAAAATCATTCCGGGAACTTCTGGGACAAACCCTGTATTTTTGAAACTGTTCATGTTTGTAATTAATGTAAATGGGTACTCCACCTCCTCTTTTTTTTTCGCATTACATGATACTCATACCAACCTGGAAACTCCATATGATCATGTTCTTTTGACCAAGTTTCTGTAATTGCTAATAAATCTATTTTGTAATATTTGTTATCCATTAGTAACTCTATTTCATCCACTTTGTTATTTATACTCCTGGCATTGATGTGTAATATTCTTAGTAAATCTTTATCTTTTAGCCACTCAATATTCCCACTATTATAAATGTTACTTATATTATTTACTCCATCCTTATTAAAGCATTGTTTACATATATTACATATTTTATACATATTACATTTCTGACACTTATTGCATTTTTTACACTTATTAAATTTTTTACACTTATTACATTTTTTACACTTATTATAATAACACTCGCAACGTATCGTCTTGTTGCATCTGTTGTTTCGTCAATAGAGATCCATATATTTTTTATTCCAATTTCGTTCCAGATATGATCAAGAATTTCTTCGTTGCAATCATTTAGAAAATTTTTCCTTAACGTGGGGCCATTGGGAGTACTTTGATTCTCATTTTTTGCTGTGAAGTGTGCATACCTATATTCTCAAACTCCCAGAGCCGAATTTCGGCATCCACAAACGTCTTGGATAGATACATAGAAAATTGCGATTTCCGAGAAGATAACTCAAGACAGGTTGAAATCACAATCTAGGTTTTCTATCCTTTTTATCTTCCCGGATTTATGCTTAGATATTTCCAAGTACTAAACTATCAATTACTTTTCCTCGAAGTTTATTGACTTTTCATATAATTTGCAAAATAAAATACTTCCATCAGTAGAGAAAACACCCAAGCCGGACTCCTTTACCCAAATTTTCCAATTTTTACTTATGGGAGCTTCCATTTTAGGCACTTTTCTAGGTTAAAGATAATCAGTGCATATTACAGAGAAATCTAACACTTGCTACCACGTGCTGAACCAACTGACTAACAAGTGAACTGTTTAAGAAATATGCAAGCGAAGACACAAGCGTCTTTCTCTCAACCGAATGGACGAAGTCGGTATATGAAGGGATGGTGACTGCTAATCAAGGTTTCGAAACATATGATTGATAATGAGTTTTTTTTGTTTTTTTTTTGTGTGTGTGGGGATTTATATGTGACCGTAAAACTTCAGTACCCATATCTGAGGGTGTCCCTTAAGAAGGATTTTACTGTATGTATGTATGTGTAGGAATTCTAAAAAGAATATAAAAATACAAAGCAAACGAACTCAAAACAC
>QLNU02014802.1:127397462-127410545 GCA_006491805.2 Dysdera silvatica | reverse complement strand
AATTATTATCAGATTAATCTTTTATGATGTGCCTATCTAGTGGATTTTAGGAAATTTTAATGCATAATCGAGGAGTTTAATATCAAAGACGGACAACTCCATTTTTGTCGAAATTGAGTTATTTATTTATGAAAATTCTTATAGGATTTTCCACCCTGAATTCAAATCCGAGGCCCTTTAGTTTCAAAAACGGCCAGAACATGAAGAAAATTGCATTCAAAGATGGGAATAGGCAATTAGTGCAGGTAACAATGTTACTGTTTTTTGGCTCTGTTGAAAAAAATGCAAAATGGATTTGTCTGTCTTTGGTGTCAAACTTCTCAATTAAATGTTCCTAATTAAAATTGTTTTAACGAAGCTCTCTTAATCATTAATATGCATTTGATAATCAAGAAAAACTTACATTTTAAAGCTATTTGCAACTAAGTAGATTTGTTTCTTTTTCTTTTACTTACGCTGCCTTTAATATACGGGGTGATTCAAAAGTCAGTCCCCCCACTGTTAATTTTTTAGTGGGTTCAGGCAGATAAACGTCGTTTCGGGAAAGTTGCTTGTTGAAAAGGAAATAATTTTTGTTCTGTGTCGCGACTCACCCTCAGCACCAGGGGGCGCCCCACGGGGGCCAACTCCAAAATTTCAAATGGCAAATACGAACGAGTAATACCTTCTTTTGAAGGTCTCGTTGAGAAAAAATGATGACATTTACAGTATGGCGCTATGACACCCATAGCACCAACGACGTGTCAGCAAAGTCCAAAATCGACCTTTATTATCCTGGCTTTCACTCACGCTAGTAAGGTAGTATGCAAATGATGAAAACTGTAGAATATAAAGCAATGTGTGTTCTGTCCGAGAAATTTTTAGATTTTATGTAGCCCAATGGGGAAAGTTTCAAGGATCGCTTAAAAATATCAATATTTTAATCCTCAAAAACTCAAATAAAAATATTTCCATAGTAGTTGTTTAAAATAAAAATATTTCCATAGTAGTTGTTTAAAATAAAAATATTTCCATAGCAACAATAGTTGTTTGAAGTCACACACGCGTCCTCACAAAAAGTATTCCTTTTCATACGAACACACTTTGAAGAAATGGCTCGTCCACTCAGTCACCGAACGGATGCCATTCTTTTTCAACGTAACAAGTTTCCAAGACGGTAGATTGGCCGTCGTGCGTTCGTGGAATGGCCACCTCGTAGCCCAGATATAACATCCTTGGATATTTTCCTTTGGTGTCATTTGAAATCAATAGCTTACGAACCACCACCGGAAAATATAAATGTGCTGCGCCAAAGAATATGGGATGAGTGCCATAAAATTACTCCACACACTTTTCAAAAAGTCAGACGAAGTTTTGAGGCCAGCTTTATATCTACCAAGAAGTGTAAGGCCTTCAATTTGAACATCTACTTCATTAAAAGGTAACTTCTTTTCTTACTTTTTTTATATTTCTTTTATTTTTTAATATTTTATTGTTTTCTTTTTTAATATTTTTATTTGAGTTCTTAAGGGTTAGAATATTGATATTTTAAGCAATCCTTGAAACTTTTCCTATTGGGTTAACACGAAATTGAAAATTTTCTCTGATAGAACACACATTGTTTTACATTCCACGGTTTTTATCATTTGCCTGCGACCTTACTAGCGTGCGCAAAAGCCAGGAGAATAAAGGTCGAATTTGAACTTTGCGGATACGTCGTTGGTGCTATGGGCATCATATCGCCATACTGTAAAAGTCATTATTTTTTTCTCAACGAGACCTTCAAAACAAGGTATCACTCAATGGGAGTTGCTATTTGAAAATTTCGAGTTGCCCTCCGTGGGGCGCACCCTGGTGCTGGGGGTGAGTCGCGACACAGGGCAAAAGTTAGTTTCTTTCCAACAAGAAACTTTCCCAAAAGAAGGTTTATCTTCCTGAACCCACCAAAAAATTAACAAGGGAGAGCCTGACTTTTGAGTCACCCTGCATATACACTTTGTAATCTGGAAAAAACATATAGCACAAAATATGTTGCAAGGGTCTGTTATAAATAAACTACTCGCGTTATTTTCCTTTCAGTAACGTTTTATTATCCTTTTGAGTTTATGATTTTTTTTTTTAGTTTCAGAAATACTCAATTTATCAATTTCTAAGGAATTCTACGATCCTTTTATTGAAAATTTTAAATTGTGCTTAACATCAAACTCTTAAAATTGTAGAACGTTTATTATTGAAGTATGGGAGTTCCTTCCCTGTCGCCTCTTTTTGAAAAATGGTCACAGTGGAGATCCATTGTTCGAAATTGATGGTTCTTTAATGTTTTTCCTATGCTAATGCTCAGCCGTTGAAAATATACATGGAACTTGAATTAGTTTCTCGTGAAATATAATAGTAAGGTTAAAAATTGATCTCATGAAATTGAAAGGAGAACAAAAACACAAATCAGAAGGTGTAACAATTCGTGAAATATTTTGTTCGCCAAATGAAAATTCTAATCACCAAGTTATAAAAATAAGGGGATGCAGTTCAGAGTTGGTAACTCTTATGGAATCACTGCAAAATTTATCGAGTTTTGTTATACGGTGGCCGTAAGCATAGAGTTGCATGGGGCTTAAAAATATTAGCCTTTATTTATTTGTTAAATAAAAAATATTTTAGTTTTCGATGTCGAATAGTCAATAAGGTATCGTATATTTAAAATTCTATATTTGGTCTTAAGTAAACGGGGGCTTTTTAGAAATTGAAAAATGCGATGGTACTTCAATTAAGTCCGAGTTTATGTACCGTTCAAAATAAGTTTTCACGTGCGCTTCAACTTTTTTTTCCGGAAATAATTCTCTAAGGTTACCATCATTTCGCCAAAAAAGTCGCCAAACCAATGATAAAAGTTTATAAGTGATGAAATTTAACTTCAATAACTTTGCAAATATCTTATTTGGAAATATGAGTCTTTCTTTCTATGACTAATAAGATTTAGAGCAACATACTTCTAATGGGAAATTTTTGATAGAGGTCCTGCATAAGTTAAATTTGTCAAATTTTGTACATATTTACCATTATTAAAATGCGAGAAATTTTCTTCGTCATAGCCGATGATGTGGTAATATTAAATGATAAATTGCTTGCGAAAAAAGATGATTTCACGGTGCCTGATGGGAACTGAACCCACGATCTCTTGGTATCCGGCCAAGGGTTCTTCTAACTGAGCTACAGAAGACCTATCATCCTTCCCTCTTCCAGCGCATTTAAAAACAAACTCGTCTATAGTGAAGCTTTATACGCGCTCGCAGAGGGAAGGGGACAGGTCGCGTATAGCTTAGTTGGCAGAGCTCTTGATCGGATACCATGAGGTAGTGGGTTCGGTCCCCGTCAGGCACAGTGAAATCATTCTTTTCTTTGCGAAAAATTTATCATCTAATACTTACCACTCCTTGTAAAATAAATAATACATTAATATAATTTGAAAACAGTAACATCTATTCTGAATCCTCCTGTAGATTTATATCTGCAATGGTGGGAGGCAATTCTAAGTTCCCTCAAAATGGAAAAGTATAATTATAAACCAAACGCAAGAATACTTGTTTCGAAGAGAAATTAAAAAAAGAGAAAAAAGAAAAAAGAAAAAAAGAAAACGATTTATTCAGATGACACACGCAACGCTTTCATTTCTTATTGGAGTGGATAGAGGGAACGCGAAAATGGAAATTACGAATCATCAAAGGAAATTACATTATGCAGAATATTTTCCCGCGTCCTTAAAAACTCGTTTAAAAAGTGTTGCAGGTTTTTTCGCAAAAACACTTTACTATTTGCATTTCTTCGGACTCAGTTACCACAGCAGCTGACAGCAGAAGGACGTTTTTGGTCGATAATCGTTAAAACTTAAAAAGTATCTTTTGATGGTATTGGATATCTCGGATCAGGATTTTATTGGTGAAACGTGAATGCCATTCGGTGGGAGCTATTGTGAGATGAATGGACAAGGACCAACTTTTCAAATGAATGTTGACAGTGGGAAAATATACACTGACGGCTTAAAATAAGGCGACAAATGTAACACGTTTGTGTCGTATTTTACCTTTTCCCCTTTGCTCGGTTACACACATTTCTTTACACCCACTGTAATGTTAACTGTTTCAATTTGGACCGTTAGCGTATAAGTATAAGGACATACTTCGGTGATTTTGCGAGTTGGGCTCCAGACCATCGCATTAAAGCGAGTTATGAGAAAATTTTAGCTTCCCAGTGTATGTAAGTTAAACTTACATTATACTGTGGTCTATGGAGTGTGCCACAGTATAATTATTAATTTACTTATTTATAATTATTATTACTTATTTATAATTATTAATTTACTTATTTATAATTATTAATTTACTTATTTATAATTATTAATTTATTGTAATATGGTAATATTTAATATTATATTATAATTAATAATTAATATCATATCATAATTAATATTTAATATTATATTATAATTAATATTATTTAATATCATTAATAATTATAGTATAACAGTTAATAATATAATTATAACAGTACAGCTGTGAACCAGAGACATAAAGTGAGCACATATCGTTGGAAAAATAGTGTCGAAAGACTTAGGCGGACAGTTTGGCGCAGAGTTTCCCCAAGACTTTAATTCACAAAATACGCAATATCTGCGAAACGCAATAAAGCGAGGTATGCCTGAATTACAATAGCGTTTCGAAAACAATTATAAAAGAAAAGAAGTATACTTTTGTGTTGTATCAAATTCGGTTATAACGATATCCAAGGGGCCTTCGAATTTCAAACAATACTGTCGTTAATTTTTGACTAGTACCAGTAATTAATAGTAATCAATAGCACTGTATCAATATGATTTAGTTTTAGTTATCAATAACTAGGGTAGTTCGCATTTTTCAATAAGGTAGTTGATCATTAATAACATTATATACAGGGTTTGTCCCAGAAGTTCCCGGAATGATTTTTTGTAGTTATCAACGCTGGCTGACGGGACGGAGCTTCGGGCGGAGAAGTTGGTGGAGGATCTGAGCTTGGAAACGAGACCGGTATCAGTCGCCTGCGGGCAGTTGTTGAGGCAGAGTCACGCTCCGCGCAGAGGTATCTACTGCACCCTCGTCGATCAAAAAATGGACCAGTTTTTGGAGCAGCGTTATGCAATCAAATTTTGTGGGAAACTGGGTAAAAACGGGGCGAAGATGCTCGAAATGTTTCGGAAAGCCTACGGTGACGGGGCGATGAAAAAAATCCAAACTTTCATATGACACAAGCGGTTCCGGGAAGGTCGGGAGTCCGTCAACGACGACGACCGCTCTGGACGCCCGTCGACATCACAAACGGACGACTCGGTGCAAAAAGTGCGTCAAGTTTTGGACAATGACCGACGATTAAGTGTTCGGGTGATTGCAGAGGAGTGTGGAATACCCAAAACAATCGTTCATCGCATTTTAACGGAGGATCTTCAAATGATGAAAGTCTGAGCGAAAATGGTGCCAAAAGTCCTGACGAATGAGATGAAGGAGCAGCGTTTGTTGAAGTGCCAGGAATTGCATGAACGCTACGAAACGGACCCAGAATTTTTGGACAGAGTGATCACAGGGGACGAGACGTGGATTTTTCAGTACGATCCCGAATCAAAGCGCCAGAGCAGCGAGTGGCACACCAAGGAGTCTCCTCGCCCGAAAAAAGCAAGGATGAGCAAATCGCGAATCAAGGCAATGCTCATTGTGTTTTTTGACAGAAAAGGTGTGGTTCACAGTGAATTCGTGCCACAAGGACAAACAGTCAACAAGGAGTTTTACTGTGAAGTGCTCAAACGGTTGCGCAACAGGGTTCGACGCGTCCGAAACGAAATTCGCGACAATTGGATCTTGCACCATGACAACGCGTCAACCCACACCGCGCTCATTGTCTCCGAGTTGCTGGCCAAAATGGGTGTGGCAACGCTGCCCCAGCCGCCGTACGGCCCCGATCTGGAACCAGCGGATTTCTTTTTGTTCCCAAGGATCAAAAGAACCCTGAAAGGAACTCGGCATGGGACGCTGGAGGCGGTAAAAGCAGCCGCGACGACCTCACTGAAGGAGATTCCCGTTGACGACTTCCAGGGCGCCTTCAATGATTGGGTGAAGCGTTGGCAACGGTGCATCGAAGCAGGGGGAGAATACTTTGAAAAGTTCTGAAAAGATTGTAAACTGATATTGAATAAATGATTTAAAAAAAAATCATTCCCGGAACTTTTAGGACAAACCCCTGTGTAAGCAGGGTTTCCCTGAACGTGTCATTTCTACTTAGGTTCTCCATGAACCCTCGTATTGTAAGGAAAAATTGAAAATTCTCTTTTTAAAATAACTAATTAAATCTAAACACCCATGAGCAGATAATTAAATAAAAAATACATACACTCTCTCTCTCTCTCTCTCTCTCACTATGTATAAATATATGCTTAGATGTTGTTAAGTGTTTTTGTTTTTTCGATATTCTGCCGCCTGTTATTTAATTTTTTCAGATGGAGTTGTACCTCCAATTATTTGTACACTGCGTCTACAACACTATGCCAGATTAATTAACGTTCAAGAGGAGACACCTCCATTCAAGAGAAGACACGTTCGTCCAAAGAAACCGTCATCATGGGCATAATAGGAAGTAAACAAGTTTCCTGGGCCATCCATTCATCCAGACAAAATCAAATTCTTTGTAACTTCTTTTCAAGAACTTTAAATTTAGTTGTTTTTTATGTGACAAACGAAAAGACTTGTTAAAAATGCCTGTTGAATTAACAAAGGTGTAAAATTTAAATTAACTTGATTTTTACTAGTAAAAAACACTCTTAAAAAAATTCTGAATATAAATAAGGCACTTATAATTAAATTCCTTTTCTTTTTAAAAGTAGGACCCCTTAACATACAAATCCACCTTTTTGTTTTTTTCCTACCTATCATATTTAATTTTTTAAACCCATTTTTAACTTGCAAACAAAAAAATTTTGGCCAATCAGTGTACCTAAAAACTGCTATTTCGCTCCCTACAATATGGCTAATATCCATCAGCAACCGAAACCTATAAAAACTTAAGTTCAGACGAAATCCCTGGTCGAGGGGAAGTAAATGAGTCATCACAGCAATAAATAGCCAACTCGTGGCACCTGCATAAATAGGCAAGCCCACCCACACCGAGCCTGGGCTTGGCGTCCAGTCCAGACCACCACAATTGGCCAACAATTGCAATTTAGGCAGGCGAAATTGCCGTCTAATACGTTAACAAAAGCCAAATGAAAAAGTTGGCAATATATTGGCGAGAATAAGGATTTTAGCAGTCCTTATACAAAAAAAAAAAAAAAAAGTCTTCAAGATGGTGTTACTTTAAAAACGCTTACAAGTCTCGGTCAGCCAGAGAGAGAGAGAAATTTTGAAACACGAAGATGAACAGTGGACTCCAACCTACTCCAAACATGGGCCATTAAGGGTGTAACATGTAAGTTAAAGTTATCTTTCTTTCTCTTCTATTAATCGATAATTATAAGTGCCTCCTCCCTCATTAAACTTATAATGAAATGTGTAATTTTTTCTGGTGGTTTATATACCCCAGTATGATTCTCATAGTGAAATGAGTATTTGAATTATTTTGTTTTTTTAATTACTTATATCAGGTTTAAATACGAAAAAAAATATGTCAAGTGAAAAATTGATAGTAGGAAGAATTGTTAATAGCTCCAAATGCTTATATAAATGGCACTGTTATATTCTAAAGGAATTAGAAAATATATTATCGTGTTTATAATATAAAATAAAAGGCAGTAATTATTGAATAATTGTTTCATGTCTGTTTTAAAGAACCTGTTTTTTTATTTTGTTTATGTTTAACACACAACGCGTTTGAAATTTTAGCTAAAGTCAACCAATGTTTACTAACCACTATCAACGGCCAATTTACAAATTTATTCTGGATAAACAAATTTAATATTTAATGTTATGGAAATTGTGTTTTAATGTTCTCAAATAGTAAAAATTAAATCAATAAGTAAACTAACTAAAAATTTAACCAAACTAATTATAAAATACCTATAATAAATCATTTACATTTCATTAATTATAATTATAATATATTTTAATTTTCATTAATTATTCTATTTCACTTTAAGTCATGAATGATAAATAAATTATAATGTTTACTAACAACTAATAACTATCAATTTACAAATTACTTCCGAATAAAATAAATTATAAATATAACTGCATATATATAACTGATATAAATATAAATCTTATTAACTATTAAATAACCCCCCATAACAAGTGGTTGCCGCGACCATACAGTTTAAAGCTGTAGGGACAAAAACAGGCATGAAACATTATTCTGGTTTTAAAAATTATAATATATTGACAAATTGTTTATTGATTATTGCCTTTCAATTGTCATATTTTTATCTACAAAAATTAAATTAAGTTTGAATGACTAGTTTATAAAGAAGTTGCATATACAAATTATGTACATTTAGTTTATTTCACACATGACAACTATTTTTTTTCTTTAAATCCCGATTTTTAGGGAAAGTTATCACAAATTTATGTCAGTACTCAACATATCACAAACAAATACATAAATTGAAGTGTGTATAAGTAACACTATATTAGAATTATATATTTGTATTCTGAAAATAAAAAGTTTCCACGAGGTTAAAATAATTAAAAATGGTGTGCAATTTTAACAATTGTGAAAAAGGTAGACTGGAAAAAAAATTGATAATTATATGTTTGCGAAAGAAAAAAATCGATAAATCTCACTCCTGATTTAGTGTTTACAAAGAAATATTTTAAAACAGATATATTAAGGATTAATATACTTTGGGAAGTGGAGACATTTTGAATAAATAAGATGCATAAAAGTTTTGCTTAGTAATTCAGGGTTGTTTACAAAAATAAAATGCTTCGAGATAAGTTTTGAGTAAGGTATTAGTCTCATATGTTGTGTATACATATGAAAAATTTGTTTCAAAATAAGAAGAATGGTATGAAGAAAGATGGTATGTATTTGATTTTGTCGAGAGAAGTAAAAGTTTCCTCTGAGACACTATATGTTGTTAAAAAAAAAAGGAAATATAGTTATGACATTTGCTAGTTGGATTGCTCTGGAAGAAATAAACCCCGACTCCAAGCTTTGACAAATTGTCAGTAACTAAACTCTGGGAAGAGTAAGGTATAAAATTGAAGCAAAATAAGGGAGACTTGGTAAAACAATGTTCGAGAATGAAAGTTTGACCCTGAACCTAACAAACTATGCATTTTGTAATTACAAATTTACTTTCTGCTCACTAAAAACAATGTTTAATTAGAGACAAATGAAAAACTGAAGAGGGAATATGGGAAAATGTATGTAAAGGTAATAAAAGTTTTTACTTGTCCTTACTACAGTACTATATAAAATCTTCACAATTTCACGAGTTTCAAAAATTAGGCTTAAAAATAGCTGGCAAAAACAAAAAAAAGTTATGTAAAATTTTTTAAGTAGGTATTGTGTAGGTATGTAAATGTAAGCCATAAAATAATATAATTCTAAGAAAAAATGCCAAAATTTCTTTTGGTGGTATGATGTTCACTGCAGAAGTTCATTGTAAACCAGGAAAATTTTGGAAAAATTAAACTATAAATAATATCTACTTTAAAATAATGCAAATTTATTATAAAACTAGGGAACTTCATGAATTGTAACATACACTGACATGGCATATAAATTATTTTTGTGATTGGAAAGCTGGAGATAAAAGTAGCACGCTAATTATATATGAAAGATTCATTAAGCGATTCGTTACATTTTATTCTCATAATGCAGACCTATCACCTTTTCGGCTACACATTTTACAAAAACACATACAAATTGCTACACACAGCAATTTTTGTACACATTTTACACAGTGATGCCTATTGTCCAGCTCTGGTTAAAGAAAAGAAAACTTAACTGGCAATTTAGGAAATCATCATTTAGGATACACTTTTCCTTCATTCAGCTGTTTTCCAAGCCTCACAAACTTGTCAAAATAAAAAGCTGCAATGTCCAAAAGTAACCAAAACATACAAAACACACACAAAAATTCATGTGTTCCTGTAAAACCTAATTCCACCATAAACCTATATGATACTGGTATCATACTGGTCATTTACCAACCTTAACACTAAATTACAACTTCAAAATCATCTAAAACTTAAAACAATTAACTAAATTCATATTATTTGCATTTTAGTGCCTACATGTTACTTAATTTAATAACAAAAGTCAGGTAAAAATTAATTTCGTGTAAACACACCATGATCAACTCAGGTATTTCACGAAAACCTTTATTCGGGTTTACTGTTCTCGTTAAAAACAATTTCAATTTTTATGGTATTCACATTCAATTATCACAAATTAGTCTAGCATTTCAATAAAAATGCCAAATCTATAGTGAGCAAATATAAAAGTGAGGTTAAAAATAAACAGGAGTGAGAAAGTAAACAAATCTTTGCAAAATAATGGACGAAAACAACTTTGAGAAGTGTTGAATTGAAAATATATGAAAAGTTTGCATAAACTTCATAACCAAATATAAATGTATGCATAAACTAATGATAATGTGTGTTGTATACCAAACATAAGTTTATTTAACAAATAAAATTTAGCAAAATGGCTAATTTATGGTGTTCGAAAAAGTTGTTTACATGTAGAAACATGACATTTTCCCTTAAAATGTGTTAGACAAATTAAATTTTTTTTTCTTGTTACAGAGGTTACCTACCTCATTTTGTAAATTAGTCAATTGGTCACTCCTGATAAATTGAAACATGCTATTTTTTTTGGATTGTGTAAAAATATACATTGCTCGGTTAATCTATATGGGCAAATTCAACGTAGAAATACAGATGGGTATTTCTTTTTGGTTGATATGCAATTAAAAAAACTTGGTCTTTATTTGGCACTTGTATGCTATAGGCATATACAGTGTGATCATGAAATGTAATTTGTTGTGAATATGTGTAAATAATGGAGATACATAAATATCTCATTTTAGTATAAATATTACACTTATTGTAACCATTTGTTCAGTGAACTGAAATCCTACTATAGGAATAACTGAACGTAAACAACAAGACAATAAAATAAATAATCATCATTGTTAAAGTAAAATATATCTCCATACTTAACAAATTTGCTGATTTTCTCTTACACGTTTGCTTAAAATCAATTGTAATTGCTATTTAGCAAGCAATTAAATAATTATAAAAATTTATATTCTCATACATCACATAATTATTCTGTGGGTATAAATAAATATTTTTTTTACTTCAAGAATTCATTCTTCCAAACTCTTAGGCATAGTTCCCTTGAAGAATGATGACTGGTTCATGACATGTTGTTATGATTTGAAGGTTCTTCGCCAAATTTAAATAATTGTTACCAGATTTATTTAAAATATTTTTCCTTTTAGACACCATATGACCAGGGTGAATTCAAAACACACACACAAACACTGAAATTTCATTTTGTGATAAAGCTTATGAAACCTCTAAGCTGATTACATATTGTACTGCTGGTTTTCATTAAAAAGCAAATTAATCACCTTTTTGGCTTAAACTTACATATACACATCCTTGCCTTTACATATTTACACTTGGATCTCAACTGTTCAGCTCTGATCAAGAGAAGATAAAATCACCTGGCAGCTTGAGGTACATATGGTACCATTTTAGGTCATGACCAAATTGTTCATGCAGTGGCTAAAAGCTTCACAAACTTTAATACCAAAACTGCCATGATATCACAAACATTAGCAAACACAACATGCTGAATTCATGGTGGTCATTCAAACAAAATACTTGGTCTGATATTTTGCAGGCAAAATTCAGATCAAACTCACAAATTTCTATCAAAACAATACTATTGCTTAATATTTAGCAGAATAATACTAAAATCTGCTAATGTTACAAATGTTTTTACAAAATACCTACAGGGTAATTAAATAACTACTAAACTCTAAATACTACAGAATTTTTTTTATCAGTACTAAAAGGTAAAAACTGAAGAGACTAACTTGTTCACTATTTGAACAAAATATTAGTCAAGATGATAACTAATTTGCTTTGTGTATTATAAAAATGTATTTTAAGAGAGATTGTATATATACTGATACTGTTAAATTGTCAACAGGTTATGTTAACCTCAAAATTTACACTAATCCTAAATAATAAGGATAATAGTGTTAATTCATGAAGAAATCATGATCATGTCAATTAATTGCTTGATTGTTGTCATAATATTAAGGAAAACAACAACAACAAAACAAAAAAAGTTAACCCTTTTCACTCATATGTCCCCGTATGGGGGACATCACTCGTTTTACCATCGCGCTCGTATGTCCCCGTACAGGGGACATCGCATCTGTACCGTTGAGTTCGTATGTCGCCATAGAAATAGGAAAAACACAGAAGGAGGAATGATTGCACAATCGCTTTTTTCCCCGATTCCTCTCTCTGTGCTTTCTCAAGGCCTTTTCATACTGGCTAGTCTCTAGAGCGTTTCCCCGTTGACCACCCGAGACGGTTTTGTGTTATAGTTCTATAGTACTATTACTTTATAATTTCTTATTTTTTATATTCGCAATGCCTAAGCGACATTTACAAGGCAACATTGAAAATGAGTTTGAGAGCAGTGACGACGAATTTTATATGGACTATTATAATCGAGAATTACGGTGCAATGAAAGTAGTGACGAAGGCAGCAGCGAAGAAGCTGCAGGAAGTGATATGAGTGGTAGTGACATTATAGTTGCCAAAAGAAATCGGGCAATACCTTTGCCCAGTACAAGCAGCAGTGACGACGACGCAATTCACGATGCAAGAGAAGACAATTATGGGCCATGGGTGAATGTTACAACGCAGGATAATGTGCCTCACAGGATAGATTTTACTTCTGGTGATAAAGCTGAAGGACCACAGATTCCTGACAACTGTTCAAACCCCATTGACTTTTTTAAACTTTTTTTTGCGGATGAATG
Source organism: Dysdera silvatica (assembly GCA_006491805.2). NCBI lineage: Eukaryota > Metazoa > Arthropoda > Arachnida > Araneae > Dysderidae > Dysdera > Dysdera silvatica. Next base: position 127,397,536 of record QLNU02014802.1, on the reverse strand, counting down.
GATGGAAAAAATTGTAGAAGAGACGAATAATTATGCTCGCAATAAAATTAAGACAAAAAAGGTTATCAAAGCGA
>QLNU02014802.1:127338273-127397362 GCA_006491805.2 Dysdera silvatica | reverse complement strand
GCTGGCAATCGTATATCAGCTTTGTGATCATTACCCTGCTACTACGAACAACAACGAACCGTTGAAACAGACATCGAAAAACTATTCAGGACATCTATTATTTATTCTAAAACGACTGAAATCAGTTCTGAATGCCAAAGATGGTTCTACGCCGTATTAGTCAAGGTCGTACGCTTTTTGTAAGGCACAATAATTTTCGGCACCCGCGTATAATATACGTTTTCGTAAGAGTTTTCCATATTTTGTCCAGCCCTTGTATCTCGTTTACCTGCATTCTTCGCCACATGAATAATACTTTCTGTGATAATAGTCAGTACATGTTCGCCGACATAGAGTCTTCTGCAAATAGTTAAGACTACACTGGGGTCTTCCGCATTTTCATCTGTCCATGTCTATTCTATGAAATAAGGAAAAATATATTACAGTTAAAATCTGCATTAAAGAACAATAAGTTCTTTGTGGAAAGGTTGACAACAAAAGTTCTGCGTAAATTGACCATACGTGATCAATGATGATGTCATTACCTTGGGCATTATTTCCGATCGTTTTCTTTCATCACGCCATTAGCTTTCAAGCTCACGGATCATTTGAAATGATCGAACAAGTAATGAAGCAAAACGTTTGGAAGTAATGACGTTAAGGTTCACTTGAATGTTTTATTCTTGAACAATTTTATGTAGCATAACACCACGGAATTAACACAATGTTGTCAACGGATACTTTTCCCCTTTTAATGAAAAGAACAGAAAAAAAATGGTGGGCTGAATTAAAACAAATCGTTAGTGACAATCTCATGGCAATGGTACGAAGATATTTTTATCAATACCTAAATACAAATACAGTAGTCCCGTTAATTCGAACCATGCTGATCCGAAATTCTGTTAATCCGAATTTGAACTATACTAATCCGAACAGGTGTCGGTCCTAATTAGTTCCGATAAACGAGACTTTACTGTACTGATCCATGAGAGAATAATGGAATTTTTTTTTTAAAAACGATCGTTTAAGAAATGTTCGTTTCACTAATCCTGTTCAACAAATGATGACGATGATTTTATAAGGATTAACAAATAAATTATTATATTTTATAATGTCTGATTATATTTTGTTCTCCTGTATTTAACAGATAAACGGAAAAATGACCCAGGGAGAAAACATTGCTGATAACGGTGGCCTAAAACAATCTTACAGGGTAAGTATGATACGAATTTTAATGCAATATTCATCACATTGGAATGCTTCACATGACCTGCAAAGCAACGATAAATTCTCTTGTTTTATATAATAGCTTGCTAATATGAAATATGATTGATTGCCAATCTTATCTGCGTAGTGTTACGCAAAATTATATCTTGTATTCAGTGCCATATTTTCCAATAGGCTATACAGTGCGTTGCATAATGGTAGGTCCATCCGAAAAAAACAAAAGTTCTGTTGAACTACAGTTTCATGCTTTTAACATATTTATTACAAGTGATAAGGTTCTTATAACAACAAATTATGTAAAAAATAAAAAGGATTGTGAATGTACTTACAAGAATAAAGACGCAATAATTAAAAACAGGTGCTGCAAAAAGATAAGTCCACCATATGAAACTTATTCATAAAAATTTATTAGTAGTAGATTTTTCCTCCCTTCTTTAGAATCAATTCATAAATTCTTTTTGCATAGAATTAATAACATTCTGCAAGTAATGCATGTTAATGGCACCCATTCAGACAGAATTACTCCTTTCAGTTCATTAGTAGTATTGTATTGTTTCCCACCTGCATATATTTGCAAGTGTTCACCATAGATTGCCTGTGGGGTTTAAATCTGGACTGTAAGGTCGCCAGTCAATAATGTGGACACCGTTTTCTATAAACCACTCAAAGGTTGAATTAGCTGTATGGATTGGGGCATTATCTTGCCCTCCGATTTCTGCTGAAAATGGTAGCAAGTGCTCATCAAGTAGGTTTTGATAATCTGTAGAATTTATACGAGTATGTAAGAATGTAATATCTTCTTTTCCTTGCCATTCAAATCCTGCCCAGATCATGATACTCCATGATACTCCATGACACAATCATGATGACCTCCATCTTGTCGCTTCGAAAAGATTCGTTCTTCTTCTTTGCGCAAGTCGTGCCAATAAAATTGCCAGCCATCTGGCCCATCCAAATTTAATTTCTTTTCGTCGCAGAATATTACTTTTCTCCAGTCTTCTTTCCAAATCATTACTTGTTGCGCAAATTTCAGTCTCTTTTCTTTGTGTTTTTCAGATAATTTTGGGTAGCTTTCCTTTTTTTTATTTTAAACAATGCACTGTTTTTAGGGTCCTAGACAACGTTTACTTAGAGATTGGAATGTCCTTTTGACGTGCTAAAGCATCCAAGGAAGTTAAACCAGATTGAGCCTCCTTAACAATTATCCTTGTTTGGCGAGAGGTCAGTTTAGCAGACCTCCCGGGGGATTTTTTGTACACCAAGCATCCTCTAATCGAATAAAATTGTTCACCATATTATGTGATCGTTTCAAACGTTTCGCTATTTCTCTATTCGACTTTCCATATTCTTCAAAATCTTTTATTTGGTCATTTACCTTTTGGTAAGGTAATTTCCGTGACCCATTTATTTTTCTGTTCATTAAATCGGTACTATACTAAAAACAATAGTTAAAAACACATTCTACAGCTCAGTGATGTCTAGAGCACACGTCATAATGCAAATTTGCATAAATGAGAAATAATCACGCGGTATTTCAAAAAGAAATCTTAGGTGGACCTATTATTTTGCAACACCTTAATACTAAAAAATGCCGCACTTTTTAGAAAAATAAAATTTCTTTTCAGCATATTTCGCTGTGTTATTGCTACATACCCTAATACGAAACAACTAAAATTTTTGGGAGATTATTTGCATATTCTTATGAAGAAAAATTTATTTTTCTGGGTGGACCTATAATTATGCAACACACTGTACTAGACTATAGACAAAAGTGGCAAATTTTTTGCATTGAGTATATAATATAACAAAATCAATAACATACGACAGTGATCCATCAATTGTTCATCAATTAGTTCATCAATTATTCATCAATTGTCCATCAGTAGTTCACTCAATTAGCGTTCATCGCGGGCCACTTTGAATCTTTTTTGCAGTCGGCGGTCCAAAATATATGAAAACGAAATCATCTTACACTCAATACAGACATTAGGAGAGGGGCGTATTCTCTCCAAGAAATTTCTGATTCAATGAAATAGCATTGAGGTAAGAGCTTTAGCCCTCTCTAGAAAAAATTAGCACCCCTAGATTTTTTTTTTTCCATTTACTTATATTTGTGGTCGGGCCAGTTTTTACTGTTCGCTGGCAGGATCTGGTCCACGGGTCGCCTATTGAGAATCAATACCATACGATGATGTAATCAGATGTTTTGCGGAGAAGAAAGCTAGACGTCATGCTTTCCATTTAAATACCAGTGTTCGATAACCTTCTATTTTTTTGCCAAATTTTAAAATTATTTCATTAAAACTGAATTTGGTTTATCATATACCATAAAGAAATAATACTTCGATATGTTAATATTGTTTAATGTTTGTGTTTCAATTTTTGTTTTTCAACATATTTATTGTCAATACAAAAGTTTTTGGCGTATATTGAATGTAACAATTTTTATGTTCCTATTACTGATTAGGAGTCGGGCAGGAAGGGGCCGCAAAAAAAGTAGCATTGACAAAAATAGCCTAGGGGCGGCAAAATGGTAAATCCGCCCATGCTTGCATCACTAGATGTGCTTTTTCAATTGAAGGTGTAGGATTTAGACAAGCACTACAGTTTTTTTCAAACCTTCTTTACATAAGTGTTGTTTATCCCATGTCATGATGATCAACGATGTTTTGTAGGCATTCAAGAAGTGGGTATCACGACATGGAAATGAACCTCTCCTTCCTGGACTCAACCTCACTCACGATCAACTCTTTTTCCTCAATTACGCTCAGGTATCGCTTCATGTTATTCCCATGTAGTTTTCAAGTGGTATAATACACTGTTCATTATCTAATGCAGTTTCTATGGTCTCTGTACAGTGTGTAATTTCTTGTGCTGTCCAAAAGGATTAAAATAAAATTATTAACTGAGCTAACTTTCCTTATTATAAATTTTGGAATCTTTTTCGTTTTCTTAAAGATTATTTACTTGAACGACTGCCGTTCTCGATAAGAAGAGCGTTTGTTTAACTTAAGAAATCGATTGGCATAAAGGAATAATTATTGATAATTTGGTTTCTGTAGGAAAAACAAAGTTCTGCAGGCCAATCTCGGAGTGGCAGGTGATTTGGTTCACGTTATGCTTCAAGGCAACTTGTTCAAATTTTATAGAAATAAATATTTAAAGGACGTTAATGTTAATTGCACTTGTGAATTGAACATTTTACAATCAATAAAAGAAGGCGTTTGTAACTGGGTTTTTATATTAAATATATATAATTTCTTACGGATGCGTGTTTAGTGCTATCCGAACTGGATATTGATTTTATGGAAGAGATATTTTCGTATCTGATGGGAGTGTTTTTGCACTGGGAAATTGCATTTCTACTAACCTTGTATCGTGTTATTTTGCTTTGTTATATTTACCCTACCTCATATGTCTTTTTTATTTGGTTTTGGCATTTGCGTATTTTTGGATTTAATTTTTATTATTGTACCTCGGTCTGAACAAAAAATAAAAAACGTACTCGTTTATTTAGTTTAATAGTCTTTACTCTAATAGTTTATCCTCTTTACACTTTATAGTTTAATACACTTTTTGCACACTTTATAGTTTAATACAGCCTCTATACACTTTATAGTTTAATACATTCTCTGCACAGTTTATAATTTAATATATTCTCTGCATACTTTATAGTTTAATACATTTTCTGCACACTTTATATAGTGCACACACAATCTATATAGTATGATATTGTTTAGATAATCTATAGTTTAATACCGTTTATAGTATAATATAGTGCAGACAATCTATACTATAATACAGTGCAGATAATCTATAGTATAATATAGTGTAGACAATTCATAGTATAATATAGTGCAGACAATCTATAGTATAATATAGTGTAGACAATCTCTAATACAGAGTGGTTGAAATCAAACTGACGATACTCGGAGGCCGGTTGCTCCGGTTCTACTGAATGGATCCGAATGAAACTTTAAATATGTGTTGCGTAGACCATGTGGTCAAAGCTTACGTCGGAAAAACAATAGTTTGAAATTTCGCCAACAGGTAGCGCTATAGTGGAGTAAAGGAGAGACAAGAGTACAAAAATCAAAGAATAAGAAGAAAATTTTATTTACTTACACATCTGTGTGCTCTATGTGCATGCCTTGACGTTTAACAATATTTTGAAAGCGTACCACCGCGTTATCAACGGCCGCAACATATCGCTAGAAATGAGGGAGACATGGTGGAAAATGTTGGCTTTCAACTCAGCTTCATTAGTCATACATACGTCCTTGATACACGCGATCTTCGAGGAAACCCCACAGCCAGAAGTCACAAGGATTCAGATTTGGTGATATAGCCTGCCAGGCATCTGGAAAGGCACGCGAGATGACACGTTCATCAGTGAAGTTAGCATGAAGTACAGTTGTTGCACGTATTGCCGTATGAGCAGTTGCTCCATCTTGCATGAACACTGTGGTGACCAAACCGCCTTTTTGCCGTAACGCCGAAACAACATGGTCTTCCAGAAGTTTGCTCTATCGTTCACTTGTGACTGTACGCCTAGCAAACCCGTTCGATATGACCTCCTCGAAGAAGTCAAGAAGCCCGGAATGAAACTCGCCGTGAATCCACACCATGCCATGACATATGAGGAATGTAACGGCTGTTATTGCACGGTGTGAGGATTGGTGGAACCCTCATATGCAGCAGTTTTGTGTGTTCGCCACACCGTCTAAGTGGAAATGGGCCTCGTCTGTCCATAAGATATGCGATGGCCAGTACTCATTCACTTGCATCCACGCCAGAAAGCGCAAAGCAAAATCAAGACGCGCAGAATGATTTTTCGGTTTCAATTGATGCACGACGTGCATCTTGTAAAGGTAGAGCTTCAAAATTTTGCGCAAAATCAGGCGCACGGTTGACCATGGAATGTCCAATACCCGTGCTATAGCGCGACCACTTATAGTAGCGTTTGAAGAACTTGTAGATGCTGCAGCTGTTACAATTTCAACTTCCTCTACAATGCCGGCTCAGTTGCACATCGTCCTCTTTCCGGTACGACAGCTGGAGAACCGGTTTCTTCGAACTTACGAATCATGTTTTAACTTCATTTACGGACATGGGTCCTCTTTTTAAATGTTTCATTCGCCAATAAGCACGGAGTGCCGCCGAAGGATGACTATCATTCTGATAAACCAGTTTTACGATTAATGTTCGTACCTCCTTGTCCAGTGGCATGGTCACTGCAGGCGAATGATTTGTTCTAACGGCAGGTATCGCGTTTATAGCGAATTTTTATTTCTTACTCATTTGCATATGGTTTTAGGTGCAAAGCGCCACCTTTTGGCGAAATCTAACACTATTTTTTTTTCGACTTAAACATTGGCCGCATGATCTACATACACATATTTGAAGTTTCATTCGGATCCGTTCAGTAGAACCGAAGCTACCGGCCTCTGAGTACCATCAGTTTAATTTTAACCACCCTGTATAATATATTGTAGACAATCTATAGTATAATATAGTGTAGACAATCTATGGTATAATATAATGTATACAAACTATAGTTTAATATCGTCTATAGTAAAATATAGTGTAGAAAATCTATAGTCTATGTAGTGTATATAGACCATAACCTCCAATTTAATTTAACAGTCTAATTTACCCTAAAGCTTAAATTGGTCTGTGAAATAAATTAAATTATTCTATAGTCTAACGGTGTTTAGATATATAGTAACCTAATTTATATGTTATTCTCATGTGCTTTTATTTAGATATGGTGCGGTTCAAATAGACCAGAAGACGCTTTAAGCAAAATTCGTACCTCTGTCCACAGTCCAGGACCTATCAGGTAACTATACAACATTTTTCATTAATATCTAATCAGGGGCGCTCGTATAGGAGCAGGGGACTTGAACCACCTGCCAAGCTGTTGTTTAAAATTTCATTTGCCTTATTCTGCTATGCGTTTATGTTCAACAATCATATTTTAAAATAATGTACTTCTTAACTCATTACTAATTACTAACAATTAATTCTATGCTATTTTAATATCTTGTATAGACGGTGAAACAAACATTCGAACACCCGTTGCCATTTACGCAGTAATTGTGCTTCAGAAAATGCAAAAGGGTCAATCGATAGCGAACAATGAAATCTACGAATCCATGTGCATAAATTTTGCATAAGAAACCGTCTTCTTTGTGATATCAAATTTAGGCGTTGCCATCGGAATTTTTAAAGCAAATTTCTGCAAGTTTAAATATGGAGACGGTCCCTTATGCAAATTTTGTGCACATGAATTGGTAGATTTCATTGTTCACTATCGATCGCCACCTTTGAATTTTCAGTAGCGCAATTATCGCGCGAATGCAAACATGTGTTCGGATTTTTATTTCACCGGTTGTGCATTTACTAAAATGTTGGGCAGCCACCTTGAAGGAGGTAATGATCTTTCTTCGCCCCTCTAAAAGTACTCATATGGACACCACTGTATTCAATGCGTGATCAGACCACTTTATTTCGCATTGATCACATTTAGATGAAGTACAAAATTAATCATGCTCTTTTCATCACCCCTTTCGGAAAAAAATATAATTTTTTTTTTTTTTTACAATTCTCCATTTTAATAACTGTTCTTTGAGTAACTTTCCACACCACTCCTGTTTTTTAATGTGTATTTATTTATGCATATATCATCCCTATTATCCCCCCCACCATGCTGATTTATATATGAATTCTGACATTTTATTCAAGTGAAGGTGTAGGAGTATGATGAACATTTGGAGATGGGCACTTTTCAACTTACGCTACACCACTGTATACACACATTGTTGTACAGCAGTGATGTGTTGGAAAGAACAATTCCCTGCTGATCACAGAAGTAAGCAAGTTACGGAGCCTGTTTGCGAAAGAGTGACCATTACTGATCAGCGTGTTGTTGAGGTTTGTATTTGTATTAAACTGTGAATCCAACTTGCTAACCCATCTGGTCAGTGAGGTCCTCCAGGGTGGATTTCTCTAAACTTCGGTGAGCTTTCTCTAGTAAGATGCTTTCATCCTATATTTACGTGTGTGTAATGGTAGAAAGACTTCCATCATGCGACGAATTGATTAGTAGTTGATGATGATATACATCGTTCATCATCAAGGATCATTACCACTACAGGATGGATGTTTTTCTTGTGGTAATGGCCCTTGATGATGACGATATACATTGTTCATCATCAAGGATCTTTACCACTACAGGATGGAGGTTTCTCTTGCATTGACATAGACGTACAGATAGAAACTCAAATTGTTCCTTAAGTTTACAGAATTAGCCAGATGTGTTGATAAGCTGTATATACAGTTTAGCAAGGGGTCTGAAGCTCGTTTCCACAGTTCGCTCGTTACGTTATCTGTTTTAGCCCCCAAGAGGGTAACTTAACAACGGTCATCAAGATGGCTGCTGTCATTTCGGCGATCAAACTCTGGAACCAGTGTATTTTATTTTCAGCAGAGAACAGCTACACATCACACTTTGCTTTAACATTGTTATAGATTAGTCGATGTATACCCTTTTTTTTTTTTTTCAGAGTACTGGGTCCACTGTCCAATTCATTCGATTTCGCCAAAGCGTACAAATGCCCCTTAGGAAGCAGAATGAATCCTAATAAAAAATGTTCTGTGTGGTAATTATATTTTGCGAGTGAATCATGGATTCTTAAAGCGGAATTTGCAGTGAATATGAATATGCAGTGAATGCAGTATGAACAAAATGAATATGCAGTGAATGCAGTACAAACAATATGAGGACGATTTTAAAACTATGTAGTGGAAAGAAACCGGTGAACATAAACTCGTGACTGCTGAGGACAACATTTTTTGTTTTAAAGATATTATGGATTCGGTGACAGAACTCCTTGAAGAGAAACGTTGTGATGAAACTCGCAGTGTTAAAGAAATCGTTTTACCATTTGTTTTGCAGTTCTCTATCGAAAAACTGTATTTTGATGACTACGGTTTATTTTTCATTCTTTTGTTGTTTTGGTGGAGATTTAATTCTTTACCTTATCTAATATTTCAAGTTCAAAAAAGATAAAAACCATGAAAAAATGTGTGTGCCGACCTTTATTTTGAAAGTAACACAAGCCTTTATTTCTTAACAAAAATTTTATTAAAACAAAAATTCAAATAATAATATTTCGTCAACACAAATCTTTGTTTCCACTAGCTGTAGTACTACTAATATATCAAATGGGGTATAGCAAGTCAAATCCATCCGAATGCCTGCAAGTACATGTGCATATATCATGCTATGGAAATCGTGAATCCATTTCATCAAAATTTGCGAAGAAAATTTGTCAAAAATTATGAATCACTATTTTCAAAGTCGTAAACATATTTCCAATAAAATGTTATAAGAACCTATTTCATGACAGTCTTGTAAACTTATTATATGAAGCGCTATTAAATTATCCAAAAAAAACCAAATTACGGCCCATTCTAAAAAAAATCTAACCTTTAGAAAACAGTGTTTATAAACAATTCTGCTTCACAAAGAGTTTTAAATGTATTTTGAAAATAGCACTCATATATTCTACAAAACAAAATGAATCTCTATTCTACAAAAAATAATGGACCTCTTCTATAGATCAATGATTCCGAACTTGGGGTTTTAAGTGGAATTTCAAAGCGTGTGACTAAGAGTGTCTTGCGTCCTCGAGTAACGAGTCATGAATCATTAACCAATTTACTTTTCACGATTTTTTCTGATTAAATTAAAATCTAGTTATTTAATTTATATTTGCATTTTATTCATTGAGTTAAAACTTCATTTTGTAATTTCTATTTGTTCACACATGCACAGAGGCGTAGCCGGGGGGGTTTTGGGTGTTGTAACCACTATCGCAATGAAATTTTGTATATTTAACATAGAAATATATAAGTTGTAGCTCTGTAATCCCTCCCATTAAGCCTATACCTCTCCCTTATGAACTTTCTGCCTACGCCACTGCACATACAGTGTTGTATGTGGCTCAGGAATTGCAGATTAGACTTCAAATGGGACTTGGTTTTGCAGAGAGTTCTAATACAAATCAAACGTTTCCTAGAGATATAGAAGAGTTTAAAGATCTTGGACTATTCGATAAAACTCAAGAGGAAATGTCCTTTGATAAACTACGGATATATGCCACAATAATAAAAAATATACAATAAGAATATTTGATTGGTAAGGTTTTGCTGCGTAAGGACTACATGGGTAATTCTGCTCCAAACGAATGAGAACGGTTTTCTTAAAAATTAATCAATATTACATGCACTATTGCGATCTCATGGCGCAAAGATATTTACTGCCGTTGCATCATAATCATGTTGTGTTAAGACACACAGTTTTTCGAGAATCTGAACGTCTGTCACCTAGTTAATCAAATTTGAACTACGGTTCAAAAAAATTCGAGTGACGTTATACTAAATAGATGGCATAAAAAAAATCTTTAATGTTATTGAATATTAGAACGTTGAAAATGTATTCAATAACATTGAAGACTTTTTTTTCTTTGCAGCTTTGCCATTGGTGAACAAAGAATAACATTCGAATTTAAGCGAAATAAAAAAAACAAAAAACGACGTGCGTGTCCGTCAAATCTTAAATGAGTACTAATAAAAAAAAGAAAAAGCACCCTCTGGCATTTCGTGCCTTTCGGGTTACCATGATAACCAAAATTAAAAAGTAAAGAATTAATCACAACTAACATTTCCTCATGTAGCTATTATTGATTCCACCAGAATATAGTGGCAACAATTATTTTTCATTGGTTTTAACACAAATGATAATATTATTAATATTATCATAATAAAGTGGCAACAACATCTTACCTTTATCCCGCAAAAAAATAACGAAAAAATGTGACGCTTTTTTTTACTTGACCTCCGTAAAAACGTTTTCAATGCTAAAAAAAAAAGAAAGATACCAAAAAATAAGAACATCGCGTCCTACATGGCCTGATACATTACGATACGTCCTATACTTCGTTTCATTCAGAAAGAGCTGTAACCTCACATTGTCCTGATTGTTTAGACTCGTGGTTTTTTGGGGTTTTTTCACACTAAGATCGTTGGTTCGTATTTTACGGCACAGGGCATTAAAACTAATGTTATGTTAAGCCGGAACCTAGAGTTTTCCGAAAAATCAAGACCTCTATTACCTACGGAACCATACCCCAAACTACGGTGTGTAGGAAAAACGGCGCATAGCCTACCGTACCAGTGGACTCGAACACGTGTTATACTGTGCGTTAACGAACGCTTTATCTTTAGGCCACCTTCGAGCGGGTCAACCTTGGAAAACGAACTTAATCCTAGGTGAGTGGACGTAAATCTATAGGGGAAAAAGGTAGACCCTCCTGTAACTTGCATGTATCATAAAACTGTCAATATTTCGTGGGGGAAAGGTGGTCATGCCGATATTTCAATTATTTTTGAACTTTTGTTAAGATGACAATAATATTTACTTTTAGAAAGATTTAATCCATCAATTAACGTCCATCTGTCTAGGGCCGAAAAACAAGGGAAAACTTGTGGAGATATCAAGAGACTTGCAAAAAACAGTCAAGCAAATGGCTATCTATTTGTACAGGCCACAAGGATATATATATATCATCATCATCATATTCAACCATTATCTATCCACTGCTGGATGAAGGTCTCTCCAAATGCTTTCCACACAAGTCTATCCTGAGCAATTCGTTTCCACGTCACCCCAACCTGTTTTCTTATTTCATCCACCCATCTAGTTTGAGGACGTTTTCTAGGTCTTCGGTGGTCTCTTGGAATCCAGTTCAGAATTTCTGTTGTCCATCGTTGATCAGTTCTTCTTGCAATATGCCCAGCCCATCGCCATTTCAGCCCTTTTACTTTAACAATGATGTCCTCTACTCTAGTTTGCTCTCTCACCCAAGTGTTTCTTTTTGTTTGTTTGTTTGTTTTGTGGTTTTACGGCTCAAAGACTACAGTGGTCATGCTGCGCCGGGTTTCTTTTTCGATCTCTCCTAGTTATTCCAAGCATGCACCTCTCCATGCTCCTTTGCGTTGTCTGTAACTTTCGTATTGCTCCAACTGTTAGACTCCATGTCTCTGATCCATAAGAGAGGACTGGCAATACACACTGGTTGAAGACCTTTCTTTTTAGACACAAAGGCAATTTCCCCTTCAGGATAAAACTGTTTCTTCCAAATGCACTCCAGCCAAGTTTAATACGTCTGTTGAGTTCTTTCATAATGTTGCCATCCATTGAAATCAGCTGGCCAAGGTAAATATATGAATCAGCAATTTCTAGCTCAATGTTGTCAACTTGTATTTTTGTTTCCTCTACGAAATTATTGAACATGATCTTAGTTTTTTGTAGGTTCATCTTGAGTCCAACTTCTTTACTTCTAGTTGAGAGCTCCTGTACCATGTCTTGGAGTTCTAATGGGTTCGTTGAAAAAATAACAATGTCATCAGCAAACCGCAAATGATTTAAATATTCACCATTTATTTTTATTCCCTTGTTATTCCAATTTATCTGCTGAAAAATCATCTGTAAAGCTGAAGTAAAAAGTTTTGGAGAAATGGTATCTCCCTGCCTCACACCTTTACCAATTTTGATAGTTTTGGTATCTTTATGTAACCGAAATTTTGCACTTGCATTTTTATACACACGTTTCACCATGTCAATGTACACATCCTCAATGTCTGTTGATCTTAAAGAGTTGATGACTGCTGATGTTTTAATAGAGTCAAAGGCCTTCTCATAGTCAATAAATGCCACACACAATGGAAGTTCATATTCATGTGTTCTTTCAATTAATTCTCTTAATACTTGAATATGGTCCACTGTACTGAATCCACTTCGAAATCCAGCTTGTTCTCTTGGTTGAGCTGCATCTAATTTTTTCTGCAGGCGATGTGTTAGCACTTTTGTGAAGATTTTATAAATAGCAGGTAACAAGCTAATTGGTCGGTAATTTTTCAAATCCTCTTTATCACCTTTTTTATGCAAAAGAATTACTGTTGCAGAATCCCATTGGTTTGGTATGTTACCGCTGTTAAGACATTTGGTAAAGAATTTTGCAAGTATGTCTTCTACATATTCTCCAGCTTCTTTTAGGATATCTAATGTAATACCATCATCACCAGGGGCTCTTCCTTTCTTCATACTTTTTATTGCAAATGAAACTTCTTCTTTTAAGATTTTAGGAGCTGTTCCTTCGACTATCTCAGAGTCTTCGTTTAATCCACTGTTACTTTCATATAGTTTTTTGTAGAATTCTTCAACTCTTCTAAGTATTGTAGAAATAAAATACAGGGTACCAGGGAGGAAATTACATAAAAAGGTTAAACACTGGTAAAATAGCAATGAAAAAGATCACTCAAGCTTTCGGACGCATCAGCAGCAGTCCTTCATCAGGAATATTTCTTCCCTATTTCTTGTTACGGTGCCATCCTCTCCTTTTAATGCAATGATGTGTTTCTTCCCAACAGATAAACTTCCTTTAACAACCCTAAGGCTCTTGTTATTTTCAATGGCTTTCCTTACTAGCTCACAGTTGAATTTTCTTATGTCTTCTTTCATGCTTTTGCGCAGAGTTTTACAAAGTTCTATGTACTCAATCCTGGAACTGGTATTTTGATTGTCCACCTTCATATCTCTTCGCCTTTTCATGAGCTGTTTCGTCTTCTCAGATAATTTGCTATTGTGCTTTTTACAGGTTACACCACCAATTTCCCCAGCAGTTTCAACTATTGTCTTAACAATGTTTTCATTTGCTTCTGAGATATCACTTTCATCAATAAGTCCTTCCAGTGCAGAAAAGCGATTTTTTAATTCCAACTTGAATGCCTCGGTATTTTCTTTTAATTTCTTTAAATCCACCCTCTTACTTACTTGTTTCCTAATGAGCTTCTGTCGTTCTAATTTAGTATTTAAGTGCATTTTACATCTCACCATTCGATGATCACTTCCAGTATTAAATCTGTTCAGTACACTGCAATCTTCAATAATTGATTTCTTGTTTGCCAGGATATAGTCAATTTCACTAGTTCCCCCATTTGGGTGTTTCCATGTCCATTTTCTTTGCGGTTTCTTCTTAAAAAATGAATTCATGATGCTAAGATTTTCAGCTTCTGCAAATTCGATGAGTTGATCGCCACGTTCATTCCTTTCCCCATATCCGTATTTACCAACCGATGTCTCTCTCTCTCTCTCCCTCTCACTCTATATATATATGTGTGTGTGTGTGTGTGTGTGTGTGGAAATTTTGTATATTCATTTATTTTTATAAAAATAATCTAATACATTTTAATATATTTATATATATAAATAGAAGTGAAAAACAGTGCAACTGGTCAAAATTTGTGATTTTATTATCAATATTTTGGTTACTAAATTAGTTAACCGTTATCAAGAGGACAAAATGTAAAATATTGAAAAACCAAACTACAAATATACAAAAGAATGTTTTCAGATAATGTTTTCATAGATACAGGGTTGCACATTGAAAACGAAACAACAGACATGTTTTTGGGTAGTTAAAATGGATTTTGCAAAAAATGCTCAGGCACGTCGATTTTATTTTTAAGGAGGAGATTCAAAATTATCGTGGAATAATTCTTTTGCTGAAATCCCCCCCACTACCCTAACTTTAAATTTTCAAATATCAACCCCTGCCTTGTGATACATCATTTTAAAGGGCGTAAAAAGTTTTATTGTTGTATAGAAAAAAATGAAATTGCCTCGTGCGTTCATGAGAAAACACCGAAATACGAGTAAAACCATGGCATTTGTAAGGCAACAAAGCACCATTGCAAAAACTGGGAATCTGCACATGTGGAAAAATAGATTTTTTTCGCTTGTTGTAAATTCATCAATATTGTAAGATACTATTGCCTTTCTCAAGGATATCACAATTGACAAATAATGGTCAATGGATGTATCAAAACGACAACACACCCTCACACACAGCAGGCGTTGTTTCTAAACGATTTCAGGAATTAAATTCTTGTTTTGGACTGCCTTTCATAAAATTCCAATTTAAATGCAGTGGAAAACCTTTGGGATGGGTTTGAGCACGGTATAAAGAATTTGGAAAATCGTGTCGATTCTCTAACAATGACTGGAAGTGTAAGATATTATTGCCCTTCTCAGGGATAGCACAATTGCCAAATTATTGTTAATACACCGGGGCGAGATTTTTGTGAGTTTTCGTGGGGGAAATTTATTATACTTAATATTTCGATACCCATACGCTCAAGTAGAGCTTTTTTGTTTAGGAGAAAAAGAGACGCCGTTCTCATGCCGAAGTCGAACCAGGGACCTTACGTTGAGCCCGAAGTGCCTCGACAGTTAGACCAAAGAGGACAGGAACAACGCCCTCTTTCTCCGCATATAAGGATATCATATCAGATATCATATAAGATATCATTACCTTTCTCAAGGATAGCACAATTGCCAATATTCTGGTCAACACACAAAGTTACGGGGGCTAGATTTTTTTTTTGCTTTGTGTGTCGACCATAATATTGGCAATTGTATTTTCATTAAGAAGGGCAATGATTTCTTACAGATGTAGTATTTCCAGTTTATATAATACTGATATATCTATTTACTTCAATTAAATTCCAAAAAGCATGTCCCAGTGCCTTTATGTGTTCACTAGTTTGGTAACTGTGTAAACCCTACGAAAGATTATAGTATCCTATAAAAAATATCAGTTTACTTTAAAAGACGTTGGCGAAACTTATTCGGATATTGTTTACGAAACACTTAACTGGACATTTTCTTATAGCACAAGGCTTCATTAATCATTTTCTAACATTATTTAAAAAGTTTCAAGTTCAGAAAAATAAAGCAGACCTGTCGTTTTCTACGGATTTCACTGATATTGTCTGATGATTTATGATTGTCAAGAAATTCAAAGTTCCTAAAATATGCGCTTAATTATAATGTGAGCTTGGAAAAAGAACGTTGTTGGAAATATATAGAGCTGACTTTAAATTATCTAAAAAATCCTTAATGAATATTTCACAAAAAAAACAAAAATAATAATAATTACGCAAATGTTCCTCTTAGGCATCCGTGAAGCAGGGGATAACAGCTTTCTTTAGAAGTTTTCTTAATGACGTCAGATATCTGCTTATAAGAGCAGTTTTAATTAGAGCCCCAAGAATTCAATCTTTTCTAAGAGCCTTAGTTTTAATTAAGATTTCTAGAACAGAGAACTGGCGCATAGCCGCCATTTTCCTGCCATCGTATCACGTGATCCCATTCACTGATGTATTAAAGCGTGTTATTTTTAATAAAATAGGGTGAAATGGACGAGTGTTCCACTGGGAATTGTTCTAATCATTCGAGGAATAAACATAGAATGTTTGCAGCGTAAAGTTTGTTTTGATTATTTGCATTATAATTTTACATTAATCGGAAACTAAGTTACGGTTGCAAATTGTATTTATTGGCGACATCTTAAAAGTTGCGCCAATGTTTACATTCGTCGGGTAATCGCGAAGTGTTCATTATTTTTATGCCAAAATAGCGATCATTGCTCCAAAACTGAAAACCTTTATCGCCAAGGTAAATGAAACCGGAAGTGTGCAGGAAAATGGCGCTTGATGTTCCGGCCTATAATTCTAGGGGCTTTAGTATTAATTAATAAAGGAGCCAACAATTTTACCAAAATCAAAACAAACAACCTTAAATTTTAAATAGAGCAGTGTGTATGTTATCCGGTGGGGGGGGGGAGCGGTGTGAATAATTAAAATTTCGGAAAATTCGATTCGTTTAAAAAAGTATCCCAGCCATCAAACCAGGTATTAAAAGCGGGTTTTCACGCCCACCCCATGGGAGTAAATTTAATTTACTCTTTAAGCTGCGTGTATTCAAAAAGAAATAAGATAGATGATCCAATGGTGGCCATAGTTAAGCTTTCAGAGCTTTTAATAACTTATTGGTGAGTTGTAAATGGATGAAATTTTTTGTGGTAGGCTTTCACATTATCCTTAAAATATTGATAGTGCATTTTTATATGAAAAATATTTATAACCCTTTTTTTATACCAATGAAAAAATGAGATCTTGTGGGCCGACTTGGGAACAGATGATGCAAAGGTGGTACACATATTGAAATCCCATTATTTGAAAATATTTTTTGAGGACATGAAAAAAGACCACCTCACGCTTTCTTGTGAAAAACTATATTTACATTTATGAGATCACTTCCGTTTGTTAATATCACATAAATTATGTACAGAAATAACAAAAATCTGGAATAATGCTTAAAAAGGTCAAACTTAAAGGAAAAATCTCGGCACTAGTACAGATACTGTCCCATTTCGTTTTTAGTGGGAAGTGTTTCCAGCCCGCATGGCAACTTTGTCCTGATTAACACAAGAATCCATATTGAAATGTTCCGACGTCTTCCCAATCACTTCAATACTTCCATAAGTCTTACCACCGCCACAGAAAAACACCATATGATGCTCCACCCTGTGTGACATCATGCATCGAAATCGCTGATGTCAAAACCCCGCTTACAGCGACTTTCCTTCTCATTTCTAGGGGAAAATTGAACTTGTGGGACGGTATCTGTACTACCACCAAAATCTCTTAGTCAGAATCTACATAGTTAAGTGCATATAAAGCCAATTTTATCCTTTTTCGTAGGTCCTTTATATTCCTCATGCACATGCCGTAATCATTGGGTACAGAATTTCATGTTAATCATTCTGTGCATAAATGGCCAAACCAGCCTTCTTTCGTTTTTCGTAACCTACTTGTGCTAGGCATTGCGCTATCGGTTTGGCTCATAGTCTCATTCGGCGGTTTTCTTAATTTTCGTTTAGCCTTTGATGGTTGCTTCTCCCCTTTGCTTTTCTTTTTAGCAGGTTTCAATAAATATTTAATCCACTATTGCTTTTGGTTTTTCTATCTGTCTGTTGTCGATAAAAAGGATAAGGTAAAGGTCTTCCGTAAATGCAATAATGATGGCTATTGTTAACGTTGAAAACCTACCGAGTTACTTGAGAATTCGTGAGCAGGGGGAATCGAGAGTTGGGGATAATGGATATGAACTCGAAATGAACATGATAGATATCAGTTCGGTTATAACGAGCATGGTGAATATGAATTCTGTTTTAACGAACATGCTCGGTTATAACAAAAATGATGTATATGAGCTCGGTTATAACGAGCATGATGTATATGAACTCGGTTATAACGATCATTATGGATATGAATTCGCTTTTAAGGAGCATGCTCGTTTATAATGAGAATGATATATATGAACTCAGTTATAACGAGCATGATGGATATGAGTTCGGTTATAACGAGCATGATGGATATAAGTTCGGCTATAACCAGCATGGTGGGTATGAGTTCGGTTATAACGAGTGTTTCAGTTAAGTGTCGGAGAAGAACTGTAAGACACAGGAGTACCGTTGCCAGAGACGGGTGCCCCGAGCTAGTGACGTAACAGAGTTGAAGTGCAGCAACACTGCCGCGAAAGGCTGCATAAAATGCAGTGCGAAAACAAATCATCGCAGAACTATTTTTATTTACCTTTGAAGCTGCAATATTGATTCGCGCTAGTCGCGACTACCATGTCTTTTTCGTTTGATAGTATTACCCTCAAAAATTTAATTTTTTCTAGCATGTTTCATTTACGTAAATAAATGTTACGTTTTTTCATTAAAGACTTTTAAATATTTTAAGCAGCTGCTTCATTCTGGTGGTAATACTGAATACTCCCAAAGACTGCAAATGCAATATGGAGTCTTTGATATTTACGCCGACGTGCAAGGGGGCTTAACCCGGTTTTTATTTTATGCATCTAGCACAACATGATAGCAAAAGATAGGTTTATGCAACAGGATAAAAAATGAAATCAGAATTAAATATACAGTAATCTTAATACTAAATAATCGCCCCTACAAAATGATGACAGCGGAACTTTGGAGTTTTACTTATCAATAGTGGAATATATTTAAGAATTAGTTGTTTTCTTTGATGGCAGACAGGTTGGCAGTGACCTCTGTATATTGGCTTGTGTAGATAGAACCTTGCAGTATCAATCAGTTGTGGAGTTTTTTCCTCGTGATTCTTCATGAACTATTGCGTGCAGTGCTGCTTTTGCCAATGAACTTGTCCTGCCTTGTCGAGTTTTTCGTAAATGAAAAATTTTGGAAACCAGCTGGTTCCTGGCACGGGCTGACCGGGCCGCCGGCCTCCTGGACTGTACGCCCTCATGGGCGATAGGACTTGTGCCCTCATGGGCTATAGGACTTGCGCCCTCATGGGCTATAGGACTCGCGCCCTCCGATAATCCAAGGTATGCGCCCTTTGAGAGGACCCAGTCCGCCCCCCGGTTCCTGGTATCGTAATTCCTGAGCAAAATGGGATGTCCTTTGAGCAGAAAGAGTGGTGAATAGCCGTCATTTTACCCTGTGTTTCATAACGTGCCGCGTGGCGTTTTGGTTTTGCATTCCTGTCGTGTTTCTGGTCACGCATCATTGCTAGTATTTTACTGTAGTATTTTACTGAAACTAGTGTTTTACTGAAGTATTTTACTGAAGCTAGTGTTTTACTGAAGTATTTTACTGCTAGCTAGTGTTTTACTGAAGTATTTTACTGCTAGCTAGTATTTTGCTATTATTTATATATTTATTAACTAGTGTTTTACTGCTAGTATTTTACTGAATTATGCCTGAGGAAAAGGGGATAGCACGGGTTGCTTTTAAAGCGCCTCCCTTTTGGAGAGGTAATACAGAGTTGTGGTTTCTACAGTTAGAATCTCAATTCTATAACGCTGGAATATCACAAGAAAAAACCAAGTTTCATTGCACAGTAGCGGCTTTAGATAATGAGCTAATGTTATGTGTTAGTGACATTGTGCGTAATTTTCCAGAAGAGTCATATAGGCCCTGAAAGATGGAAAAAACATCAGATTGCACAGTCAGCGGCATTAAGACTTCAAATTTCGCTTAAGGATATCTCACTGGGAGATAAAACCCCAACACAATTAGTTAGAGAAATGAGAGAATTTTCGGCAGGTCAAGTTAGTGATGAAGGTTTGCGTAGTGTGTGGCTTAGGCGTTTATCAATCCATACTTAGCAGATTCTTTCTGTGGGTGCTGAAGATCTCGACCAGGTTGCTGCTATGGCAGATAATATTCATGAAGTGCCCTTTTTGGGGTCATCAGTAGGGACGGTAGATAGTTGTCCAGAGGAAATTGAATCTTTAAAACAACAGGTAAATAAACTGGCTGAGAAAATGGATAGAATGTCTAGTAAAATTGACAAAATGTCTTAAATGAAATGGAATCGCAGGGCCTCACGGGACAAGTTTCGGTCTGGAAGCACGTTTCTTAGCTGTACTTCTGATACGCAATCTTGTTTAAATTCTAACAAGAATAGATTATGCTGGTACCATTTTCGCTTTCGGGAAAAGGCGACGAAATGGGTTAAGCCCTGTTCATGGGATAAATGGAAAACACGAGTATGCTAGCCCGACTTAAAGGCATCGCGAGCAGTTGAACGTGCACGACGTTTATTCGTAGAGGATATTGTCACTAAATCTGAATTCCTTGTAGATAGTGGTGGTGCGTCGATATCTGTTTTCCCGGTGAGTATGTTGAATGTGTCACCCAAATGCAGTGATATGTATTTGTATGCTGCAAATGGGACTAAAAGACGAACGGTACACGTCTTTTCGGTCTTAATTTTGGATTAAGAAGGGAGTTTCAGTGGCCTTTTGTAATTGCAGCGGTGTCAAGACACATTTTGGGTGTAGATTTTTTGGAGAGGCATAACTTGCTCGTAGATATCAGAAACCGTAGAATGATAGATGGAATTACTAAAATAGCAACTATTGGTATTGTAACATTTGTCTTTTGCTACATATTTGTGGTAATGAAACCACCAATTTAATGGACTATATATATAACACGAAAATAAAATAATTAATGGACTGTATAACACAAACAAAAAGTCTATTTCCACACATCAAATCGGCGATTCTAGAGAAGCTGCTACACCGTCGGTTATGACCGATCGAATAGCGACGATTGCCGCCTGCATAGATGGCGAAAAAAGGGTAAGGTAAAGGTCTTCCGTAAGTACAATAATGATGGCTAGTGTTAACATTGAAACCCTGCCGATACTCAAATAACCCTAGCGATACTCAAATAACATGGGAGGTCTGTAGTAACATCTCCCCCATGTTAAAATTCCAAAACTGTCGACAATAATACTTAATTTTACAAAGAATAATACATTATACAATGATGTTTATATATATATATATATAAGAGAATAATACAACAAAGAGATTAAGCAACATTGTCCTGTGTCGGTAGTGTACACAATTTTGATATGCTTCGGGTAAAGACACCAGCACTGGTTCTCACCCTCACAACTCGCACTTAGCCCTCCCTTCCAGGTAGGATTTCCTCAATCCTACCCAACAACCACTTGAAAGAGGGGAGACCCGGCTCTCTTACCACCATTAACAAGCCCTTTGACATATTGTCTTATTTAAATTTCCATTTTAAACGCTGTTGAGGATGACTTAAGTAATCATTTTGCCAATGTTTCCAAATGAGTTGGACGAATTTGGTAATAGCTTGCCATTTGGAAAATCTATTATCAGCAATTTATGTTAAATCTGATTCTGGAATTGCGGTAATTAGTCATCTAATTAGGAAATAACCAGGTGTTGAGGCTTCAAAATAATTGGCATCAGTTGATAAGGGAGAGATAGGACGTGAATTCAAGATTCCTTCGATTTGACATACAATAGTCCAAAACTCTTCTAACGTTAACTTACCAGTATAGTTACCAACAGTGCGTTCAAGATTATGTTTAAAGGAACAGACCCCAGCTTCCCAAAGCCCACCTCATGGGGTGCCCTGGGGGGTATGTGTTTCCAATTCATTCCTTCCGATGTTCAAAATTTTTCAATGTTAAGTTCAGGTTTACTTACTAAGTTATACAATTTTTTTCAATTCCGCTTTAGCACCTATCATATTCGAACCATTATCCGACATTATTGTATTACATTTTCGTCGTTAGCTGTAAATCTTTTAATAGTACAATTAATGCTTCAAATGATCAAATCTGTAACAATTTCTAAATGAATTGCCTTAGTGGCCAAACAAACAAATATAGCTACATATATACCTTAACAGTAGTATATTTCCTTTGATTTGTTTGCTTAATAAAGAAAAATCTATAAAAATCTATACCAGAAACATTAAATACAAATCCTATATTGTCTCTTTGAAAAGATTTCCCATCGTTTGTTCACACGTAACAGGCTTATTTTTCAAACATCTTACACATTCATGAACAGCCTTTGGAGCTAAATCTCGACCATTGATCACCCAGAATTTTGAACGAACTTGATACAAGAGTTATTGTGCACCAATGTGCAACTGCTTTACATGATGAAATTCAAAAATTAATCGAGTGATTTTATGATCTTTAGGCAAAATGTAAGAAAATTCATGACCAAAACTAAGATTACTATTTATTAATCTTCCTCCCACTCGAATAATAGAATTATTATCAAGAAATGGGTTAAGATGTGTTAACTTACTGTGAGAAGATATGTTGTTACCCATTTGCAACGAAACAATTTATTCTCTGAAACTATTAAATTGTACCCACTTTACTACCTTTATTTCGACATCTTCTAATTTCTTTGATACCAAGGATCCTGAATTTTTTTTTTTTAGATTATCCAGAAACCTGAAAACATAACCTAAAATATGTATTAAAACCCAATATTTATTATTAATAGTTAAAATCTTATCTAAAAGGGTAGAACTATGATTCACTATTAGTCACCTTAAGAGTTCCTTAACATGCTCTTCTTCTTTCATGGTAGGCAAATGTTTATCACAAAGCATTCCGATCGTTTCAGTCAGAGACTTGAATCCATTCCACCATAATTTGTTGCGTAGAAGTTCTATTGGGTCAGTTTCACGAGATATTAAATCAGCGGGATGGATTGTCATGGGTAATAACGTGATTCCATTGATGGACATCCATGAAATTACGAATTGTGGCTACACGGTTAGCCACAAATGTTTTAAATTTATAAGGCTTTTTTCTTATCCATCCTAATACAATTATAAAGTCGATGGAATAGTATACCTTTTCAACGTTTACATTTAAGCCCCTTAACACTCTTTCCGTCAATTTAACAAATAACACAGCACCACAGAGCTCTAAACGTGAGATACTCAGCAATTTCAAAGGTGAAACACGTGATTTTCTGCACAGAAGCTTGGATGAAATTTCATTTATAGAAGAAGTACATTTCACGAATATTGCTGCTATCATACCCTCTTTCACTGGCATCAGAGAAGCCTATGATCTCTATGAGTGTTGCCTGATCAAGCAGAACGTATCTTGGAATGCGAAAGTCATTGACTACTTAAAGGTTGAGCACAAGTTCCTTCCATTCACTTGCTTCTTTTTCAGGAAGCAGATGGTCCCAATCTAGCTTTAAAAGCCATAGTCTTTGAAGAAATATCTTGGCTTTAACTACGATAGGTCTTATGAGTCCTAACGGATCAAAGATTCATCCAATGGCTGACAACGCGTCTGTTTTGTACTGTTACTTATACTTGTCGATATGAGGGGTAAATTGAGGTTGTAGCAGAAGCCATCGGTATCTGGGTTCCAAGAAATTCCTAGGGCCTTAATAATGTAAGGTTCTTTTTTGATTTGAAATGAATATTCTTGATTGGGTTGTTTGACATTCCTCAAAAGAAGAGGAGTATTGACACACCATTTGTGAAGCTTCATTTGCCTACGATCCAGCAATTGAATTAATTGAGATTGAAGCTCTTGGGTGTCCACTAAAATATCAGCTCCTGTGATGACGTCATCCACATAGCAGTCTTTGAAACAAACAATCTCCAAAAACAAATAAGCTCTAGTTTGAGCTAATTAATACGTGGGTGGCAAAAATTATAGTATAATGATCAGGATGTACATGATTTTTCAGTTATAGCGAGCATAATAAATATGAACACGCTTATAACGAGCAGTATGGATGTGAACCCACTTATAACGAGTAATGCTGACGTGAATCCGCTTATAACGAGCATTATGGATATTAGTACGGTTATAACTAGCATGATGGACATGAACTCTGTTATAACGAGCTTAACTTGATGCAAGTGTTCCGAAAACTTGTAGAAAGTGCTCCAAAAACTTGTTGCAAGTGTTTCCATCATTTGGCGCAAGTGTTAAGAAAACTTCTCGCTAGTGTTCCGAATTCTGTTATAACGAGCATGCTGGGTATGAAACCGTTTATAACGAACATGATGGATATGAACCCGCTTATAACAAGCATGATGGATAAAAACCTGGTTATAACGAGCAATTTGGTATAAGAGTTCGCTCATAACGAGCATTTTGGTATACGAGTTCGCTCATAACGAGCATGATGGAGATAAACTCGTTTATAACGAGCTTGATGGATATGAACACGTTTACAACGAGCATGATGGATGTTATTTCGGTTTTAACGAGCAAGGTAGATATATGTTTGGATATAAAGAGCATGATGGGTATGACACGGTGATAACGAGCATTATGGACATGAATTCTGTTACAACGAGCTTAACTTGTCGCAAGTGTTCCGAGTTCGGCTATCACGCGCATTATGAATATGAATACGCTTATAACGAGCCTTTGGATACGGTTGTAACGAATACTAAGGATATGGGTGCGCTTATAACGAGCAAGATGGATATGAACTCGTTTATAAGGAGCATGATAGATATGGGTTCGGTTTTAACGTGCAAGATAGATATAAGTTCGTATATAAAGAGCATGATGGATATGAGTACAGTTATGACGAGTAATAGTACGGTTATAACGAGCATAATAAATATGAACCCGGATATAATTATCATTATGGGTATGAGTTCGCTTATAACGAACATGCTGGATATGAACTCGTTTATAACGAGCATGATGGATATGGTTCGGTTGTAAAAAGCATGATAGATAGTTCGGATATAAAGATCATAATGGGTATGAATTCGGTTATAACGAACCTTGTGGACATGAACTCAGTTATAACGAGCTTAAATCGAATCAAGTGTTCCGAAAATTTTGCCGCAGGTGTGCCGAAAACTTGTCGTAAATGTTCCGAGTTCTGTTATAACGAGCATGATGGATATGAAGCGCTTATAACGAGCATTATGTACATCAGTTCGCTTTTAACAAGCATGATGGATATGAACTCGTTTATAACGGGCATGATGAGTACGAGTTCGGTTATAACGAGCATGATATATATAATTTCGGATATAAAGAGCATGACGGAAATAAGTTCAAGAGCATGATGGATATGAACTCGGTTATAACGAGCTTAACTAGTCTCAAGTGTTCCAATAACTTGGCGCAAATTTTCCCAAACCTTTGTCGCAAGTGTTCCGAAAACTTTGTCGCAAGTGTTCCGAAAATTTGTAGCATGTGTTCCGAAGACTTTGTCGCATGTATTTCGAAAACTTGGCGCAATTGTTCCAAAAACTTTGTCGCAAGTTTTCCGAGAACTTGTAGAAAGTGTTCCGAAAACACAAACGTAACGTTTTAGACCTCGTCGATTTTTTGAAGAATGTCGAAATTTCGGAAAAAATTTTGGTCGTTGAGAACACGTTTTTCAGACCGAAATGAAAAATTTATACTTGGATCAAATTTTTTTACGAAATTGCAAAATTTTTGGGGGAAAACCAACTAGGTCTAAGGCGCTTCCTTATGCTCTGAAAAAAGTTTTTCCATTTATCAAATTGTTTCGGATATTTCGAAATTTTTCTGAAAAAAATCGTGTATGTCTAAAACGCTCCATTTCGGTGTGAAAAACGATTTTACATCATTTCCGGCAAAATTTAATAGATGTAAAAACGATTTCAAGACCGAAATGAAGCGTTTTTGAAAACGCCATTTTGGAAAATTTTCAAATAACGCACCAATACAACAACTTCTTTCCAGTTTCAACAATTTAACAAAAGAAAGTTTGAAAATTTCCGGGCTATTTCTTATGGTTCTTAAAACAACCGGATGTATGATTTTGCAAATGCAGGTTTGGAAGAAATCATTGAAACAAAGCCAGCAATGTACATCTCGTGCGTAATGTAGCCAAAATCTGCTACGGCATTAATCGAGATTACTTCCCAAATCTAAGTGTACGGGCATTTTTAAATCATGAGAAGGAGACTGATCCTTACAAAAGTGCAAGCGCAGGCAATGACTGGCGAATTCCGGATGAATTACTCTTAGAATTGTTGATAAGAAGTTCGATCCGGATTCCGAATTTGAAATCCGGACTCTTATCTTCTAGTTTCCGGTTGTTTACCTTCAGCTGTGGACCTAATCTTTGTGAAATAAATGGTCTTTAGTTAAAGCATTTGATGCGGGGTCTTTTACTAAAGATTTTTGTTAGTTTCTTGATAAAACCTTTTGAGCCTAGCGAATAGAAGTTACGGTCATGGGAGCCCATTTCGTGGGGGGTGTGGGGTGCTCGAGCCCCCCCCCCAGGCCGGCCAAAGGTTTAATTTGCCCGATTCTTCTATGCATTTACTTTCAAAAGTTTTACAAGCACATTTTAAAATAAGGTACTTTTTAGCTCATTACTAATTGCCAAGCAGTATAAATTATTTTTGTAGCATTTTAGTATCTTGTACATTCACTAAAATGTTTGACAGTCTTGAGAAGAAGGTAATAATTTTTCTCAGTTCCCCCCCCATGAAGTACTCATATGAGCGCCTGTGTCTACGGTGGCATCGAACTTTTAGTGTCCTGCAATTCTGGGATGTTTTTAGATGCCCCCCCCCTCCGTTGGAGGTCAGAAAAATCGGAATTTTCTGACCCCTAATGGAGGGGTCAGAGAAATCGGAATTTTCCCCTAGTGTCTCTTATTTCCAGGTTCTACTCTCGATAAAATAAGATGACCGCCATTTGGATCCCTCGTAAAAATTTAGGTTTCTGCCTTGGATAAGCCTCAATTTAGATTCACATGCGTTTGAAAATATAGCTAGCTTGCACTCGGGAAAAAAGAAAAAACACCATGGTTCCGAAACTTAGTAACGTCGTCTAAAGCGGGATTACAAGAGATCTAAAGCATATTACATTTGATATTTAAAAATTATTGAGAACTTGCATGTATGATGTTCAGAAATAGAATTCCATCAAAAGACAGTAGTATTGCAATAGCAATCGATTCCGAGTTTCGAGTTTCGTTTGTTTCCCATTTTTCTTTTCTAGGTTTGGAAACTTTTCTATCAAAAATGTCTTGAAATGGAAGTCCGTTTGAAAAGCAGGAAATTGTTGTCAACGAAAACAAGAGTTTCGATTTGCAGGCAAGATTTGGGAAGTTTGAATTCCCTAAAGAATTGGAACAGTACTGGGAAACAACGACATTTTTAAAATTGGAAATTGTCACTCAGAAAAATATTGTAGATTTTATAAAGCAGCGCTTCGAGTTAATGTTACTTTGAGTAAAATGAAACGCTACGGTAACTTCCCGTCGATATTACTTACGAAATTACTGGGTTTGTTTCCTGCGCCTACGTTTGTTTTATTTTGAGACATTTTAATTAATCTTCAGTTAATTCTAAATTTGCTGCAACATAAATGTATATCTTTATAACTTAACTTAAGGCGGTAATTTTATTACGGGGAGAATTTCCGCACCGTTTTCTGCAAATTTTAAGATTTCTTCAACAATTTTGCGAGTTTTTGATTTTTTTCCTATTATTATTCGCCCAAATTTTCTTTTAATTTTCATATTTGCATATTTTCATTACTACCATCACCAGAAAATCCTTTGAGTGAAATTTGGCGGGAGAATGTATTTAAACTACGTATGCGCATGATATTTTGCATTACCCCTTGACGTATCCTTGAAAATTAAGCTAAATCCTTAGAATCCCGTTCATTCGAGAGAACAAGCATTAGGAAGATTATATAAGGGAAATGGCATCCTAAATTAGCTCTACATGAAGATGGTTTTCTGTCCAAAAATCGAGAAAGACTGTTACTAGTTTTTGTATAATTTAACTTCCTTTTGTTATCTATAGGGGGCGGTATAATTTCATAGTGTTTCCTTTTGGCATCGATTGATGAAAATATGTTTACATAACTATTTTTTTAACAATAAAATATATTGTGTATATTGCTAATGCTTAATGTTGGTGATGGTTTATTGTGCGTAATTTATCAATTACTTCGTCATAAGCGTATATGTAAACAAACAACAACTACTATGGGGTTTGCTACTATCCGGGGTTGGTCTTGAAACGTATGAGCTGCAGATAGGGTCCTAGGCGCCCATATGAGTACTTCTAGGGGGCTGAGAAAAATTATTACCTCCTTCTCAAGGCTGTCAAACATTTTAGTCCAAGGATTTTAATTTACAAATTAAAATTCTTACAAGATGCTAAAACATCTTTATGCAAGATGTACAAGACGTTAAAATACAAGATGTGCAAGACGTTGAAATACAAGATGTGCAAGACGTTAAAATACAAGATGTGCAAGACGTTGAAATGCAAGATGTGCAAGACGTTGAAATACAAGATGTGAAAGACGTTGAAATACAAGATGTGCAAGACGTTGAAATACAAGATGTGCAAGACGTTGAAATACAAGATGTACAAGACGTTAAAATACAAGATGTGCAAGACGTTGAAATACAAGATGTACAAGACGTTAAAATACAAGACGTGCAAGATGTTAAAATACAAGACGTACAAGATGTTGAAATACAAGACGTACAAGATGTGCGTCTTGCACATCAATAGAAGATTGTACAAGATGCTAAAATACGGCAAAAGTAATTCGTGCTGCTTGACAATTAGTAATGAGCTAAAAAGTACCTTATTTTAAAATGTGACTGTAAATTTTTTTTAAAATAAATGCATAACAGAATCTGGCAAACCAAATTTTTGAACTGAAAGTGGGGGGCTCGAGCTCCTCCCCTGCCCACTTGTATGGGCACCCGTGGATAGGGTAGTCCTACTATTTATATAGTAGGACTACCCTATCTATGGGTGTGTACCCTATCCATGCTTATGTAACAGAACACCAGAGGCGTTGTTGTAAAACGTTAATAGATAGGAGAAAAAGATTACTTTTAACGGAAATGTTTGTTGTGTAATTCTTCGCAACGGCTACGTAGCATGGGTTGTCAGCGCCCTGGCAGGTTAAGTATTGCACCCGCTAAAACCGGTTAGCACTTCCTTCTGCCAGTCTAATATTGAAATTTTGGGCCCGTTGCTTTCGCCCCGGTGGCACCCCTACGCTATCGTATCGCAAAACTCACAGCTTGCGCTAAGAAAAAGTTCTATGTATTTATTGCAACTGCTCGAAAAACTCTTCAAATCAAAAAGTTTAATTCTATTATTTGCTTTTTCTCATCCTGACCGTATTCAAAATTTGTGCATCGGGTAGATGCATTAGGACTTTCCTTATTTTAATCAAGTATTTGATGTAAGTTTCGGAAAAGTGATTATTTCGTAGCATTTTTATATTTGAAGCCGAATGTCAGAAACATTTTCGTTTATTGTCTTGGGTGAGTGAATAACACATTAGTTTCGACTGAATGGGTACCTTGAAAGCAAGAAGAAAAAGTCAACATACGTCACTTTCAGTAGTGATAAGGTCAAATGCAGAAGAATTAGAAAAACGTTTGTAATCAAGAAAAACTTCAGATCATTGGTGACCCGATTATGGGATAAGTTTGAAGGGCTAATCTTGACAAAAGGAAACATTTCTGAACTATTGAATAATGATATAGAATTTAAAAATGAATGAAAAGAATTATAGAGATAGTTTCTAAGTGCTGAAAATTAGATTGGAAACGGGAATGGCAATATTATCGAAAGTTAGTAAAGATGATCAAGGAAGTGTTACTTCCATGGCAAGCTACGTCATCAGATCTCTTTCCCGATGGAACATATTTGGTAGCTGATGGGAAGGCGAATTCGACAATCCCCAGAATATTAGCGAATTTACCCGATAAGTGGTGATAGTTTATCAATAAATCCCGCAGGACGCTATCCGCCAACTTTATTAGTTAATACCACGCCGGGTAGCAGTGTGCATCTAGGCCAAAGGTGAGCTAACACCTTAATGATTTGACTACTTTGCTCTTTTTTTTTTAATATATATATTCTACAGCTCTTTCTTTTGAATAAGTCAGCTCATTTTATTTTTGTTTAATTGTAATCATTCCTTTTTCCATGCATGTACATCGCATCCACCAATTTTTGTCTCAATTGTATAACTTCTTCTTGGTGCGTCGATTTTTATATCTAAGAATATATACATAAGATCTGTCTGGAAAGTAATATCCTACATTTTATTGTGAAGCGATTATTTGCAGCACCCTGTATTATCCGCCGGGTTCGATGGTAGTGTAAATCCACTACCGAACTAGTGCTTGCTAATCTAATGTACAGGTATTATTATTACTATTATTATGTAAATAAGTGGGTTTTTTTCATACTTATAGATTTGGTGACATTACTTTCCAGACTGACCTTGTATATATAGCAAAATTGTAGTATGATTGTGACATGTAGTACCTTCTAATGTAATATACATGAATACACTACACTTAAGCATATATTAACTTGGACAAAGTTAAAGTTGTAAAGTAATATCACACAAGGTAGTAAAACCAAGTAAATTAAAATAGTAGAAACATCTCAGAATAAAAATTGAAATTGGAGTAGTAAAAGGTGAAGAGGAGTAAAAGATTAAACAATACCAAGAATTTTGTTCTTCATCAGGGACCGCACAAAATCCCTGTTATTGGTTTGCTTTTTCTGACTACAATAATTGAGATTTATGATTAATACTGAATAAACCAGCATTGACCAAAACTTAGCTAAAAACAGTATAAACCCAGAATATAATTAGTTTAACAATATTTTAGTAATTTAGAAGGGTCTCTTTATTAATACTGAGAACAATCTCAATTGTTGTATAATATATGTTGTATTAAATAAAAAAACAGAATTCACACACACACGTGTGTGAATTCTGATTTTTTTTTATTTAGGGTGAGGGGTGAAAAAAACATTGTGAACAATTAGAGATTACCCACCGTCTGAAGTCACGATATATCACTGATTTATACGTATATATCAGTAATATTAAAATATGGAAAAATTGCTAATTATTTTTTATAAAATAATGAAAAATAAAATAATTTTAAAGTAGTGAAACAAAATCTTTTCGTGAGCATAAGTATACGTTCACGATAGCGTCCATAAAACTTTTTTTCTTACATATATTACATATATCAAAAATTATTAAATAAATTACATTACGTCAAAAATATATACTAAGAATTAAAATTGTTATTTTTTTTATAAATATATACAGACATTTCCCCTTGAGTGCACACTTAAAAAATGGAAGATTTTGGCTCACCAATCTCATGAGAAAATCCCCTTCAGTATAATCAGCTAATAGGATACGCTGGCCGGGATTTATTGCTAATGGTCGAAGATTTAGCGTTCCATAGTTAAAGTATTCTACACAGATTTGCTTCAAAGATGAGATTTTCCCTTTCATATTCCTCCCTTCCCTCTCATCCCCAGCGGACATTTTCTCTTCTGCTATCATAAAACACTAAATCAATCCATTATAAGATTAAAGACAAAATAAAAGCTCAGAAATTCCCTACGCTACTTCAATTTTGTAAGTTATTTCTATAAATAGAAATAGAAATTTTGAAAAAGATTTTCTCGAAGATATGTATTCTGAAATCCTTCGCTTTCAAAATTAGCAGGCAGCAAATATTTGTTTTGACATACTGCTGACCGTCGAAAATAAGTTTGAAACAATAAACAGAACTGGCAGCAGCATCAGAAAAATATAGCAGAACAACAGATAAACACGAATTCCAGCCTCGTCCTTGTCGTCCTCCTCCTCCTCCTCCTCTTCTTCTTCTTCTTCTTCTTTTTGGCGCAGTATAGCCCAAATGCTCTTGCGCCATAAAATATCCAAACAAAACTTCTTCCTCCTCTTTTTGGCGCAGTATAGCACAGATGCTCTTGCGCCATAAAAATCCAAACAAACAAAACATCTTCTTCATTATCATTACTAATCCTAAGGTAAAGAAACGAATTTTTTCATAATAAAACAATGATTATTGCCGTTGAACCAACGGTCTCGATTCGTCCAGATAGCACTGTTTCCTGACATGCGCGTAGCGCAAAATTCCGCCTCCTAATGTTTCCTTATAGTATGATAGTAGTGCTGTGACACCAAAGCACAGAATGCGTTCATCGTTTTTGAAGGCAGTTTAACGTAGAAATGCCAATACTTTTTTAAAATGTTTGCAATATTGTAAATTTTTGTGTCATATTTGTTTTATTATGGTGAATAATGTTGACGATTTGTTAATTATGCCTTTTTTCCACGCGCAATTTTGAAAATAAATCACAAATTCTTAAAGATGGAAAACCTTGCCCCCGCTCCCCTTTGTCAAATTTATTTTTTAAACACAAAAATAGAAAAAAAAAATGAATGTACAAGACATTTTTTAGTTTCATAGGATGAAAAAGTGGAGTGGATGAGCGGTTGTGAAACTATTCTGTTGTCTTGTTGTCTACTCTCTTTTGTTGGCCATGTTTGTTATTTTATAAACAGAATAGCGTTTGGAATAAACGTGGGTTCTCGGTTCTTAGAAATTTCGCGACAAAAGCACGAAATATTTCAATCACATGTAAATTATTGTTTAGATCTTCGAATGTTCGGTAATCAGAGAATTAACACACTAATAGACAAACAACGATAGGTTGAGATAAACCAACATAACTAGAAAGTCAAAAATAATACAGAGTTGTTAAAGTAATATATTGACCCAATATGTTATCTAGGAAAACAAGAGCTACCTTTAAGTGGTCATGATAAGTCAACATTTTCGACGAACAAAGGCAACCATGTCGAAACTATAAATTTAATGCAAGAATATGACTCGACCAGATAGTCACTTGAATGCATCGAGCATGTTTTAAGGACTATACTACAAGAATTAGGTGACATTTGAATAATTGTGACTATTATGTAGAATAATGACGTGTACCTGGATGACGGACGTACTTTTCAAGTCTTTCAAGCACATTGTTAAAATCCTGGTAGTGCTGGGCTCCATCATTAGAGGCAGTTAGAATATCTTCCTTAGAAAAGCGTAACAATTATCAAGTTCCCGAAAAACTGTTAACAGGTCTGTTCATCGTTATAGATCCCGAATATCGTATGTGTGTACTCGAAGAGTCCAACTAGGGTAATAACGGCGGTTTTAGAAATGTCCTCCGGTGCCACTGGAATTTGAGGATACGCATTTACCAAATCAAATTTAGTGACTATCCTCTTCCCCTCCAAGTTTAAAAAAAAAATCCTAGATGTAGGATATCGTATACCTATCCGGCTCTGTAACGGCATTAAGGCACCTGTAATGCCGCAAATGCAACATCCCTCACCCCTCTTCAGTACCAAGTGAATGGGACTTGCCCATAAGCTAGAAGAAGATCGCACAGTGTCTTGGTCAAGCAAGGTTTTGAATTCTTTTATAACAAATGTCAATTTATCCGGAATTAATCTCCTGAATTTGGAAGAAACAGGCGGTCCCCTTGTTAAAATACAACGTACAGTATTATGAGTCTTCTTGGCACCAATAAGAGACGGGTTAGTGACGTTAAGAAATCCGGACAGGATCCGGTGATATGGTGAAGTATCAGCAACCGTTGGTAAGCTTGAGGAAGGAGTTTTAACCAATTAGCCTTTTACCTTACGTGAAGACTGACTGTCTATAAGGCAGCGATTTCTGGCATCAATTAGTAAATTAAACCGTTCCAAAAAATCAATCCCCAAAATGGGTTTTGAAACAGTAACAACAACAAACATCCAACACAACTGTCTTTGAAAACCAAAATCTAATTTCAAAATATTGTTCCAAAAGTTTCAATTTTGGTTTCATTAGCGGCATAAAGAAAAAAATCTGTACTTGGTTTCTGATTAGGTACATTAGTTTTCGGAAAAAGGGAATGGCTCTACTATCAATCAAGAACTGTAACACTGTTTGACTGTCCCTAACAAATAAACGACTTGAATGCTCGCCGATTCCCGATACTGTTAAGTTAGGAGGACATTTCAATTTGTACGTCCATAAACATGGTGAAATGTATTTATGAACTCTTGCTCTATATTTGGTATGATACCAGCAGTTCTCACTGTTAAGATTCAATTTATTCGATTTGACTGACACGTTCTGCCTCGTTGAACGGTCGCGTTTATATGAACGGTCACGTCTTTCTAACCTGTTTATACGGTCGCGATCTATCAACAGCTAAATCCGAGCAGACAATTCATTGATTTGTTTCTGTAAGTTCTCACATGTCAAATTCTGATTATTTTCTGAAACTACCGGCATGATATGCAAAAATAGTAAAACGTAGCAATTAGTTAACCAAGAGCAATGGCGCACGTACAATAGATAAATAAAAAGGTCACTGCTAATGCCAGAATAATACAAGACTGAAAAAAGAAAATTCCCATCTTAAATCCGAAGCGCAGTGGTGAGAACACATCCAGACACAGAGATATGCAACTAACAGGCACGGACACAGTTCTCCGATACTCTCGAAAATATATTATTGCAAACGCTGGACGTAAAATCTCATTGCTTCAATCAACAACAACATATATCTTTAAAAACTACTATAGGTGTATGAAGGTGAAGAAATCACTAACCTTTCTGGAGAAATGAAGATCCTCTTTGAAGCGGCACGTATTATATAAGGAAGTGCATTTTGTCTAGTAACCTGTGGCATTTTCAAGGATCAGTCGATACTTGTAAATACAGTACTATAGTACCATTGGAACTTGATTCTTTAAGTGGTGTATTGCTGGTAGCAATTTATTCCAAAACGCCAGAGTTGATACAGAACAAGTAGCTCAAAAGGCACCAGTACTTTCACAAAGTCTTATTTATACTGCAAACGAAAAATGAAACTACGACGATGACCAAGCGTACTCGTGATTACCCACTACAAGTAGATGTTGGTTTAACAGCTCATTCCAATACTCGCAGCAAATTCCTTGTCCAGCTTTTGTATAGGATAAGTTGTTCAGTTGAATACAGAAAAACTCTGCGCCTAGAGACATCAGTAGCAAAAGAGTTTATGCGCCGAATGGATGTAATTGCGGGGTGTATATTCCACTCGACTTTGTCACAGGGAGGTTTATGTATTGCGCATATATTATATCATTATCATATATATATTATATATATATTATAATATATATGTTATCGGTATTTAATGATAACACTAAGCATTATTAAAACGCGTGTAATTTTGTTGCAGTGCATGTTGTGAAATGTTTCTTGTGGTTTTCAGACACCACACGCATACACACACACATATATATATATATATATATATATATATATATATATATATATATATCGAAATTAACTTTTTAAATCAGGTGCACAAGTGCACCAAAGTCTTGTGATTTAGGTGCACTAAATACTAGTTAGGTGGAGAAAGAGGTAACTAACGGAATGGAAAATAAACCTCAGCATTAAAAACCTGTAAAATGTAAATGTAGAAGTTATATATGCAGCAGTTATATAGGCAGCAGTTATATATATGCTGCATATATAGACAGCAGTTATATATGCAGCAGTTACGCATATAAGCTAAAAAGTGCAACATATCAAAATAATTGAACATTCATTTGTAAAAAAAAAGAAAAATATCAAATACAGATACATTGAGAAAATTATATAAAATTATTCCATAGGTCACTGTTCTTGAAAAATAAACGTAAGTAGCCATAGTTTTGAATAGTTAGGTGCACTATGTGCATCCAAATTAAAAATTTATGTGCACATATAAAATTTCATGTGCACAGTGCACCCGCTAATTTCGAACCCTGATATAGATTAAATAAAGTGTAAATCATATATATAATTTGAGCTAAAAAAAATAGATAATTTTCAAAACATCTAATATTTTGAATTTCAAAATAATTTAAGCATTGTATTATATATTAGCAACACATTGTATCCTTTACTTTACATTTCTTCATAATGTTCCTCCCATTCTGAATGTCATTTTTCCGAAGTTCCAAATATGAAAAATAACTCATTAATTGAATGGAATAATGCTTCTATTTTGTGTACATGCTCCCCGCCCCAAGACTTTTTCTTGGCTTTTAGAAAAATTCAGAATCGTGAACTTCGTTGGATTCATAGTTCTACAAATATGAAAAGTTAATTTTTCTTATCTCTTACAGATCAAGGCAATTTTAACGCAGACACCGCTACTCAACTGGAAACGTGTAAACAACACCAGGATGTTAGATGCTATCTCATGAAAAGCACGTTTAAAAACGATGTTAGCATTTCATCAGAAGTCTCATCAGTTGTTTTTAATTCAGTCAACAATGGAGAATATTTCGAAAATATTCTGCAATTTTCTAGTCTAGGCAACACAATGCAGTGACTAATGAATGTTGCCATAGGCAACGAACTCTTTCTGAACAGCTCTAATGTCTTTGCGGAAAATTCTGCCTCACATCACCTTTTAAACCGTCAAAACGATGTACATGTCTTTGTTACCGGCAATTTACATTTAGTAAGTGATCAATTACTGATCTAAGATCCAATTACTGATCCAAGATCCAATTACTGATCCAAGTCCTGTCAATTACTGATCCAGAATTAAAGCGCACCTCTATAACACATACAGAAATTTGATACAAAGTGCGTCTTGTAAAAAAAATTAGCATTTTATATCATGTATAATAATTCCAGAGCTGTAAAAATTAAAGAATATTTTTTGCGATAAAGTATACAGTACTTTTAGCTTGTCTTGTAATTTCTTGTGTATTTACAATTGCCGTGATTTATAAAGTTATGTAAAATGGACTGCATTATTTGACCATCAGGCTAATATATGAAAATCACAAATTCAACTCTTTCTTGCTCATATTTTTTTTTATTCAAATGAAACTTAGTACATTGAAATAAAATGTTAGCATTATTCCCCATGGTGTCTACGAAATGGTGTGGACCGAATGAATATACGAACCTTATTACAATGAAACCCCATTATGAATGCTCCTTGGGTTTTGAAATTAAAATTTTGTATGACTATATGCGTAGGTGGATCAAAAAAAAAGGGGGTTACAGCGCCAAATAAAAAAATGTAAAGTAACAACTGCATGAAATGCAAATGGAATATAAGAAAATTGTAGTTGCATATCACTTTTCTACATAATATCCCAATCGATTGAGGCAATTATCAAACTGGAGGATCAAGTTTTCTAAACTTCTTCTTTCGCTTTGCCATTTCCCATGTTATATGGGGTCGGCGTTATGGTCCTTTAATCTTCTCTTCCACAATCTTCTATCCAATGCCTCTTCTCTACTCCATCCATACTCTTCCAGATCTTCCGTCACTTTATCCTTCCATCTCAGCCGTGGTCTTCCCCTCTTCCTCTTACCCATTACCACCAGCTTATCCAATACCTTTCCCACATATTCCTCATTTCTCCGCTCCATATGCCCAAGCCATCTTAACCTATGTTCTTGTTTCTTCCTACTACTATTCTACTACTATTCCTACTACTACTTCCTAAACTATTTCAGTAGAAATCATGTCCCTAGTTCTATAGTAGCTTGTTCTTGCCTTTTGTTTAAACTTCATCATCGGAAGAGAATCTTGTTCTTAGCAAATGTTCTTTTCGTTATATGCCTAACTTGAGTGTTACATACAGTATAAACTGCGGGAGGGGGCAAAAAAAAAAATGAGTGGAAAAAATACGATTTTGCCTCTGTTCTGAAAAAAAAAACCGGACACCTCTGCCAGATTACGCCTATGCTTTCAGTCGTGAAAAAGGGAAGTAGTCACCAGGGGGCCAAATCAGGGCTATATAGGAAATAACTCCACACCTCGCACTTGAAGCATAGAACTTTTCCATGACGCACACGTGTATGCATCATCTGAATAATATTAAAACTGTCGAAATCGCATTGTTGTACTTGGTAATTTAGTAGTTAAAGTATTGGAATGCTCAGCGAATTATTAATCCCAGGTCATCTCCTAATGGTAAAAAAAAACTTACTGACAACTGATCTGTAGTCTGGGGGTTGGCTTACTATGCCCTAAGAGATTTGGAGTCTTAAGAAAAATGCAGATCCTCATAGCTGCAGATTTTTTTTTAAAAAAAAGGTTTTTTTGGGGAGGTCTTGGGGCCCCAATAACAGATTTTTTTTTAATATATATTAGAACTCCGATTATCCGAAAAAGCTAGCTTTTATTGTTATTTATTTTTATTTGTAATAGAGATTCGTTCAATGTTTTGGGCAAACAGCTCATATTTATATATTTTCTAGTATACCCCAACCTTAGAAGAAAAACCATAGAAATGATAGATGTCGGACATATAAAAAGTTATATATAGTTCGTATATATAGAATATATACATAGATATTGGATTATATTTCCAAAGACGTCAATATATTACAAGCATAGTGTAGTGGTAACGCATCCATCTACCTACTTGTGTGCAGGGAAAAAATCGGGAATGGTGGCCGCCAAAAGCGATGCTGTAATCCCATGAACGCATTCTTCTATAATACCATTAACTTTGGTTCAAAATCCAATCATAAAACGCGTACCATTTTTTCCGTTAACTCTTTTTCTGATATGGTTCAAATGACAACAGAGGTCTGGATTCCATGAAAAGCTAGAATTCGACGCAGCATGACCGTTGCTGTTCTTGCATTGTAAAAATACCCAACTCATCATTTTCTGATGATATGAAGTTATATACAGCATATCTAATTACATTTTTATCTTTATATTCAGAGATTTAAGAGGCTTATTTTAAAAGTCTTTTACTATGAAATACTTACAAAGTAATTTTTAGTTTCAATAGCACTCAGATCGTTCTTGAAATGGAAAATGTTCATTGAAAATGGAACCTCTCACCAATGGTGTAGGAAAAGGGGGGCGCAGGTTCGACCCTAGTCTCTTATTTTCTCTAAGAAGTCGTACCACATAATCTTGGGGCATTACCCCATGAGCACTTGAGATCCTCCATGAGTTTTGAATTTCTACTTCATTGACCCTCTCATTCTAGTGCTGGAGATACAATTGACAAAGTAATGGACTTTTTTAGAGCATTGATATACACAACGATATTTTCAATGCTTTAAACATCATTAAAAGAAATCTTAGGAATGTGAAACTGAAGTCTTTTAAGCAGAATCATATGGACATGAAACTGAAGTCTTTTAAGCAGAATCATATGGAAATGAAATTGGTCTTTTAAACAGAATCATAGAGATGTGAAACTGAAGTCTTTTAATCAGAATCATAGGGATGAAAAACTGAAGTCTTTTAAGCAGAATCATAAGGATATGGAACTGAAGTCTTTTAATCAGAATCATATGGAAATGAAATTGGTCTTTTAAACAGAATCATAGGGATGTTAAACTGAAGTCTTTTAAGCAGAATCATAGGGATATGAGACTGAAGTCTTTTAAGCAGAATCATAGGGATGTGAAACTGAAGTCTTTTAAGTAGAATCATATAGAAATGAAATTGGTCTTTTAATCAGAATCATAGGGATGAAAAACCGAAGTCTTTTAAGCAGAATCATAAGGATGTGGAACTGAAGTCTTTTAAGCAGAATCATAGGGATGTGAAACTGAAGTCTTTTAAGTAGAATCATATGGAAATGAAATTGGTCTTTTAAACAGAATTATAGGGATGTGAAGCTGAAGTCTTTTAAGCAAAATCATAGGGATGTGAAACTGAAGCTTTGAAGAAGTGACTTTAAAAGAGGGCCATATCCAAGTGTTCATCATCCCCCTCGAATTAAAAAGTCACATTTCATATACAGTATAACCTGTCTATAACGATACTCTAGGGACCGAGAAAAAATATCGTTATAGACAATTTATCGTTATAGATAGGGCTGAACTTGCTGCACTCTATAATGGAAGTTATTTAATATGGGTGTGCGTTATTATAATAATATAATTTAAACTTGCATTACTGAATAATACTATTATTGTTGTATTTACAGAGACTTTTCATTGTGTTGCTTACATACCTACTTTTGTTCTGGTGTAATTTTCGTTTTATTAGTTGATAATTTCAGTGTCAACTTGCCTGTTTGATTATTTATAATTTCCTTCTTTTTTGCATTTTGAGTGGCAACATCGTTGTTTTAAGAAAAGTGAAATCCTTTTATTGTTGTTATATATTAAGTTTAGTTCTGGAATGAAACGAAAAAAGACAGATTATAAAGACTTATTAAAGTTATTTTTTAATCGTTATTGATTCTTCGGTTATAGTTCCTTTATTATTAGTTCGGTTATAGGTATTCTTCGTTATATTATTCTTGCCATGATGAGAGATGTCTTTGCGTGATGATAATAATATCGAACCTAGAGAAACCATCATCCAACGGGTAGTTGGTAAGTACCCTTCTCTTTAATTTTATTTAGAAGAAAGTTGTGTCGAATTCGTTAACACAACATTTAGTGACGTCCGCGAGGATTGTTTAATATTTGTATACGCTCCTTATTTTTCTCTATTTGAGCCCCTCGGTAATATATTTCTTCAACAATTAAAACGTATTTGAAAGACATGGAGAAATTGAAGAAGAAACGTAGTGCTTTAAGAGCTTCTTTCACAAGATCCATGCGCATTAAGGGAATAAATATCAAAAGAAGAAGCTTGCCGAGGGGTTATTGAAGACACTCTCACCGAAGTATCCAGCATCATTGAAGAAATCAAAACTTTGGATGACCGTATGTTAGATATAATCCTAGAATCTTCCGAAGAAAAGGACATTGCTATTGAAATAGGACAAAATGAGGAATACACCGATGAACATATTACAATTAAGCGTGAAGTGAATGGAAGCTTGAAGAAGTCGGCAGATAATGTTTATACGGAGGTTACAAGTTCGTCGGAATTGTCGCCCGTTAGCGCAAGTTGTAAACGGTATAAATTTCCCAAATTAAATATAAAGTCCTTTGATAGAACACTAATAA
Source organism: Dysdera silvatica (assembly GCA_006491805.2). Lineage (NCBI taxonomy): Eukaryota > Metazoa > Arthropoda > Arachnida > Araneae > Dysderidae > Dysdera > Dysdera silvatica. Next base: position 127,356,030 of record QLNU02014802.1, on the reverse strand, counting down.
ACTATCTATCTTTCTGGTCGCAATTTAAGAAAAATGCACAAAGACGAAGAATTAGAAAACTGCGACAAATTCCAATATTTGTTACAGTAGGTACAGCCCGGAAACCGATCGAGAGAACTTTCGGAGATTTATCCCATGACTTCGGAAAATTATACCAAAGCAATTGCGGCATTCCAGGAGCGTTTCGGAAAAAGGGGTTTATTAGTAAAAGTGTTCGTGAGAGAATTTTTGAAGTTGATTATAGCAAATGTTAAGACAAGTGGCAAGAATAGATTACCCCTGCCAGGTTTAGTAATGAAAGTAGAGACATATTTACGATCGCTAGAGTCCATGGGATTAGATTTCGACGCCAATTCTGCATGGCTGTATCCCATGGTAGAATCCAGTTCACCGGAAGATGTTTCAAAGATGTGGCAAAGATGTATTCCTATTAGTGAAAAGGATGTTATTAATCTGGACACTAGATCCAACCTAACGATGTTGAACAAACTGGATTTCGAAGGATTCAGGTTTCAAGTATTAAGAGAATTAATTGAAAGAACACATGAATATGAACTTCCATTGTGTGTGGCATTTATTGACTATGAGAAGGCCTTAACTAACGACGTCAATTTCTTTATTTTCCTGAAGACAGTTCTTGGAGCAGTTAGTCATGTACTCACTCTATGCGGAACAGACAGGTTGGTATAAGTTTTTCAAAGGTTAATTTTACTTTTCGTTCGTGATTCAAATATAAATTTATTCCATATACAAAATATTTGGCTTCTGCATCATTTTCAGGGAGTAAAACATTAGGTTGTTGTTGGAGGAGAAGGGTGCAAGGGCAGGATTGAGAAAGGTGGCTACGCTGTGATCTCACTCTAGGTTGTTGATTTGCCACATTTCACACATCTCTAGCCAATAGAATACGGGGACTAATTTTACGTATCTATGTGAAATACAACCCCTGGACAAAAGTATGGAATACTCGTATTTTTAATTTTACGAAAAAGGGCCTGTTTTAACCCCGTTTTGATCGGCTATTTGCAATCAAACAAAATGCGTTAAAAGCGTAGATTAATTAGATATAAATTAAGAAATTTACTTTCAAAAAGTTTATTTAATCAAAAGTTACATCCAAATCCCTGAAGCTGTACAGGACTAAAAATATTGAATACATTAAACCTTTGGTCAAAAGTATGGAATAAAAGAAGAAAACTACAAAACTAACCATTTCATTGCGATTTTATCCCTCAAATTATGTGTTGACGTCATTAATCGTCATGATGTGTTTACGCATATGTAAATACAGCTACGTGAATCAACACCAGCGCTACGATACTTTCATTACAGTGGCACCTACAAGAGAATTAACGCAAGCCACAAGAACTCTGATTATTGATAAGTTTAATAAGGAAGAAACATAAAAAAAGATTGCTATTATTCTTAATTGTTACCAAGCAACTGTTTCTAAGATTATAGCAAAGTTTAAAGCGACTGGAGATATCGAAAACCAAATTAGAAGTGGACAGCCAAGAAAAACGATTGAGTGAGATGATAGAAATTTGATAAAGATTGTCAAAAAGATATTTTCTTCATCGAGAGAGATTAATTCAGCTTGGGAGAATAAAGGAGCGGATGTTTCTGATAATACAGCAAAGAGGAGACTAAAAGAAAAAGGTTGCAGGTTTCATATATATCAAACAAAACCATATCTAACAGACAAGCAAAAGAAGGTTCGTCTTACATGGGCGAAAAAACAAAAGAATTGGTCCATAAGTGATTGGAATCATGTTCAATGTGTTTACAGATGAGACGAGAATTTATCTCTGGTATGGAGATAACTATGTCAACAATTATCTCCATGCAGAATTATCTCTATACACAGCTATCTCCATACCCTTACACGTTTACAGGCAAAACAATGAAAGATTTCATCAATATATGGTCTTCGAGGTTCAACAAAATTTCCAAAAAGTCATCAAGATTTGAGGCTCAATAACAACGAAAGGTGTAGGTGAGATGGCTATCCTAAAATGAAGTATAAACGCTGATACATATTTGGATATTTTGAACCATTTTGTGACGAAAACTACAGAAGAACACTTTGGTGATGATGATGACTACATACACCAAAATGATAACGCATCATCTCACATGGCCAAAATAATCAAAGCTTACTATGCAGAAAAAGATATTACATGTTTAGACTGGACTGGCATGCCAATAATCCCGACATCAATCCGATTGGAAATATTTGGCTCACACTAAAAAAAAAGTTAGCAAGAAGAAACCTACGACAATTGATGAATTAAAGGCTGCTGTTCAAGAAAGTTAGAGGAAAATTGATCCCTGTGAATGAGAAAAGGCTTGTTTCATCATTACCAAAGAGAATTATGGACGTAATTCAAGCAAAAGGCTTAAAAAGTACTGAGTGTCGTTATTCCATACGTTCGACCCAAGATTTAATGTATTCCATACTTTTGTCCCTGCACAGCTTCTGGAATTTTGATGCAACTTTTGATTAAATGAACTTTTGAAAATGAAACTTGTCTTAACCCTTTGCACTCCACTGGCTCCGCTGGAGCGACATTCAGTATATGGCTTTGAATTCCTTTGGCTAAATAGCTTGGAGTGCAAAGGGTTAATATGTATCTAATTAATCCATGCCTATAGTGCAGTTTGTTTGATTGCAAATAGCCAATCAAAACGGGGTTAAACAGGCCCTCTTTTATAAAAGTAAATAAAAAATACATGTATTCCATACTCTTGTCCAAGAGTTGTAGAATTTCATATAAATATGTTTTAATTTTTTCTTCAGAGTAGTGGCTTCGGTAATAAAAAGCTATAGCTTTAAAACTGTAGCTTTGCATACATGATGCGTATAGTTTCAGTGAAGATAAGTAATGTTTTTACACATTGTGAATATCCGTTTGTTTGACTTTCCGCGTAAACTCGCAGCTTCTGAATTTCATTTTTTAATATGGACGATATCCAGCGAATATCCTACATGATAGATAAATGAAATATTTCTGATAACAAGTTGACAAAGAAATTCCAGAAGTTTATTAAATGGAGGACACAATACATGCATTTCTGTACTACAAGAAAGAAACTCAGAATATCGCACTCCAGCAAAAAAAAAAAAAGTGACACAACGCAAAACATTCAAAATTTCGGCGCATGCAGCTATTCTGTAGAAATTGTTTTAAGCTTTTAACAGAAAGGTTTTCTAAATGTGTTCCAAAAATAGCTAGAAGGATAGTTACGCCAGTTAAGTTCACCATAGTGGTCTATGGTAGGGCTAAACTTAAACGTGTATCCTGTAAAGTTTACACTGACTGTTTGTTTGTTTATTTGTTTGCTTGCCTGCCTGCCTGTCGGATGGATGGATGGATGGACAAGGGCGGATTCAGAAATCTTTAAAGGGGGTGAAATTTGTTTCCGATTCCTATTTTTAGCCAAGTGTCCAGTACTTTTCAATTCTTTTTCCATCATATAATCCGGCTCAAGTGGTGAGAGGAGGCAATTGCGCCATCATTCCCCACCTTGGATCCGCCCGCCAGGCGGACGGACGGACTGATGGATGGATGGATGGATGACATGGGGAAGAGCGATATTATCACGCAATATTTCTGCATACTAAAAACAAACCTTTTCAAATTTACAAAATGACAGTGCATGCTAATATTTGTAAAAATTTTCCCCACATCGACAACAAATGAATTCTTTGATAAGCGGGTAAAGATGTGTTTTATGATCATATATCTTTATAATGACATATTACCTGATATATCATTATAAAGATATATCATTTCCAGTTCTTTTTCTCCAAACTAATGGCAAGAAAGAACAGAATGCTTCGTTCTATCAAATGCTCAGAGAGAGAGAGAAAAAAAATTGATTACGCAACTTCCGAAACACGACGGTTTTTTATTGAAGCACTTTCGCTGATTACTGGCGCTCGTTCTTCCTCACAGGGCTAGATTCTTGGAAATCCTCGAGTGAGCGTAATTTCAAATAATGACGAAAAATGCATTTCTTGGAGCAAAAAACGTCAGACAAAGCCGCACTCAGTCTCAAATGACCACGTTTTATGATGAGCAATTTGGGTTCGGTATATCGGGGACTCAATAAATAGCAATTTAACAATATCATCCGCCATTTCCTTGTGAATAAATTAGATCGCTTTTCAAAACGAAGGCTCTTTTCTGCCATCAAGCCATCATAAAAAAAAAATACAAGACCGTACCATTAAGATATCATAGAAAACGCATCCGCCGAAAAAATGTGACAATAGCAACGAGAAATAGGAAAGTAAGTTTATAAAGACAAAAAAAAAAAGAAAAAAAGAAATGCAGGCTATGTACCTTGTCGGTCAAAAAATATAAAACACAAAACACAAAACAGTCGTGCTGTATTTCACCAATTTCTTTTGCAAGGGAAGAGAGTTTGAAGAGATACAAAACTATTTTATATTTGTAAGTAAGGCACTGTGATTTCATAACATGAATAAAGATAATTCTGACTTTCATTATTTTGATTGTGAACCAAGTGTTTTGTGTTTGTTGCCCTTGAGCAAGGAACTTCCTTCAGCTTAAATCTTCATAGCTCATTCGTTGTTCAGCGTATGGTACAAAGAGGAAACATGAGGAAAGATGGACTTAATGCTCCACAAATAAACTGAAGTATACAGTAACGTAGCTGGAGGGGAAAGGGACGCTCTCCCCGGGCGGCACAATTCAGGAACTGTAATTAGCCTTTAAAAAAAAATTTTTTTTTTGGTTACCCCATTCTGGGATCTTTACGATTTTTTTCTCCACTAGACACCACAAATTCAAGGGGCGGCAAAACACGCAAATAGCTTTTTCTGTTTAACTTTTTCATTATTCAGGAAAAGCTATTTGCGTGTTTTGCCTCTATCTAAATACGAAAGGTGGAGGAGATTTCTCTAAGGAGTGTTTTGAAAAAACGTTCGAAAATGGGGAGAAGCAATGTACTTGAATGTGCCACTCTCCCAAGAAAAATGCACTTTTTTACTTTTGTTGCAACTTATTCAGCAATTATTCATTACTATATATATCTTATATTTATTCCTTTATTATCAGCAATAGCATTTTCAGTGTCATGCTGTAACTCTTCCAGTGTGTAAGGATTATTTGTGTACACCTGACCCTTCAACTTGCCCTACAGGTAAAAATCAGACAGAGGGGGAGATCAGGCGATCTTGGCCAGGAGATTTTACTGCTTCTGCTGACTATCCTTTCCTCACTGAATGCCTCATGAATTCATGTCATGGTTGCGTATGAGCTGTTGCTCCATCCAGCTGAAAATATTCATACAGTCGTTCATCTTCTATAAGTTGATCCACAAATACATGGAACAGATTCTGGACATACCGGTAATCATTAACAATTTCGTGAAGGAATCGTGTTATGATTCGGAAACCGGACATTGCGCACCAAACACCAAGCTTCAGATTAAGCATCGGCCATTCAACGAACGGAAGACGATTATCTGATGCATAATGACGCGTGTTCTGTGAGTTCACATACCCGGACAGGCTGAACTAGACCTCGTCTGAAGAAATGAAAAACTTACGATCCAAAGGTCCTGGTTTTACTTCATTCAAAAACCAGCAACAGAATTGAACACGCGCAGGCTTATCTGGAAGCGTTAACTCATGCACAACTGAAAATTTGTAAGCATGAAGATGCAGGTTGTTTTTGATAACGTTCTGACACGACGATCTCTTAATTTCTACTTACACAGATAACCGACGAGATTTTGTCGAACTTTAAAGCAAGCCATCGTCCGCGTAAACAATATTTTCGGGTGTTCAAACTCTTTTCGTATAGTTATGGTTTTCATTCAAAACAGGGCCTGTTTCGCGCCATTTTGTCACCAAGTTTTGCATTGCAGATTTTGCAAATACTCTTGTGCAAACAGTTCAGCACACGTTTTCCACGAATTGTGCTTCGCACAACACAAAACAATGAAAACGCGATGTTTTATCATTAGCACCATTTGGTGTACAGTGTAAATTTAACTGATCACTAAACTTGTCTACACCTTCTCCTCTCACTAAAACAAATGGTTGCTGTCACGTTTGCTAAATAGAGACCAGCACTGCTTCGATGTCAACGGTTGTCATTTTCAGTATCTTCTATAAAGGGCAGTTTTCCTGCTCATTAAGAAAAGTAAATTTTGTGTCAGAATTCACAAAAAATTCCAGGACAGTTTTATTTTGGCCACCCTGTAAATAATATAGCCAACATTCTTAAATAATTTGAGCACTTTTTCTCTTGAGAAGTACTTTTCAGCGGCAAACGGTTGAAAAGGTAAGTTAATTGCTGTAACATTTTGAATCACACTGTATAGACCATTGCTTCCCAACTTTCTTCAAGTCACGACTCCCTTCCATAGTAGCTAAGGCCTCCATACCTCTATATCTAATAGTAGCTAAGTAATCCGCGACCCCCTGCTCTGTCTACTGCCGCCACATTTGCATAATAAAAGCATTTTTAACAGAGTAAAGAAAACACATTAAATATAAAATTATATTAATTATAAAGTAATACATTAATTATAAAATTACAATATATTAATTACATAATATATATTATACAAATGTATATTATAAAGTTAACAATCACATCAGTAGAATATTGAAATTTAGTCATGTTGGAATATAAAAGGATTGCAAGGATTTGCATGGTGCCACTAAGGTGCTCAGTCCAGGACTGAAAGTCAAAGTACACCAAGGATACAAAAAAAGGGGAGAACTATTAAATAAAAAAAATCCAACTATATAGTCAGTTTTTTAAAAGTTTCAAAAGATGGATTTCCATCCTGGGGACGAAAGAGTGGCGCCCATGCATTTGGTATGAAATCTCTTATAAAAATAATTGCATCTAAGCATAGTTGTGATGACCCTCAAGAAATCAGTTCAAGACCCCCAGGTTATGAATCACTGGTATAGACAAACAATATATTATCATATTTCACAGTCAACAGATGCTGAAAACAAGAGTTCTTTCTGCCTTACTCATCCCTACTTGGAAATGGACGAGCCATGTTTCTATACCGACTGTCAACAACCAGCTTTATTAGCAGATGGTGTGTGTGTCTTCCAGTATATTTTATGGTGTGTCTTCTGGTGTATTTTAAGGTGCAAGGATAACAAGAATCATGCTGCACCAGAATCTACAGTTTTCGGGGAATTTGAACCTCTTGGGGCCTAGGGAACCAATTCTTAACTACAATGATCAATTAGTCGGCAAGCTTTCCTTTTTTTGTCAACATTGGGAGTCAAACCCAGGATAACAGCGAGCTGAACGAATGTGTTATCACTGCACCACAGCAGAGCCGCAGGCAAACGGTACATATTTTTCTACTAGGTTCTAATTATATAAGTCAGTGGTGTGCAAACTAGGGGTCGCAACCCCCCCAGAGGATTTTTGTGGATCGCCAAATTCAAAAAAATTTGACAAAAAACCATAAGGTTTTTCTTCAACACACAAGTACAATATCATTTACAAAAATATTTTTTTCCAAGGATTGCAACAAAATTTTACACGAAATGGGGGGGGGGATCGGAAGTGAAAATAGTTTGCGCATCACTGATATAAATAATTAAAAATGTTGAAAAAAACAATGAAATTGTTAAATTAGAATGAAAGAGAGCATTAAACATGGGGCAGCAACTAGGCTAAAATTAGAGAGAGCCGAACCTCCCTGCAATTGTAATCCCAACCTGGAAAATATTTTTTCTGAAAATGAATTATTGTAGAATTTTGCTTTAAATGTTTTGTTTTGTATAATATGGTTGTACATGACAATGGAAATTGTTCTTTGACGTTAAAAATGCATTCGAAATAGTCTTCTACCGTAGATCTTGTGTACATTTCATGTGTTTTTATACAGGTTTGGGTCTTCATCTGTTCCATAATAAAGATGAGAAAAATCATAAATTTTAGTATATCTCTCTCTAAGTTTCCAATGCAAACTTTACGTACGAAAAATTATTCATTAATGTTAAATATATTAGTCTGCTTAGATATTTAACCATTAAATACATTAATAAGAGACATCACAAAACATTTAAGAGTTCTAAGCTGCCCCCCCATAAAAAGCATCTAACTACGGCCTTGTAATCAAACAAATATATAATTCATACCAAACTCGTTGAAATATGTATTAATAAATATTTTTATTAATCTACGCAAACAAGTAGAACAACTAAGCAAATGCTTTTGCACAAGCAGCACAAAATAAATATAAATACTGAACTATCATTAAATAATCGTATTTCTTTAATATGTGAAAACTTAAAGCAAAAACTAATCATAGTAGGTAAACATCACAAAATATTTTAATTATTAAAAATTTACATAATTATTTTTAATTGTATAAATAAAGCACAAAATGGCATTTCCTGTTTTTCATTACATAACAGTGACAACACTTCAAAATTTAAATGTAAACCATGCTAAATGCTATTGCGATTAATAACATTTAACACGAATTTAACGAATCAATATCAATTTGTACAGCGTACCTTGCCCCTCTGCCCACGCCATGTGCGACGCCCACTTGAAATTAATAGGTTGACGCAGATGGAGGACACAGACGTTGGTAAGGCTTATGTACAAGAATTAGGATGAAGTTGATAATAATTGAGTAAACAAAGGTCACTCTATTAATTTATGCAACTATAAAGCATGTTATAAATGCACATAAAATACAACACAAACTAAATAACATAAAAATTATGTGAAAATTCATTCAGTTGGGCAAAATCCCATGGGGTCTGTTGATTATTTGCGTGAAACGAAGTTTAACTAGACAGTTCATTATCTCAAAGTGAATAAAAACATTAGGTTGAAATGAATGTTTAATACAATTCTAGGAGCGAGAAAGGCCTGCCATTTTCTTCCTATTATATAATTTGCAATATATTTTATAGCGTATGAACAGCAAAGCTCATACTGTGCCAAAGTTAGTTCAACAAGGGATCTGACTTTCTGCATCCTAGGAAATAGATCACTGTGAATTAGTAGCAATAAATAAAAAAATTAGTAACAATGAACAAAATGAACAAATCAGTAGCAATATACATTATAGCAATGAACAAAATAAACAAATTAGTGGCGACGCATATCGGGTGGCATATTTTTATGAGAATATTTTATTCCAAGTGATGACAGTTATAATTCAAATTGAATAATTTAAAAATACACATTTGCATATAAACAGCCATTCAGTGATAAATGCACAGGCCTGATTTGGGGGGGGGGGTTGTCCCCCCTCCAAGATAAATGAAAATCAAACAGAAATGTTATACACTGAGCATTAGGGTTGGGTCTACAGTAGAATCCCCCAAACTCTGAAGCTAGCTATGCTAATGGTTAAATGACGAGGCGGTAGATTATTAAAAACGGGGGAAAATCAAGTCCTTAAAATAACAAAAATAGAAAAAAAAATGTAAAAAATGCACACATAATAGTATACAACGAACTTCATATTTAATTAATCTGGCGTAAGTGTCACCGGTGTCAGGACTCCACAATTAATGTGACCTCCAACTCGTGACCAACACAAGGCTACATATTTAATTAGAGCCTAATTATAATTAATGGTAATTAATGCCACAAAACTATTAAAATGAGATCATTCAGAATTTTTTAATCACCAAATCTCTCATGGAGTGACTAGTTTGACGCAATTTCTTTTAAACAAAACTAACCCCTACAAAAAATGTGAATGAGGATTGGGCAGTTTACAGAATACCAATCTCATAGACGGTTGCCTACCTGAGTGCGACTCGTCAGGTTTTATTGTTTTAATGATATATTGTAATGGGAAGGTGAACGAACTAATATTAAAAGCATAGAAACGATTATAACAATAGAGTCATGCTTATACTCAGAACTCAACAAATCCCAACAAACCATAATCACCAGCCTCAACAAGAAAACATTCGAGCCTACTAAGAAAAGATAATTTCTTATTCACCAACTACAAAAATCTAGTTGTCAATGATGGCCAAGCGACCAGATTTGTCAAACCCTGCCAAGACCGTAGCCAGGATTTAATTTTTGGGTGGGTTAAAAATTTTTACAGCATGTATCGATACAATCACAGCATGCAAGGCCGTAGCCAAGTCCCATTAAAAATTTAGTTTCGGGGGCCGGTCCCTAAGATTCCCCTCCCCCTGGAATAAGCCCTGCATATAGTCATAATTTTAATTACAAATTTTCTGGGTACCTACAAACTATACATAGGGCCACCTTAATGTATTCAGAGGGGGGGGCTGGACACAATCATTTTTGGGCCCCTTTGCACTACCTTTTAAATTTCTTGCAATAAGAAAAATATATAATAAACAAATTTGACCAATTTTGGGGCCCTTACTTGGGTCAGGGTCCTGAATTCCACTGGCCCACCCATGAAGACGGCACTGACCATATAGACTAGGAAGAAAAATCTGTCGGCAATTTCCCAACAAAAACGTAAAAGAAAAAATGACACACACAAAAGTCAAAAGATAAAATTGAACAAGCATTTAAAATAGTGTTTTCATTTTCTCTACTTTTGTTTAACAACGAAGTATATACAACTGCACGTGGAAGCCATAAAGTATGTGAATGTGTGCAGAAGGCAGCATATTTGGCTGAAACTCTGAATGTGCATCGCAACATGAATGGCACTAGTTGCAATTGACCTTGTGATACCCTGGTTGTAGTTCAAATGGTAATGTCTAGGAAGCAGCCATGGTTCTGTGTCTGTCTGTATATTTTACATCCCAAGGCTGTGCCACAGGTCATCTGGGACAGGATTGGTGGCTTAACGAGACCTCTGAACCACAATATATTTATTGTCCGTTCACAAAAAGAAGTCTGGTAGAAAAGCCATAAACAACAAGCGTCGATGCCACAGAAATGGCTTTTCCACCAGACTTTTTTTTTGTGAATGGACAGTTGTACTTTCCAAGAATAATGGGAACCTAACCTGAACGGGCCCAATTGTGGCAACCATAACCACTTGGGAGTATCTCCGTCGATAACACAGCTGCCAAATTTTTGAGGTGGCTTACACGAATCATTCAACGTGCACACACATGGGCGATCATCGTTGTAAAAATTAGTTTTCATTAAAATTATAACAATTTATTGTACTTCTATACTAGGATAATAGCAGGGGCGGCCTGGGTCCCCTCGAAGGGGGTGAGTCTCTGCTCATGCAGAGGCCCGAGTCCTATCGCCCATGAGGGTGCATTGGCTGGGAGCTGGCGGTCTGATCCACCCCTGTGTTATAGTATATATGTTTTAGCAAAGTTATGTTTAGACTGACATGAAAGAGTTATAGTGACAATTCTAAATTTAGGCTTTTTATGAAATCAAATACGTATTACCCATAAAAGAAGCTTGATTTTATTAAGCGGTAGGCACTCTTCTAGTTAATTCTCTATAAATGAAAATGTTGTTGCTTGATTTGCAAAAATCAATTGCTTTAAGCGAAATTTTTTTTAACATACTTGAGATTTTAAGAAGTGTCTTTTGTTTTTTCGATAAGGAATAAACTTACTGTATCATATATACACGGGCCATCATAATGAAATAAAACCAATGAAAAAACAACCATTCATGGAAAGGATGGAAACAGATTAAATATAAAGTTGTGGCTGGGTTTCAAATTATGCAGCAGACATATCGCCAGAGAAAGTTTAATAAAATAAGTGGGCGATAGCAAATGATGAATGTATATATTTTTTCCTAATTAAGAAAGAGAAATTCTTTTAAAAAAAATATGAAAATTTCACACGGCAATAAAATATGACGTATCGTACTTACGGCGATGCAGAACTAGTGCATATAAAAGAGAACAAACGTATCACGCAAGGCCATTATATTTTTTTTACAGAGTTTATAAACTCTGAAGTATGAATGTTGAGTTGATGCACTACATCCAGAAATATGGCTTCAAATAATCCAGCGGAATATTAATCAAATAATTCAGCGGAATATTAATCAAATAATTCCACAGAAGCAAATAGTGGAGACTTTGGAATCCTGGTTTTGAGACCTAGAACAGAAAAGGAGCAAAGATCCTTTTTTTTTTTTTTATATAACTACAATTAAACACAACTTAAAAAACAAGAATTAGTTCCAAGGGTTTCTATATCAGAAAGAAAAAATATTTAAAAAATTTAATAAGAAACCTTAGGAGTTATATGTATGTAAAAGGAGGATATTTAAAAAAAGAAAAGAAAACTAACAATCCGTTAGGTTTCGAAAACTCTAAATTGGGGTGGAGGGGGCAGAGAATATACTAAACTTTCTAGGGGCCATAAATATCTGTCCCTGCATTGTCTGGTGTCCCATGATGAGAAGATATTGCCGTGAAGTTACAATTCGGGTGTCACGCAAAATTAACGAAAAATATCATAAAAATAATAATGGCTGAAAGTCTGCACATTTTCCGTAACTTTCGACACAGTGTTTTGGCATTAGTCAGTTGATGAATGTGTCATTTTCTGACTAATGTCATTTTCGGCAATAATTACGAACAATCCGTAATAGTTGGCAGCTATGCAATAATAGACAAGCGACGAGATATACACTCATCATTCAATTCCTATTTCCAAATCTTACTTCTTAAAGATGTTCATCTGCCCCCTGTACAACCCACCATTTCTGTCGTTGGCAACAGTTCACATTCAAAATTTCAGCCTTATTTAGTCTATGCCATACATCATAAGGCCCAGCATACTGATTTTGCAAAATATGAAAAACTGAGCTTGTTTTGTCAACACAAGTAGCATTACAAAGCATGTTTTTCAAAAACGATCAAGCAACATAGCAAATGGAAATTAACACTTCCATAACGTCTGAATATATCTTCATTCTGTACATCAGCAAAAATATGTACTTTTCACAACTAACCCGACTTAACAAACATTAGCAGAGTTCAACACAAATATGGCTTAACAAATGAAGTAAAAATGAAAAGAATGCACACAAAATTTCATCATTTTATGCATATAAATAAAATTTCATTTAAAAGGAACAATTGCGCTTGCAATAATACTAAGTACACTTGAAATTTATATTACATATACATATATATACATACATAGGCATATGCAGAAAGTTCATAAGGGTGGGGTTATAGGCTCAATGGGGATTACAGAGCTACAATTCGCATTTTCCTATGTTAAATATACAAAGTTTCATTGCAATGAGGGGGTTATAACTCCCATCAACAACCCCCTGCGTACGCCAGTGTATACATAAATGTAAAGATGTCAGAAATCTGAACCATACAAGAATCCAAACTCCTTAATATTGTTGGGCTTTTGTGAATGAGAATATGTGGGTGCGTGTGATTACCACAGCGACAATACAGACGCCATTTCAAAATATTTTATGCTCTTTTCAATAAATGAAACATTGTATATTTGTTAAATAACAAACCAATAAAAAATTTGTCTATTTCTTCTTAATTCTTTCTTAAATTAAATATACTCTATGAATGTGCGAAAGATTCGAAACCCCCAAAAAGTTTGGATTCTTGGAATTTTACTGTATATATATATATACTATTAAGCAATAAATCTTTTAACTTAAGAGAATAAGTAATGTTGAGCCAATTCAGTAACATAAACTTCAATGGTTTTCCTTAAACAGCTTTGATTGACGCTACATTATACTTACACCTCAAAATTCGAACAACTAGCAACTTCAAACATATATTAATACGTCCAACACATATATATAAAAAAAAAGGCAACCAAATGCAACAGCATAAAATATGTTTTATATGTCAAGCAATTTTTACATACAATAAAACAAAATTAATGTAAATTGCATACAACAATAAATACATGCTTAAAAAATGCACATAAATTTATACATAACATTTAAAAATATTTGGGCTTCCACCATTTGCTCAATCCTGTACATTTTATTTATAAATTTCACTGAAAAATGTCAATAGCCAGTTCAGTCGTGGTCTATTTCAACGGTGATCGTCTCTTAGGATTCAATTTGAGAGACCAACATCCCTGTTTATGCACGTTTTGAAAATTGTTGCCTTTTCTAGTTATTTGACATTTAAAATGTTTAACGTTTTGCTAATTGAAATTGCAGTTTTAAATTAAAAAAAGTTGTTGTGTATTGCTAAGTAAACTCAAATTTAGGCGTAGTTCTTATATTGATTTAAATTCTAAATATCAAATTAGTCTTTCTCTCTCTCTCTCTTTTTTTAGTCAATCTTTAGTTTACGAGGCTGGAAAACAGAAATTTGTTGTTCCTTATGGGAGAGTACTGCTTCTTCCCTTCCCAGCCATACAAATCAACCTAAATGATACCTAAAAGCTTTGCTACATGGGGTCATAAGGAAGGTGTAGCGGAGCTTACAAACAAATAAACAACGTCAAATGGCTTTTGTGGGCATGTATTGTATATTAATGAAAGACAAGAAACCTACTGATAATCTAATAGCAGATTATTAACTTTCATACACAGTGGTGAATAGGAAGAAGGTGGGGAAGGTCCTATGTATACAAAACAAAAGGCTTTACCTTTGTTTTGTAACCCTTTTTGTTACTTCCCACGATCAAGCCATTTGCACTACTAAACTGATCAATGATTTGGGGGGGGGAGGAAACACAAAAGGGGGAGATCACTGGGATAGGGGTTATCCCATCCTCGTCCTTTTGGGAAGTAAATCTGCTGGGATATACCCTGTCCACCCATAAGCTAAAGGTTAAATTGACATTTTAAAGAGCTGTGATTTGAACAGAACTGATTTTTATTAATAAAAAAAAAAATCAATCATTTTCGTTGTTAAAACAAAGTTTACATATAGTTTTGGTTTTGGAGAGCCAGACTTTTGAAGGTATGGAACCAGGACTTTGAGACTTCAGATTGTAAACACGATTGGAATTTTTAAAAATCTTACTCCAATAATAAAGCGATGTCAATTGAAAAAAAAAAACGAAATAAATTATTTATTTTAAAGTTAGGCTTTGTGCACACGAAAAATTATTTCTTTACAAAAGTAAATTCTCACAGAAGATTCAACTGTATTTTGATTTACAAATACTGAAGTAATACTACACTCTGCTCGCAAAACTATATATCACTCTTGTGCATAATGTGTTATATGAAGACCTTATGCCATTGTTTAACTTCGTCCGTTTTATCTTGAACGATCAATTCCTTGTGACAATTCCACTTGCATTTTCAAAATATGTATTGCACATAAGTCACTCAAATGAGTTATGTGCACATGACATGTCTATAAGTAATATCAAAAAGCAACAATAATGACACCAAGCAAACCTATAAAATTGACAACATATTGTAACGATTCAAGTAAAAACAACATATCGAAATGCACGTAAAGAACTGAGCAATTTGAACAAATATGGATCTTCTGGTGGACAAAGAAGAATCTTCAAAACAAGTAACGAGTACGTTATACAACTATTTTAAATCTACAGAATAATATATACTTTTTGCCTAAGATTTTCCCATTCATTCATTTCGCGTTATAAAAAAAAACTGCTTACAACACACACACACACAAGCAATCAATATAAAATTTAAATTCCTAGCTGGTGATGGTGTATGTTCAATAAAGTTCACCTATGACTTGTAACGATGACTTCATAACATTCACACAAGTCTTATAATGATGACTTTATAACCGAACAACGACCTTGCAACCAAAGATGAGAGGCTGCTGGTTAACGACAAGCATAAAGTCACTTCCATGACTCACCAAATAAAGTAGTGAGAATTAAAGAAGCTATTTTCAATAATGTTAGTTTTATACATTGACTATTCAACAATAATATCACAATATCTTCCTTTGGTCAAACCTTCTTTCATACTTATTAGTTCTCGTAGCAGTAGTCCCTAATTCTTTTCTTATCAGCTTCCCTGTTGTGTGCGTTCTGTTGAATTTTCGTAGCAAGGGATAAATCTTTAATGGATGAAATTTTCAGACCAGACTGGAAAAAAACGACGACATTAGTTGAAATTGAAACGTTTATATAAAAAAAAAAAATAATATAACTAAAATATCACAGTCCCTGTAATCTGTACCTGAAAAATACTGGACCACCTCCACTTCAAAACATCGATGAATTTTTCTTTCTCATATTCTGAATCAAACGAAATGATCCACTCTCCACAGCTTTTGTCAGCTTCGGTGATTTCAAACTCCTACAAATAAAAGCCGAATACTTGAATCAATAATTTCATTATTTTGAAAACTTTCTTCTGAAAATAACAGCAGTACAATTGAACCAGTCACTGATGGATCCAAGGGTGGAGACATCCCCCCCACCTCTTGAGCCGGGATTGTATCATGAAAAATGAAACTGGACACTTAGCTAGAAATAGGAATCGGAAACAGATTGCACCCCCCCACCCCCAAAAGATTTCTGGATCTGCCCTTAGAACCCATGTATTATTATTATTATTATAATTATAAAAGCCTGGCATATAAGTATTTCATCATTAACCTTCGAGCTTTTCAATATTTGTGAACAACATCTTGAGGAGTTTCCAGTGCATTACACATGTTAAGATGATCCACTGTTATATGTTGACCACTACTACAAATCGCAGTCAGGGGTTTCGGCCAGTCTAGAACCGAATACGTATGCTTGCAGACAATTACGTATGCTTGCAGACAATTACGTCCCTTTAACATGCAAAACTTCGCCAGTTCTGTGAATGTCTGGGATTAGTATCCTTGACTGAAGTACAATATCCCAAATTTGAACCCTTTTGTAATACGCATGAAGGGACTGGCACTTTTACTCGTATCTGGGTTCCAATTAAAATAGAAATTAAAAAAAAAAACTGGCAGAATTAATGAAAACGAATATCATGAATTGTGTATATTATATACCTAATATCAGAATTTTATATATATTTACGTATCACTACTAAAACAAATCTCTTATTAATCAACAATAGTTTCACGTAGACTTTCACAGCCCATTATAATAATCAACAACAAATTTTTAGGTAGTCAGCTGTATAGCAAAAAGATTATTTATTGCTAAAACTTTACGTTTCGATTCGAGCTGTGCGAATCATCATCAGAAGAGGTTAAATTACATGAAAAACTTTTGAGAAAATTGTAGAATATACATAAGTTGCGGAAACAGTATAAATACGTTGAAATAAATTATTATGAAATTTTAGAGACGAATATAAAAGCCAAAACAGAAGGAAATGAAATCGAAAAATAAAAACTGACATTTACACGTTACAGTTTTGTTAGAATGGGTAGCCAAGCAACGGGAATGGTTTTTGCATCGTCTTTATTGAACTTATTAGGATGCTTGATGATCCCTATTGCTTCTCTGTATAATCTGGGCCAAAAATTAGTTGATTTTGCGAGAACTTTAGTATGGTCAAAAAGGATTAAATGGTTATTTAAAATTGAATGTTCTACTTGCCGATTTTGTTATCTGTTTATTCCTCACGAGGCTTCTCTTGTTGTCTTAAACCCTCTACAAAAGAATCTCTGTAAAAAAAAGGAGAGAATCTGTTCTTAGAATCGATCTACTCAAATTAAGGGGGAAAATTTTTTGGAATGTTGCTCTATACAATAGGCTTTCTCTCACAATAAAGATTTTTTGGTCCTTTTAGTATATCGTCCTCGAGTATTTTGAATGTAACCACAAACGTTTTATTTTCTCTCATTATAACTAGGTTCTCACGCTGAGACTGTTTTAACAGGGTTTGA
>QLNU02014802.1:127319029-127338173 GCA_006491805.2 Dysdera silvatica | reverse complement strand
AAAACAGAGCCTCATGTTAGCTGGCGGTCTAATGTAGTGTTGTCATGATGTTTTTGAAACAGGAACAATGGAGTTGGATAAAGATTGAATGTGCCAGAGGTCGTACAGCACGACAGTGTCATCAAGGTCTTCAAGAGGCTTGTGGGGAATCTGCATTGCCATACAGAACAGTGGCAAGGTGAGTAAAAGCCTTCGACGAGGGACGCCAAAATGTGGCAGACATGCGTCGGCCAAGAAGAAGTGTGTGCTATCGCCGCATTACTGGACAGTGATCGACACCATACGATTCATGAGTAGGCCCGAGAGACAGGATTAGCACACGACTGTGCTTCACATTCTGAAGGAACGCCTGGGCATGAGAAAGATTGCATTACAATGGGTTCCGCATGATTTGACGGAAATGCAGAAATGGCTACGATACGACGCTGCTCGTAATCACTTGGAGCGCTATGAGCACGAAGGAGAGGCTTTTTTACGCCGTATTATTGCGCTGTATGAGACATGGGCCAAATCATATGAGCCACAAATGAAATGCCAATCGAACAAATGGTGTCATTATGGGTCACTACGAAAATCGAAAGTTCGTCAAAACCCCAGCAATGTGAAAGTT
Organism: Dysdera silvatica; assembly: GCA_006491805.2. Lineage (NCBI taxonomy): Eukaryota > Metazoa > Arthropoda > Arachnida > Araneae > Dysderidae > Dysdera > Dysdera silvatica. The sequence continues at coordinate 127,337,563 of QLNU02014802.1, read as the reverse complement.
ATAGTGATTCTCGTGTACGACTGTGATGGTGTTAACACATACCGTTCGCCCACAGCAGACTGTCAATGTGCAATATTACTGTTCATTTGTATAACACAACCAGCTTTGAGAAAGAAGCGGCGACACTCTCTGCAGAACCCACCCACCATTTTGCAGGACAATGCTTGCACGCATGCAGCGCAAGCTGTGGCTGATTTGTTTGATCGATGGAGCTGGGAAGTGCTATACCATCCACCATACTCCCCAGACTTGAGTTTTTGTGACAATGACTTGATTCTTAAGATGAAGGAACCACTTTGTGACATTCGTTTCAGAACTGTTCCAGAGATTCTTCAGGCAGTAGACCGTTCCATTCGAACTATCAACACAACAGGCGTTGGTAAAGATATCGTACAAATTCCAGATCGATAGCAACGGGTTGTGCACTATGCGGGTGACTACATTTAGGGGCAGTAAAACTTGGTAACATGCATCCATTTTGTGTCCACTGTAAACAAATAGTTGCCACTATTAAAGTTCCAACCCTCGTATAATTTGAGCTGTAATTGTAAAACAGACCATGATTTTAATTCCTGTCAGCAAGTGATCGTAATTATAATCGTGCACATGTATTCATAATCGTAGTCGTAATCGAAAAATGAAAATTGACTGTAATCATAATCAAAATCATAATCTAAATTTTGATACTTGGTACTTGTAATCATAATCATATAAACCGATTGTAATCGTTCCTAACAGATACTACCTTTCTAAACAGATACCATGTGAACAATAACGTCACTAGTACCCTATGCCCAGAGCCTATTCCTAGTTGCCTACCACGTGCATGTATTGTTCGCTGTGTTTTCTTCTTGATTTTCACGGTTTATTGTTCCTTTGTTTATAGTTTTAATAAAACTGAAATCATTCTTCGTTTTCCAAAGGCAGGTTTCATTAGGGATTTTTCTCATTTTTGCCTCAAAGGACAGGGCTATGGAAAGAGGAGCAATGCCCAGGGATCCCTGTATCATAAAGGGCCCAGCACAAAACTTTATAGCTTTTCCTTTTTTAAAATTATTATTATATTAAATACACCTAAACGCAGCACGAAAAATTATCCTGGGAAAAACGGACAGGGTTTGGAGGGGAGTCTAACCTGCTGAACTATCCAGGGGTCTTTAATTCGTCTCTGGCCCTTTTAAATGTAGGGGACCTCATGAACAGAAGTGGCCCAGGTCTCTCTCATCCCATTGGAAGGCCTGTACACACACATGCTGGCCAAATGAGTTGGTAAACTGGACCTACAGTTCAACAAGAAATTTTAAGCTTGATCCCGCGGCATAAGGCCTGCGACAGGTGATGTTACCTACTTGAAAATATGTGAACCATGTAGCCTGCAACTTAACTTCTGAGATCAAATAGGAATAGTGTTTTCAACATAGCACATGAGTGGGGAATAATACCACACCTACATTTTAATATATAACAGCAATTACTCACCATGTACAGGCATGTAGGAATGGAAGCGGAGGTACAGACAGAAACGAGATCCCGAACTGATGCCAGTCCAATGCATTTTACAAAAGTTCTGTCTGTCATCTCTTCCACGACAGATATGTGATCATTGAAAATGACAATACAACATGAAGTTGGCATTCTGCCGCTACAGTCAATCAGCTGCAATTCAAAAATTTAGAATTTAATACCTGCACACACACACACAATCACATTTAATAGATATTTGGTAATTATTATTAACTGATGATTCTGCGTTTATAATGCAGCCAAGTGCTCAATTCTTCAAATGATAAAAATATCCTATAATACAATGACTTCTAACTTTGTGATTGCACACATTTGTGGACTCTTACAATATGTTTACTTCCCAGGCTTTCTTAACTGTTGCCACTTAGAAACGCAAGGGAAGCAAAATTAATGATTTCAATTTCTAAAATTGGCAAAATGCCAAATTGTTCCTTTTATTACATGTTTTCCAAATGTAAATAATTTCACTTTCCGCATCTGGCAACATATATTTTGTATAATTATAGTTTCACTTTCTATATTTGGCAACAGTACGTGTAATTGTTTTCCGAATTCTAAAATCAAATCAGTCTTCCGTTTACCATCGAAGTGTGCACACGTCATTCTCGGAGGCTCCGCCAAAAGGGGTACTGAATTCTTTTAACTATATATTTGAATTCATTTATTTATTGGTGTGTATTAATGAATTAACCTAAACATTAAAAGCTTTTAACAAAATAATATTTTAACTGACGAATTACTGCATTTCTTCAATACTTATATATCTGCAGGTTTATCACAAGTTAATAAGAAGTTGATAATAACTCGATGCAACAAGAACTTCGTTTGTGAAATTTCAATATAACAGTTCTCATGACCCACATTTCTGTCGCCTACAACTGAGGGGTACAGGAAAGAAACCAGCGAAATCCGAACTACTTGAAAACAAGGCATTGTTATTGCTGTATGCTTCTCAGTCTGTTTCATCATGTAAAATCATCGTTAGGGGGAACCCAACATTGTCCATGTTGTAGATGATATAAGAAACCAATAGAGGAGTCCACCTAGGCCAGGATGAAAACCGAAACAGCCCATTTAAAAGCTATAATCAGCTGACAGGCGGTCAATATTATGGCCCATATCTCATTATTGCTGGGTTCCAGGTTATTGCATCAGTGTTTTGTTTCGTTGGTTGGTTGGAGTTTGGCATGGTGCAAGGACAGTAAAGGTCATTCTGCATCAAACAAGGTATGACCGTACATGTGGTTGTTTTGTTTCAAACCGCCTTTCACGGTGAATTAGTTTGCTACAATTATAATTATGAAAATTTTTTCCTTCAAACAAAACCAAAAACTGCAGATCATAACAAACACTAGGATCGATTCATAAAGGACTTTGTAATGATGAACCATAATTTAGAAAATATTTATTATTATATTACATACATGAGCTACTTAATACACATGTATCTATTTATCGCTCTACTTCCAAATTTGCATTAATGCTCACATTTTACTCTCATTTCATTAATACTCACATTTTACTCTCATTTCATTAATACTCACATTTTACGCTCATTTCATTAATACTCCCATTTCATTAATACTCACATTTTAGTCCCATTTCATTAATGCTCACGTTTTACTCTCATTTCATTAATGCTCACGTTTTACTCTCATTTCATTAATGCTCACGTTTTACTCTCATTTCATTAATGCTCAAGTTTTACTCTCATTTCATTAATGCTAACGTTTTACTCTCATTTCATTAATACTCACATTTTACTCTCATTTCATTAATACTCAAATTTTATTAATACTCACATGACCAGCCAGAGAAACTGTTTCTAAAAATGCTTGTTGCCATTTGCATGCCTCGAGTTCGTCTGCAGCAGCCAGCTGAAGAGAATCGCCATTAGAGAGAATAACTTCAAACGCATAAGGCCTTACAGGAGCGTGCAGTCGCCTACAGCCTTTGCAATGTGGCACCCTGCAATGAAAATTTGCAATGCCATCATTCCAAACACGCAAAACTAGATTAAGCGAACAAACTGATTTGGTCTTTTGAAATGGTTTAATTTCTGTTCTGAACTGAAACGCCAGATGCATGGAAATAAAAATGACACACTATTATGTTAATTTGGGAAGGTAAACTGAAAGATTGAATTGAAAATCCTCAAAGTACTTCAATACTTATAATTAAGTCAATTAACTTATTGGATCGATTCTAAAATTTATTTAACACAGCTCAGATGATCCATATGCATTAGAGGCCCTGACAATTCCAAGAGCATGGAAAACCTACCTATGAGTCAAATACTAAACAGTGGTTTCAAGAGGTATGCCTGGTGACATTCCTTGGTGCACCTTAAAAAATCCCAAATAGATATGTGTGTGGGGCTATTATTAAAATGATTTTTAGTTATATAGTTAAATACAGAGCTATATGGAAGCTGATGCACCTCTGGGAAATATACGCCCCTATAAAAATTAATAAAAATAAAATATTAATAGTGTTCCTTCACCATAAAGGCCTGCGTCTTACTCTTTTATATAAAAATTCTTTATAATCACTATAAATGTAATTTCTTACAATACGTGAGACCTGCCGACTATATTTCTTCTCGTATTGATCACTCTTTCAACTTACAATTACTTACCTCACACAGTAATATAATTTTTTTTTTTTTTGCTCAAACGATTGACAATTGGAATAAGCTTAACTCAAAATGTGTTTCTTCAATTAATATCAATGCATTTGTTTATGATATTCGACAATATGTAACATCTTAAGTCTGTACTGTATACCCTCTACATGGACCCTTAAAAAGGCCAAGTAGTACTGTACAAATAAATAATGTGTATAGTACACCTATGTTGTTGTTTTTTTCTTTTTGCAGGATTTGAAGCGTACCCTGACTCCAAAAAGTTTGAGAACCACTGTACTAGAACTTCACATATCATAAACGTTTCCCATAGTAAATACTCGTAACTAGACTGTACAGTGTCCAGTTACTTCCTCATAATTTATCCTTTAAATTAGAATCAATTAACAGAAAACTTACCACATCTGAATGAAGAATAAAGGCTCTGTATGTGCTTCCTCTTCCATGCAGTACAGTACACCACCACTGTAATGTACAAATACGAAACATCTACATTAATCCTTACATTTTACACTGACTGCATTTATGCAAATTTAAAAAATGTTTATGTGTGGGTTAGATCTGTAAAGATCATGTGAGATAAAATCTATAATTTTTTCGACGAAAAGAGACCACTAGACCTCTGCCACCTAAGAAACCAAACCCGTGGAATAAATGGAAAGTTCTCACTGTACGAGTGAATTACAAACCTACATTTTCCACATATTAGCTAAGTGGGTTATCTTTATACCCTATACACAAATTTAAAAAACATTTCAATATATGTAATGCTTTTAAATTATGTATGCATACATATACATCCAGGTGTCAAGGGGAGATGCACCATACACATCCATTTAAATTCATAGCATTCTGTTTAAACAACGAAAGGTTAAATGTTCAATCGTAGCTGTCCAGCATGTTTAATGTCATAGGTACAAGTGTACTTGTGTCCCCTCCCAAAGGTGCGTGGATGAAGTCCAGTAACCGCCCAGTGTATGGACTCATTCCTTGGTCTCGTACCAAGGCATTTAGTCATCCTGAAGTGTTGGATTTGTACGCAGGATTTAAGAGCCACAGCAACATCATTAATCGAACGTCTCCACAATAATAGATTTACGTTTCACATACCTAGGGCATCGTCGCACCAAACACAGAACAAAACATCTCATTGATCACACAATACACGATCAGTGGAAACTTCTACAGTAAACAAAAAGGTCAAGGCCCATTGGCATACACAGGGTGGAGTTGATGGGGATTAGAACCCCCCCCATTGCAATAAAATTTTGTATATTTAACATAGAAATATGTGAGTTGTAGCTCTGTAACCCTATGGAACTTCTTCTTAGCGTATGCCTAAGTGCTTCAAAGCCCGATGTTCGATAAAGAGAGAGATACTGCTTGTTTGTTTGTTTTTTGGTTTTACGGCTCAAAGACTACAATGGTCATGCTGGCGTCAGACCTTACCTTCGTTTTCCTCGAACTTAACCTTATGGCCTAGGAACCAAAACTCCGAATACAGTGGAGTGCGCGATCTTTTTATGAGATCTCTGAGTAAGCGTTCTTTTTACACTGCTGGGAGTCGAACCCGGATTAACGGCGCACTAGGAGAACGCGTTACCACACTGCGCCACCGCAGGGCCGAGAGAAAGAGACATTGCGTTGCTTACTACGATGTCCATTCTTGAGCCTCTTCTTGTCGTAATTTTTCCAGTCTGCTTTCAAAACTGACCTCACCATCCAGAAATTTTTAAAGGTGATCGAAATAGTGTTTGGTGAACATGTATCAACCCTGTCACTCTGGGGTCTCATTACATCACATCAATTAAATAAAAAATAAATTAACACTAAAGAAACATTTTTGGCAACCTTTGGTTCCATTAAATACCATACTTACGATGAGACAAAAAAAAAAGAGTAAACAGATTAATTCTATGGACTCCAGCTTAATAAAAACATTTCCAGCATTAAAAAAGTTTTGAGTAAATTGCAAAACATTCCGCACATTGTAAGAAAACTACTTCACATTTTGCATGTAAAAAAAAAAAAGGCAGGAGCAATATATGTGTGTCCACACATACATAGCTGCGCGAACTTCTGATGCTAATTATGACTTTCAAAAATCGAAGAATGTATATTTTTAAATGTTATGTCCTGAAACTATGCTATAGGTCATCTGGAATAGAACAAACAACTTTACGTAATTTCCAAACAACGATACATTTACAATCAGCCATGCTTATTGGAAACCAAAATGCAGCCTTGTGGCCGCAAAGACGGCAGTCATGACTACTGGGGTTAAAATCAAACAATGAAACAGATGAATTAATGAAAGTGAACATTTACTTTAAAATGAAGAAACCTGGCTGCCAGAGTGTGACGACACCTCCTGAAAATTTGTGCCTGTACATCAGATTTCCGTCCAGCCTAGGTCCTGCAGGAGTTTCAGGTAAACAGTTTCCATTGTAATCTTCCCACCATGCAAGAACAAAATGGTGAATTGATACATCTTCTCTCTGTAAGAAAAATAATACTATGTCGGAAATAGCAAAATTGTTTGCTCTTTTGTGTATTACAGGAAATCCGGTTAATAATTATGTAATGATCAACACCAATAATTACGGTGTAATTATTAATGCACCTCGACAACAATTAATGCACGTACCAGACAGTGCAACTGTGAAGCCATGAATTTTTTCAAGTGACGAATTTGGGTAAGGCCGTTTATAGAAACGGCTGGTAAAATGTGTTTTGAAGTTGAACGGCGTATTGCCACTTCTAAATTCGAAATAATGCTCCTAAAATAAAAAATTCTGTGAACGTAAAGAAAAAACCTGGCATAGCATTACATCAAATAAACAATCTACATATAGTACATACATCATACATAAATAAAAGAATTAATTCGATTCGTCATTTTTTGAACCAATCATTTAATGTTTAAAAAAAAACTTTTAAATTCAGTTTCAAATCAATGCACAAATAAAAAAAATACAAATACAGTGAAACTTTGATAAATCAAATCTGAGAGAGTAAAAAAATTTTGAGTCCTTATAACTTCAACTCTTAAAAATTTTTGACTCATTGAATTTCGACTCATTGAAGTTCCACACTGTTGTTGAAGAATGCTGCATATGAAATATGCACTTGCATATGCAGCATTACAGTGAAAATTTCAATGTCAGTAAAATCAAATTACTGCAAAAATAAATAAATAAATAAATAAATAAAAATAAATATTACCTTGTCAAATATTCGTCAGCTGTATAAAATTTCAATACTTGCTTAAAATTCTTGCTCATCAATGTAAATCCTTGATAATTCAACTGCACCTATATTAAAATTTAATTTATACATACTGGTTGGTTGAATTTTTATAGTGCAAGGACAGCAATGGTGACTTTGCACCAAACAAGGTAATATAATTACACACACATACACTACATTTCTAATTCTATATTATTCAACAGTTTTACTAGGTGCCAATAATGCACTTGTATGCTCAACATATAGAAGATAACTTGTAATCTTCAGCTACAAATATAGTGGATTTGGATTCAAACTTTTATTTTAAACCAAAATTCATCAAATTTAATCATACACTTCAAATAAATCAATTCAAACATGTCTACTTGAACACAGGGTTTAAATTGAATTTTTATTTTCCTTTAGCATTGTACCCAAAATCTAAAAACGAATTTTAGCTTTCTTAAATTTCTTTTCGCTTTTTTTTTTTCCACTGTAAATACTTTCGATAGTTTTGAAAATTTTGTACTTTAGGAGAATGTTAAACAAAATAACATAATTAAAATTTAGAACTACAAATAACATTTTTTATTTTGTACAAAATTATACAAACAGCAATATGTTTTTATAATTCTGTTTGGTTTTGCTACACACCACAGTTTATAGGCATTTTCAAAATCAAACTGATTTTGATTAATCCATTCAAGATCGTCGTATGACGGCTGCCAACATAAATTTGTGAATTTTTTTAATTTTCAGGGCTTTTGCTTTTTAGCGAAAGTGGTATTAAATCCTTTCGCAAAAATGCTAAAAAAAAAACTTATGCAGCTTAAATTCTGCTTGTACAAAAATTGCTACCTCTTTTTATTTATTTTTTCAATATTATTAAAGCATTATGCAATGCCCATTAAAACAATGATTTTTTTAAACGAAAGTCAAAAAATAGAATATATTAAAAATCCTCCAGTTTATTTTGTATACCGCCTAATCAAGTAAGATATAATCATCTAATGATGCCCAGTTTAGTAATGTCTAATTAATTGAGTGATGTCTGAACAAAAGTCCAATAGAGTGATGTCTGAACAAAAGTTAAATAAAATGATTTATCTAATGCCTAATATTTCCAACTGTTCTCTACCTAATGATGGTATTATGATTTTTGATCATTAAAAATAAAATCAAATAGCTTTCTTTCTTCAACTGTGCTACCACTACGCAATTGTAATAGAACACACAAATTTAAAACAAACTACGTTATTCCGTAACATTACCCTCTAAAGCAGGACTGTCCAAAGTCTAGTATGAGTGCCAAACATGGCATGCAGGATTTGTTGCCACTGCTGCATGCAAATAGAAAGTAATGGCACTTCCTGGGGTATATGGTCATCGCAACATTTTTCAAACCATTAGTTTCGCTTGGCCGAACGAGAAATTGGCTCACAAGCTGTAGTATTTATCGAACCAACCTTACACCAGTGTCAAAATAATAGTATGTTCATTGCCTTGGCTTTAAATGATAGTGTATACCACTTAGTGAAGCTTTACAACGGTAAGTAATAACCATCGTCCTGGTACTTGACACTGTATACTTACGGTAATGGAGTCTATGTCACTATATGCCATAGAATCATGCAAAATGAACTTTTGGTCACTATTCCCGAGCTCCAAAACATACAAGGATTTGTTGGTCAGTAGAATCAATGATATCTGGTCATTTCCCATGGGAAAACGAAGGTAACATTGAAACACCTGCAAAAATACCCCCAATCAATAAGTACACTAAAATGTAAAAGTACTAATAAATCACACTAAAGTGCAAAAGCTACTTAATCACGTGTAGCAGGTTATGCTTTTGGTTTTCTACATTCTGTCAACACTGCTTAATCTAAAGCTATTTGAAACAAGGGAGGACATGGGGGGGGGGAGGAGGTTACAGGGGTCCTGACCTCCCAAGCATATTTTTTCACTGTAAGAAATTCCAACTTTTTGTACGATTTAATATGTTATTATATTTAATTAAATTAAATTTTATTTAATATAAATTATTTCCGAATATTTTAACATGTTCACGGGCAAAGCAATATTCACCTCTATGTTTTCTGGAATAAAACATGTGCCCGCAAATGGGTTAAAATAGCACTTCGACGTGAACTCTTCAGAAAATGGTTTTTCTTATTTAAATTTTGATTACCTGCATCATTTACAAATGTTGTGTCGAATTTTCAATATGATGTCATTTAATTTAAGTATCAAATGGTAAAATTTTTTTTCAAACACCCGTAGTGTTTAAATTCAAACTTGGCAACAACTAACTCCATAGCGTTCATACTCTTCAGATCTTTAATCCACTCGATTCATTTAACGAATCCTTTGTGTTAACTCTCTTAGAATAATAATCACAGTAACTTGTCTATATTTAATCTTCTTAACCTATTTTTACTATAAAAGATTAAAATAAACCAATAGTTAGACGAGTAGTGAACTATGAACGGTGAACCAAACTTCATACATTAATGGAACACAGATCAACATAATGATTAGTTTAGTCATGACTACGGGCATGGGTAATTTGACATTTAACTAATGTAACAGCTAATTAATGTTTCACACCATTTACTGGAAAATTAGATATAGGAAGATACATTCTTTTGAAATGCATTCTTTAGACTCATTTACTTTAGCGGAAGTCGCTCATTTGAGTCATGAACTGAGTGAGAATGAGAATAATCATGCCTTTAAAGAAATGAGTTACTCCCATTCACTTCAGGGAATACATTCATTTGAGTCGTTCACTTTACACACCACTATTAGAAAAAGATCAAACTAAAATGCTCATCTCCAAAGTTCCCCCCCCCCCCCTTCCACCCAAAAGAAAATTGAATCAACTTGGAAGAAAAAATTAAGGTCGCGGAAGGTTTTAGGATATCCCAGACTTTGACACTACACCGGTTTCCATAAATTAAGCAACAAATGGAAAAAACGTGATAACTCATAAAATATACAACCAATTTGGATGAAATTTGGTGAAAATCTTTATCATACCATATGTAACTAAAAAATGTAAGAACATGTGATACAAAGCATTTACATTTTGTATAAGCTATACAAATAAAAAAAAGTCAGAAATACAGGTGTCACAATGAAATAGTAAAAAGTATCTCAATACAAAATGTGGTTACCTCAAACAGTAATACAGGCCCGACAGCGTTGTTCCATGCTGCTAATGGTGTTGTCAATGAGTTCCATGGGTAACAATGCCCATTGTTCGCGCAAAGCAAAATTCTAAGCCCCTAAAGAGTTTGGGGAGGTGGGTAGAGGCCAGCAACACGCCTCTCGAGAGCATCCCAAACATGCTCTATGGGATTTATGTCGGGAGAGCGTGCTAGCCATTGCATTTCGACTATAGTCTCTTCTTCAATTTACAACTGCACGAGACGAGCTGTGAGGGCGGGCATTATCTGCCTGCAGTACAAATGTATCGCCAATAGCGGCCGCATACGGTCGAACAATGGGGTCAAGGATCTCGTTTCTAAACCCCTGAGCATTAAGGTTGCCATGAGACAACACATAGAGGTCAGTATGTCCACCTAAAGCTACGCCTCCCTATACAGGCAAAGTACCTCCACCATATGTGTCCCTTTCCTGCATAAGAGAGGGCTGATATCGAGTACCAGCCTCTGTCCAGATGAAAATTCATCGAGAATCACTCTGCAAAGCAAATCTCGGCTCATCCGTGAAAAGTACGGACCTCCACTGATTTCGAGTCCAGTTCTCATGCGTACATGCCCAATTCATACCTCCCCCTCCTGTGGCGAGAAGTTAAGAGCATGTATAATACTGGTCGCCTAGCGTACAGTCCTCCTTCATGTAGCCTTCTGCGTACAGTCGAAGCTGATACAGTCCTTCCTGTAGCTGCAGCAAGCCTAGATCTGAGATGAGTTGGAGTAGCGATCCTGTTTCGCCTTGCAGAAAGCCGTAAGTATCGATTATTTGAGGAGGTCATAACCCTTGGCCTACCTTCGCTGTATCTTCGGGAGGCTAAATTCGTGTTTTGGAACTGCTGCCACATTCTGCTGATCACAGAATTGTCGATGTTCAGCCATCTTGCAACGTCCGTCTACCGTTGGCCAGCTTCAAGTCTGCGTATAGCTGCGTAATGTAATTCTACTGGCAAATGACGTTTCGACATCATTTTTACAAATTGGCTATCTCGAAATCTTTTCATTCACCATCGCACATTAATTGGCGACTCACTGCAAAACAGCTAGTTTTAAGCTTTTTCGCATTTGCATAAATCAACACCAGCGCCACTCGTTTGCATCCTGTATATCGATGCTACATGCCTTTGCCAGTAACATATGCAAATTCCGTGAATTCTGAACTACATTTGGCCAAATTATCACATTTTTTCCATTTGTTGCTTAATTTATGGAAACCAGTGTAGTTACAACAATGTCCATAATTAATAAAACAACAAATAGTTATTAATGAGATTGTAAAAACCTACTTTATAATATTCTTCTTCCTCATGCTCAAACACCTCAACGACTAAGTACAAGAGTGTGCTGTTATCTAACCTAATATAAAAATGCAAATAAAACGTCACTAAAACAGAATTTTATAATTTAAAAAAGTGGGACGGTTAAAAGGAAAAATTATCACTATAAATTGGATGATAGGTATAAAACTAATAAATTTAATTACATCAACGTTTTCTTTGTACAAATTGGGTGTGTATAATTAAAACATTTATTAGACCTAGCGATTAAAAAATGAAGTGTTCATCTCACAAAAGTGTCTTAAAAACTGTTATCCTTCATATTATGGAGAATGAAAACAGATCTCTGACACAGGAAGGCAATGCTTAATGAGTTACATCACAGGAATCAAGTTATAATGTATTGTTAAAATCACATGATAATTCTTGATTAAATCGAAAAAGAATAAAATTACTTTTTCCATAATATCTTTTTTTATCAAGTATCAACAAAACGTCCAACAATAAACATCATTTTAATCTAGAAATGTGATCATGCTCTAAACAATTATATGAATACTTGGTGCATGAGTATTCAGACTAGGTTCGTCAGACTCGAGGAAACCTACTCCCACGTCAATAAGTTGTCCCAGCTTTAATTCCAGTTCGAAGGACAGTCTCTATTTTAACATGAAGTATGAAGAAGTAGAAGAAAATCATCTAAAGTCGATATTTAAATTTAGCGGGTTTCAATTAACACTGAATCTGTTATTGTTTTTAATGAATTTTGGCGAGTTGAAACTTGGTCAGCTGGAAGGTGGCGAGTCCTTGTGTATTTCCAAAAATGCTGACTTGCGAAACTTCCAATTCTCAAATCACCAAATCTCCCAATTTAAAACTCGCCAAATTCCAATATTCAATTCGCTATTGATGGCATTTCGTGACGATTTTTCTGTAAGGATTTCGTGATGAGATTTACTGAGTAACCACATTAATAAGTACTATTATATCTACTAAGTAACTCAGTAGATTTTCAACGTTAGCAATAGCTATTTATATTTATGGAAAACCTTTACCTTATCCTTGCCATTATCAACAGACTGACAAACCAAAAGCAATAGCGGGTTCAATATCTATTGAAACCCGCTAAAAATACCAAATGCAGAAGATAGAACATTAAATTCGTTGCAAAGCTGTATTTTATAGTTTGTTAATTGGTTGAATTTTAATGGCGCAAGGACAACAAGGATCATGTTGCACCGGTATTTTGTGGTGCAAGGACAACTAAGACAATACTGCATCAGGATACACATTTTCCCCAAGAGATTTGAACCCTTGTTGTCCAAGGAATTAAAGTCAAGACTATGGATCAGTTGAAAAAAAAAAAAGAAACGGTAAGCGTTCAATACCAGGAGGAATCAAACTTGGGTATTTTGCATGATAAATAAATGAGTTACATCAGCACCATTTACTATAGGGCCTCATTAAAAAGTCTTTTGTATTATGAGCTCACAGACAAAGAGTGCTATGGTCTCATTCTGTGTAAAATGGTGCGTTAACATACCTGATATCCGAAGTGTCACAAATGTTCTTTGACAGTAGCTCCTTTAGTTCTTCATCGGCGGGATCTTTATAAATAACCTTTGCAATGGGATGTATACAATGATCGGGAGTGGCTTGTATCGTAGAACAGATAGAGCTACTAATTTCGCTTCTGGCATCTTCGTCGTCATTATCTTCGACGTCCTTGGGATCAGTCTGGCATATTTTAACTGATGTGCTATTCATACTATGATTATGATTTTTAGAAATGTCATATATTGAAATTTCTTCATCTTCAAGACCATCATCGCCAGGAAGCAATGGTTGACGACTAGCTGTACTCTGGGAGGACGGGTCCTCTAGGTGGGATTCCTGTCCTTCAGGATCTCCTCTCTCTTCAAGAGACGTAGTGAAGCCTTGGGACTCAACCCCTTCGCAGACTGTAGAACTTCCCATTTTTATCTTGGATGGAGTCGAGAATTTGACAGCAATATCCTGGCTTAGGACGTCAAACGTTAATAAATTTTGATGAAAATTCTCATAGGTCAGTTCAGGCGAGTCACGGTCTGATGATGAGTGTGTTTCCAAGGAGAGCCCTGAATCGGTGGTTGCTTTACTCAACCTGTGGTCATCGAGAGTATCTGCATTCTCGGATTTTGAAAGGTTTTCTGGACAACTGGCCCCTTTCTTCACCTCAGGAAGGGTGTTCTTTTGACTGGAAGACTTCTTGAACCGTCTCACAACTTTAGTTCGAATGACTTCCAAATCATCATTGGGTGCACCTTCAGTCTCGGGACTCATATTTAAATACTTTGTAATTCTCTCAATTTCATTTTCTGATGAAACGCTGTTGTGTTTTGGGACATTGGGCAGAACATTTCCAGTCGCCCCATCACCATTGGCTTTAGATTCGTCTGGGATTAACTGCGACCCATCAGCCATATCAACGGCGTTTTCACAGCCAATCACACCAGAATCATTGTCTCGAAAACTACTCTCAGACTCACGTCTCGGATATTCATACTAAAATTAAAACAAATTAAACGAAAAACGTGTTATTATCTTTGCATAATAAGACACTTTTATGCAATTCAGTAAATCATAGGGAGTAACCTCCCCGAAATTATTAGTTAATGATTATATATACAATAGATGATTATCATTATCGTTTATATGACATTAATGATAAAAGGCTCAATTCTCTGATTAAAAACATTTTAGAAGGAAAGTTCAAAACATCAAAAAAAGAAAGAAAATAATTTAATGAAAATTAAAATAATACATTGTGTAAACTATAATTATTATCTAATGACTATAATAAATTAATAATAATTATTCACAACCATGGTCACAATGATGTACATGCAAAGAAAAATTTAGAATATCAATTGATCAATCTTGAAAATCCCTATATTCATAAATATTAATATCACGTATAGAAAACTTTCAACTTCTTACATCATTCTACATTACTTTGGTGGGTTATAGAGCATTGATTGAAGAAGGACTATTTTTTTTTTTAACAGTACAAGGTCAGGAAAGGTCATACTACAATGTGACCTGTAGTTTTTGAAAGAATCTGAACCACTGTTACCTGGCGAACCAAACACTGGACTACAGTGGACAAGAAAATGGCATGCGGTCTACGGTACCACTAGAATTGAATCCGAGTTAATGGTGCGATAGATAAACACATTACGACCATGCCACTACAGGGTGAATGGAAAAGGTATATAAAATCAATCATCGACCAATTGTATTTGTTATAGGATGCAAGGTCACGTTACACTGGGAACCACAGTTTTCCAAGAAATACAAACCATGGGAAACTAAACCTTGCACTATAACGGGCAAGAAAATGGCACAAGTTTTATGATACCATCGGAATTGATACTTATTCATACTGTTCATTATCTTATCAGTATCGTTACCATAGGAAAGTCGTTGCTGCAAGTGCTTAACATGAAGTCCAGCCCCTTATAAGCGTAAGAACTGAAGAATGATAAGCCACTGCCGCAATTAATATTTTCCTAAAAATAAGAAGAAAAATATCATACATAAATGTGCAAAGACACACTTCTGACATAATTTTAACACTCGTTGAAATTATGATCAAAGTTGAAAACTAAAACTATAAAACAGTGATCTCTCTCTCTCATTAATGGTCTTCAAAGGATGGAGGAAAATGTCGTTAAGCAGAAAAAGACATTTATTAGAATATGTGTAATTCTAAGAAGCATTTGCTGGGATTTCAAAATAGCGTCATTAAACAAAAACAATCATTAATGAAAATGACATTTATTGAGAGAAAGGGAGAGATTGCTGCACATCAAAATATTCTAAAACCAATTTGTCTGCAAGAATTTTTATGGGAAAACGCAGAGCCACACTTACCAGATCCAAATTGATATGAACATTTTCCAATCCAGACATGTGCATCAACACAAGCTGCATCCGCTGCAAAAAGAATGAGACACATCTGTTGAAATCTCATTACTTCGGTATCAGAAAAACTTTGGTAAAATCAATTAGGCTTTAAAAATAACCTGGTCATCTCGCAATAAGGCTGGCTGCGAATAGTATTTCTGGACCAAGCTTGGGTTTTGCTGGAAAGATCTGAAGTAACTTTCCAAGCTGTTCTCATTCAGTGCCAAACAGAGCCATGACCTTCCGCACTGAATTTCAGTCAAAGAGTGATCGAGTCCTTCTATGTACGAAACAATATTGCTGTGTGTGAAGTCCTTTACAAAAGGCCAATAACCCTTCTGATATTCTCGTAGGCTAAAACAGGAGAATATTACAGCCTGGGTACAAAAAGTATTGTAAGTAACATCGTAACTGAAAGAAATAACTTTGCAATAATATAACTGGACCAAAACAAAAGTAATAAAGTAAAAATCTGCCAATCTGCAACACCTGGTGTTCAAATTAACTGTCAAAAGTTTTGTAGTTAAGTAAAATTCCTGCTAGTAGTTCAACACCCCAATACTGGTAAACAGGTTACTGTTTACAATTTTACAACAGAAAAGTCATGTTACACTGGGCCCACAGTTTTCCCAAGAAATCAGAACCCCTGCTGTATAAAAAAGCAAACCTCAGACTATGGAGGAGAAAAAAAAGCAAGCATACTACAACACCATTGGGAATGGAGTGGTAATAGCAAGACAGGCAAATTTGTTGTCACTATGCGACTCTAGGCCAGTGGATCTGCAGTAAAACCTCTCTTTTAACAATCACCTCCCTTAACGACCACCTTTTCTGGAAATAGACTTCCTCCTCCCTAATAGACCTAATGCTAAATTTATCTCCGTTCAGAGACTACATTTTCACAGAACTAAAGGTGGTCACATTAGGGAGGTTTTCCCTGTATATTATTTTGAGAAGTCCGAACCTTTTAAGTTGTAGAAAAGCAACCACTGGGCTACAGTGTGTAGTTAGTCAGTAAGGCTTTTTTCTTTTGCACCATTCAGATGGTTGGTTGGTTGTATTTTTGTGCCGTAACGATGGCAAGCATCACTCTGCACCAAACGCACCATTAAGAACCGAATCCTGATATGCTAGGTGAGTGTGATTAATAGCACAATACGTAACTGCATTACCATCAAGCGTGGATGCAGAAAATACTATATTCTGGCATTCTAACTGACGAAAAAAATCAGCCGCCAGACAATAATTGCTAAGTGGGAGGAGGGGGGGAAAACAAGTTTTTCAGCTGGACGGTAGGGGAGAAGGTGACGTCAGTACCCACACAGTGGATCCTTTTACAAATTTACGAAAGGGTCCCCAAATGCATTAGGATAGTGCTGCGTATAACTGAAATTTATAAAACTCACCAGACAATTTTAGTATCACTGCCAGACAGTTTGAAACTTTACGCATACATGCAACCAGATTTCTCCACTTAATGATGAAGAAAAAGTTATTTTCCACGATTTTCCCCTGAATTTTTCTGGCAAAATCCCTTTGTTTTGTTTGTTTTGTTTGTTTTTTAGGTTTTATGGCTCAAGGACTACAATGGTCATGCTGCATCGGGACTTATTGTTTTTCGAAGAATCCGAACCTCTGGACCTACAAATTTCTGAGGAATCCAAACCTCTTAAGGCCCAGGGAACCAAACCCCAGACTACAGTGAGCAGTGCGATCTTTATGAGATCTCTGAGTAAGCGTTCTTTGCATTGTTGAGAGTCGAACCCGAGTTAACGGCGCACTAGGCAAACACGTTACCACACTGTGCCACTCACTGCAGGGCTCTGGCAAAATTTCCTGACTAATCATGAGCAACTTTCATCTAAACTTTGGTTGTGAGAAGAATGGCTTCACGTTTATGGAAAACCTAACTATTCAAAACGAAAATTAAGAAAGTTTTCCCTGACTTTTCCCCGGGTTTGACTGAAAAAAACTTGTTTTTCCTTAATTTTCTCCCTGGCCTTCAGAGATGATTTCAAATTCCCTGAAAATTCCAGGTTCGCTAGGTTGCCATGATTACCACCGCATCATCGTAAAGCTATCCAGGGACGGACTGGGCTGCCAGTGCACACTCATGGGCGATAAGACTTGCGCCCTACTGAGCTATAGAATTTGTGTCCTCCGGTAATCCAAGGTATGTGTCCTTTGAGAGGACCCAGTCTGCCCCTGGAGCCATCGACAAATCACATGTGACAGGACTAACCCTTTTTTGGTTGAGTGATTTTCTGATGTAAACTGTGCAGTAAACAACAATTTTATGCAAGCTCACAGGTGGTGCTATGATGCCTATGTACAAATGCATTAACACGTTTACTCTCTCTTGTTGCACACTTACATCATAGAGCATTAATTTACGTTTGTTGCCTCACTGTGAGAACATTTTTATTTTGTTTACGTCATTGTAAGTCATGTCTTCTTGTCACTATAAAAAAAGGTCCTTTAAATTTTCCATTTATAGTCAGATCGATTTACCTTTTTTAGCGATGGGGGAGTGTAAGTAACCACATCTACAATTAAAGTGCCCTCCAAAACATAGCCTGTTTATGCCCAATAAAGCTTACTAAAGACCAAAATCCAGTATAATGAGCTTAATAAAGTGAAATGCAATGTCATCTTTTAAGGGAATATACTGTAGAACTTCCACATATAGAAC
>QLNU02014802.1:127284704-127318929 GCA_006491805.2 Dysdera silvatica | reverse complement strand
ATTTTCCTTGGCAAGTTTAAGTAGATAAAGCAATAATTTTTTATCAAAGTGTTTTAAGCATAGTAATATTAACGCTGATGTTATGGCGTGGTTAGATAATGAAACGTTCACAAAGAAATGAAATGTTTTTGTGTTCGATGAGACACGATCCCACAACCTTCCACTTTCCGGGCAGGTACTTTACGAACTCAGTTATGAATGACGAACATTCAATTCTTTACGAACGTATTTGAAGACTATTTTACGAAACCAGTTATTTTGTGGTATTGGGCAGTACATGGACTGCTTTTTAAACCAAATTGCGAAGAGATCGGTATTAAATTCATAGAAAAGCCCATTGCAGCAGGTATATTTATACAAATCGAACACTACACGGATTAAATAAAGCAACAATTTTTATCGATGTATTTTGGGCGTAGTAATATTAACGCCGATGTTATGGCGTGGTTAGATTGTGAAACGTTCACAAAGAAAAGAAATGTTTTTGCATTCATTAGGGCACGATCCCACGATGGTTCACCATCTAACCACCGAACCACCACACTGAACAGATTTAATACTGGAAGTGATCATCGAATGGTGAGATGTAAAGTGCACTTAAATACTAAATTAGAAAGACAGAAGCTCATTAGGAAACAAGTATGTAAGAGGGTGGATTTAATGGAACTGAAAGAAAATACCAAGGCATTCAAATTGGAATTAAAAAAGCACTTTACTGCATGGAAAGGACTTATTAAAGAAGTTAATATCTCAGAAGCAAATGAAAACGTTATTAAGAAAATAATTGAAACTGCTACGGAAATTGGTGGTATAACATGTAAAAAGCAAAATAGCAAATTATCTGAGAAGACGAAACAGCTCATGAAAAGGCGAACAGATATGAAGGTAGATAATCATAATACCAGTTCCAGGATCGAATACATATATATAACTTTGTAAAACTCTGCGCAAAAGCATGAAAGAAATATAAGAAAATTTAAATGTGAGTTAGTAATGAAAGCCATTGAAAACAACAGGAGCCTTAGGGTTATGAAGGAAATTTATCTGTGTTGAAGAAATGCATCATTGCATTAAAAGGAGAGGATGGCACCGTAACAAGAAATAGGGAAATAATAATTACAAGGGAAACCCCCAAAGTGCCAGTTGCACCTCAAATTGAGACACATATAGTATGAGAGATCCATACGAGGAATGAACAAAACCGAAAGAATTTTTCTGTAAAA
Source organism: Dysdera silvatica (assembly GCA_006491805.2). NCBI lineage: Eukaryota > Metazoa > Arthropoda > Arachnida > Araneae > Dysderidae > Dysdera > Dysdera silvatica. The sequence goes on along the minus strand of QLNU02014802.1, from coordinate 127,317,706 downwards.
CTTGATTTCTGATTTTTGATGAATTTTTAAAATTTTCATGATTACACTTAAACACAGCTCTGCACTTAACTGCAAAGTATTAATAAGATATCATCATATTCAACCATTATCTATCCACTGCTGGATGAAGGTCTCTCCAAATGCTTTCCACACAAGTCTATCCTGAGCAATTCGCTTCCACGTCACCCCAACCTGTTTTCTTATTTCATCCACCCATCTAGTTTGAGGACGTTTTCTAGGTCTTCGGTGGTCTCTTGGAATCCAGTTCAGAATTTCTGTTGTCCATCGTTGATCAGTTCTTCTTGCAATATGCCCAGCCCATCGCCATTTCAGCCCTTTTACTTTAACAATGATGTCCTCTACTCTAGTTTGCTCTCTCACCCAAGTGTTTCTTTTTCGATCTCTCCTAGTTATTCCAAGCATGCACCTCTCCATGCTCCTTTGCGTTGTCTGTAACTTTCGTATTGCTCCAACTGTTAGACTCCATGTCTCTGATCCATAAGAGAGGACTGGCAATACACACTGGTTGAAGACCTTTCTTTTTAGACACAAAGGCAATTTCCCCTTCAGGATAAAACTGTTTCTTCCAAATGCACTCCAGCCAAGTTTAATACGTCTGTTGAGTTCTTTCATAATGTTGCCATCCATTGAAATCAGCTGGCCAAGGTAAATATATGAATCAGCAATTTCTAGCTCAATGTTGTCAACTTGTATTTTTGTTTCCTCTACGAAATTATTGAACATGATCTTAGTTTTTTGTAGGTTCATCTTGAGTCCAACTTCTTTACTTCTAGTTGAGAGCTCCTGTACCATGTCTTGGAGTTCTAATGGGTTCGTTGAAAAAATAACAATGTCATCAGCAAACCGCAAATGATTTAAATATTCACCATTTATTTTTATTCCCTTGTTATTCCAATTTATCTGCTGAAAAATCATCTGTAAAGCTGAAGTAAAAAGTTTTGGAGAAATGGTATCTCCCTGCCTCACACCTTTACCAATTTTGATAGTTTTGGTATCTTTATGTAACCGAAATTTTGCACTTGCATTTTTATACACACGTTTCACCATGTCAATGTACACATCCTCAATGTCTGTTGATCTTAAAGAGTTGATGACTGCTGATGTTTTAATAGAGTCAAAGGCCTTCTCATAGTCAATAAATGCCACACACAATGGAAGTTCATATTCATGTGTTCTTTCAATTAATTCTCTTAATACTTGAATATGGTCCACTGTACTGAATCCACTTCGAAATCCAGCTTGTTCTCTTGGTTGAGCTGCATCTAATTTTTTCTGCAGGCGATGTGTTAGCACTTTTGTGAAGATTTTATAAATAGCAGGTAACAAGCTAATTGGTCGGTAATTTTTCAAATCCTCTTTATCACCTTTTTTATGCAAAAGAATTACTGTTGCAGAATCCCATTGGTTTGGTATGTTACCGCTGTTAAGACATTTGGTAAAGAATTTTGCAAGTATGTCTTCTACATATTCTCCAGCTTCTTTTAGGATATCTAATGTAATACCATCATCACCAGGGGCTCTTCCTTTCTTCATATTTTTTATTGCAAATGAAACTTCTTCTTTTAAGATTTTAGGAGCTGTTCCTTCGACTATCTCAGAGTCTTCGTTTAATCCACTGTTACTTTCGTATAGTTTTTTGTAGAATTCTTCTAAGTATTTCTTCCCTATTTCTTGTTACGGTGCCATCCTCTCCTTTTAATGCAATGATGTGTTTCTTCCCAACAGATAAACTTCCTTTAACAACCCTAAGGCTCTTGTTATTTTCAATGGCTTTCCTTACTAGCTCACAGTTGAATTTTCTTATGTCTTCTTTCATGCTTTTGCGCAGAGTTTTACAAAGTTCTATGTACTCAATCCTGGAACTGGTATTTTGATTGTCCACCTTCATATCTCTTCGCCTTTTCATGAGCTGTTTCGTCTTCTCAGATAATTTGCTATTGTGCTTTTTACAGGTTACACCACCAATTTCCCCAGCAGTTTCAACTATTGTCTTAACAATGTTTTCATTTGCTTCTGAGATATCACTTTCATCAATAAGTCCTTCCAGTGCAGAAAAGCGATTTTTTAATTCCAACTTGAATGCCTCGGTATTTTCTTTTAATTTCTTTAAATCCACCCTCTTACTTACTTGTTTCCTAATGAGCTTCTGTCGTTCTAATTTAGTATTTAAGTGCACTTTACATCTCACCATTCGATGATCACTTCCAGTATTAAATCTGTTCAGTACACTGCAATCTTCAATAATTGATTTCTTGTTTGCCAGGATATAGTCAATTTCACTAGTTCCCCCATTTGGGTGTTTCCATGTCCATTTTCTTTGCGGTTTCTTCTTAAAAAATGAATTCATGATGCTAAGATTTTCAGCTTCTGCAAATTCGATGAGTTGATCGCCACGTTCATTCCTTTCCCCATATCCGTATTTACCAACCGATGTCTCTCCTTGTTCCTGTTGTCCAATTCTTGCATTGAAATCCCCCATGATGAGCTTGATATGTTGTTTCCCTTTGGTGTGTAACTCTTTGATTTCTTCATAAAATTCTTCAACCTCTTCGTCGGTATGGCTTGATGTTGGTGCATATACCTGTACTATTTGAAGTTGGTATCGCTGGGTTAGTTGAACAACGAGCCTCGCTGCTCGATCTGACGTGCTTTCGACTTCAAGAAGGTAGTCTTTAATTCTTTTGTTGATTAAGAAGCCAACACCACTTGTTCTTCCAGTTTCCGTTCCTCTATAATAAAACAAATGTCCACTTTTAAGTTCCACCAACTCTTCACCTTTTCTTCTAACTTCACTGAGTCCTACAATGTCCCATTTGATCTTGTCAAGTTCTTCTTCCAATTCCTGAAGTTTTGCTTCAGAAGCAAGGGATCGTCCATTAAACGTAGCCAAGGTCAATAACAAACGGCAGCCTGGGCCATTCCAGTGATTCTTAGCACCCCCTGCTTTCATGCCACACTGACCGCTGCCTTGATCAGGAGCACTCCAGCACCTGGAGACTAGGGGCCATGGTTTCTGGTGTGTCAACATAATGGAGGAATTAGCCATAATTTCACCACGCTGGCTAGACGGGTTGGTGAATTAGCCCTCCCCTTCCGCCTTTCTATCCGTGTAGCAAATATTAATTTGCCACATAAATAGAAAGCTCAGCCTGCACCACTTGAAGGCGGGGTAGGACACTAGGTTACTGGCCTGGCCGGTTCCACACATCGTCACATACGTTCAGCGTGTGGGTCTCCTTCCAGTTAGATACCAGCAACCCTTTTACCCGGAGCCATATATATATAAATTCAAAATTTAATGCAATCGATAAATAACAATGGCAAAATATATACACAATTTGCATCTAAAAATTTTTTTAAAGTGTACCCTTCCCAAAGAAAAAATGTGACTAAAGAAAGATAACAGGGGAGGGAAAACAATAACTAATTCATCATTACCCATGGAAAAGTGTTTTGTCTAAGCTATCACAAAGTTGAAGAACCTCTCTAGTATTGGCCGACAATCCGTCTTCTGTATTATTCTCGGTATAATAATACTGAACCTACATAAAGAAAAAAGAGAACATCTGACATTTAAGCATTTAAAAAAAAATTAAAATAATAAACTAGTTCTGTCCTTTAAATTTGCTTTAATGATCAAATGTTCTAAAATTGCTAAAGGTGCTCCGGGCTCAATATAAGAACTCCAGTTTGAATCTAGGTTGGACACACACACACACACGTCTTTTCTTCTCCTGTATCTAAAAGCTCTAGTTTGAGTTCAAATATGGGTGCCAAACAGGGTTTAAGCTGTGTAAGGGTTTTTTTTCCATTTTATGAAAGGACATTGAATTATTTTGCATCAAAATTTAATAACGCTTTCAAAGCAGAAGACTTAAAAACTAAAAATTTCCATAATTTTATTTTGGTGACTTGAAGACTTTCTGTGACGTCATGAAGGAATAAATTGAAATCAGTTTAATTTTGAAAATTTCTACAAACTATGGTATGCAGAAAAGGCAAAGAGAATTATACACTTATATCGCCAATTGTATTTGTACAAAATAAAAAGTATTAGTTGTAGTTCTAAAATTACGTTAATTTGTTTAGCATTCTCCTATAGTTCAAAGTTTTCAAAATTATCGCAAGTATTTACAGTAGAAAAAGAGAACTAAAAGAAATTTAAAAACACTATTTTTTTTTTTCTTTTTTACATTTTAGCTAAAATGCTAAAGGGAAAAAAATCCAGCTTAAACCCTGGTGCCAAAATTGTTAAATATAATAATAAAGCAAGTAACTCATTTTAGCCTGAGAAATATAGTTTTCTTTAAACTTTTTTCTTTTTTTTTCTTAACTTTTAAATTTTCCTTCTACTTTTTCATCTGCTACTTCAAGAGAATCCGATTTTCTTTTTGCTCTCATTCATTTTTCTTTTCCCTCTTCTTCCACAGCTTCATTTATTATGAGACTCTGAATGTCAAACTTCGTTAAACCATTCGATAGCCGAAATAATACATTTCGATAACGCTTTAAATTACCAAAATCTTCAAAAAAAATGCATTTATTCTGAAAATGCATTGGGTTTTATGCAATTTTATGCACTAATGCCAAAAAGAGCTAAAATATACAATTTGTATATGCGCAAGTGCATTTGCATATAACCTGCGCTGTTATAGTAACTATGTAATTTCCATTAAACCTGCGGAGCGAAAACATGCAACCTAACACTACTTAAACACAGGCTGTGTTAAACAAACAGTTCTCCCACATTCATTGCTGAAGAAGCAAGCCAAGGATGAAACCAGATGAATATATTTCTTTCTCATTCACAAGTTATTAAAACATTACCAGTACAGTATTTATATGTGTCCGCATGAAAAATCCTACTCTTCACATGTACATTTGAAAAGTTAATATAATTGCTAATAAGGTATAATTCTTTACAAAAAAAAATTTCCAAATACCACACAGAAAGAAGTTCTCCCGTTTTATTTCTGTCCTTTATTAAAAGTAAATAGTTTGAACCGCATTTTGTGAGAAAGCCGGTTCAATTTTTTCCCTAATAATTGTTGAAAATTATTTTTACTTTTCATTTTCAGATTCTAATCTGCACACAAATCAAAGATTTGGAGGTGATCACAGCAAGCATAAGAGAAAGAGGCTTGAAACGAATACCATAAAGAAGTTAAAACCAATTACTGCTTTTTTGCATCAGACACTAATATAAGCAACAAATGCTAATGATGAAGCCGATATGCTGATGCTAATATAAGGAAATCAGTGTGATGACGCTATCCAGCTAACTACTAGCATTGAACTAGAAAACACCTCCCAAGGAATGTCTGAACCCCTTTACAAGAAATGGGCAATCGCCCAAACTACTTACATACACATTTACAAACACTATTTACATATATGATATGAACATCATCACATGTAAAGGGGGAAAAGCTTTTAATTTTTCACATAATTTAATACTTTTTTAATTTCATATATAACTTTTAAAGTTTGTGAAAGTCATTAACGCAAGGGAGTGACTGAATTAAAATTTTGTTTACAAACTATTAAATCAATAATAAAAAAAGAAGACACAATGTAAGGCATTCCGAAAGTGAAGTCATCGTTCGGTAAATTAAGAGGCAAGAAAAAAGCAAATGCCAGCAGATATTGGCAGTTTGACAGGCATGTGAAGGCCTGCACCATTTTTATGCAGCAAGCTTTCTTTTCAAGCACTAGGTATCGAAGTGAATGCATATTTCAGTAGTTGGTATTTCATAATAGAAATCCCAAAAGAATCGACAAGATTTTACATTTTCATGAGACTCAAAGTTGGTAATGGTTCTGCAGTCATGTGAATATAAACTTACATGTATTTTACTTGACCTTTGTTTGACTTACATTGATGGTATGGCATGATTAGATGGTGAAAGCGTTGAGAAGCGATACGTACGTTAGTGTCCACTCACAGCCAATAAAAGCACGTTGATTGATTGACATTGTTGCTTAATTTCAAGTATGATAACCATTTATTTGTGTTAAGAACTTGAGGTATTTGATTTTTTTGTTTGAAAAATTGTACATGTAATTTCTAGGCCCTGCGGTGGCGCAGTGTGGTAACGCGTTCTCCTATTGCGCGGCTAATCCGGGTTCGACTCCCAGCAGTGCAAAAAGAACGCTTACTCAGAGATCTCATAAAGATCGCACTGCTCACTGTAGTCCGGGGTTTGGTTCCCTAGGCCTTAAGAGGTTCGGATTCCTCGGAAAACAGTAGGTCCCGGCGCAGCATGACCACTGTAGTCTTTGAGCCGTAAAACCAAAAAACAAACATGTAATTTCTATGGTTTTACTTTTATGGATACTGTACTCAGTTTCCATAACTCTTGTATTTTGAACTACTCTGCGAGAGAAAATGACAAATTGTCATATAGTTTTATTGTAAATATGCTACAATCATAGGCGTAGCCAGGGGGTGGTTTTGGGGGTTGTAACCCCCCATTGCAATGAAATTTTGTATATTTAACATAGGAATATATGAGTTGTAGCTCTGTAACCCCTCCCTTATGAACTTTTTGCCTACGTCTGTTGCTATGATCCCGCTTAACAGTGAGGGTGCTTTTCTGGTGAAATATTAAAGCCATGATGCAGCAGTATGACATTACATTTTACGACTTACGGAGCATGTATGATATGTTTTCACTGAATGATTGGATGTTTAGTGTAATCAGGCCCATGCATAGGATTTCAAAAAGGATTTTCTTATAAAAAAAAAGTGGAGAAGTTTTGATAGAAACAAAGTTTCCGTTCATAAGGAAATTTATTGTATATCTAACATCACTCAAATAGGGGTTAACCTAAAAAAATTAGGACAGGGCGCAGGGCCCGGCAAAAGGCCATTTTATTTGGCGCTCTAAATATACAGACACTGATGGTGAATATCTGAAGTTACGTCAGCTTTACGGCTACTGATTCCTTTAAACAACATATTAATTTATTTCCTATTGTTGCTTTCTTTAAATCTTTAATTTTTCATTTACAGGTAAGCATTTTTTAGAGGGTTTTCCTTTTTTTTTCTCTTTTTTTAGTTCCCAGTTAAGTAAATACGAAAGGCAAGGATCTTTAAATTTTTTAGTTTTCGTTTCATTTGCAGGTAACCATTTTTTGGAGGTTTTTTTTAGTTTAGTTCCGAGTTAAGTATATGCGAAAGGCGAGGAAAAGTGCACGTGAGTTGCAATCTAACTGCAATGTTGCCAGATGGCAAGATTAAAAAATCCCAACTTCATACAAAATAATAATTAAATTATTATAACTATAATTTAGTTAAACATTATAAACCTATACTATATGACAAGTAAGAGTAATAAAATAGGGATGTAAAACATGCTTAATTTAGTGCTTAAAGACAAACAAATTGATTTTAACAAAAATTTGATCTCAAAAATAGGTGGAACCGCTAACGTTTATCGCAGTAGTCCGTGGTTGAAAGTCTGCAAACCTGGCAACAGTGCTTTGTTTACAAATATTCGTCAGCAATCTGGTTTTGCCAAAACCATCAGTGTTATTACGGAAATGAAATGCTGGACTACAGAATTTTTATAAATCAACAAATTTCATCACGCGTTTTGGATTCTAACGTGGGAATTTGAATTTATCATCGGGGAAGAATGGTGCGTTAATTTTCGAGGGATGGGAGGGACATTTGGACACAAGGGCGGACAAGTTAAAGGACAGGGCGTTGCGCCCTTCTATTTCCCTTTAGATGAAACACTAGCTAGCAAACTGATTAAACTAGTAGGTACAGCATCACATCACCACGGAAACTACGATTTGCACTAAAGGGTGCTACTACATGACACGTTGCCTACTTCTCTCTCTCTCTCTCTATCCTCTTGAAATAGTTCTAAATTTCAGTAGATCGGCTTGTGACGAGACACACTCTGATGTCATATATGTCTGTATGATACAGTAAAAACTGGTGTGATAGACTATTTTCTTTTTGCTTCACATTGCACACAATCTGACTATTATTTTTTATGGCTTACATATGCAATTAAGACTATTTTCCCACCACAAACTTCCACCCCACAAACTACGTGAATACTCGTATTTTGCTTTCCCGATGCAGGATTTTTGTGATTCAATGTTATAATAATTCACGGATACTCAAAGACTATCTGAGCACGCAGCAAGGGCAAAGCACGAAGTGGGAGGCATGGGGGTCTCCCCCTCACTTCCCCTTCACTGATTGGTAATAATGCAGAACACATCCTTTGATGTTTCTATCCTCTTGAAATGAATCGGAAAGTCGCTAGATTTAGTACATAGCCTTGTGACGTCACACATACGGGCATTTGGACATGAAAGGGCATATGCACATGCGAATTGTATTATGCGTTAACGGGTAATGTTTTTTTTCTCGTGGAATTGTAGTAGAAAGGGAAAATAAATGTGCATGAGTAGGTTTTGAAAGGGAAAAAAAATATGCGTGAGTAGGTTATGAAAGAAGAAAAAATTGCATCCGGACATGACTGTGTAATGGGATCGTGAATTAGGCCTTGTTTGAATGACTTCACCAGAAAGTCACTGCCATTACCAGAAAGTGTAAATGTGCATGACAAGAGAAGAGAGAGAGCAGAAAATGAAGAAAGGAGAGGAAAGAAAGGAACCAGGTGGGGAAGAAGCGAAAAAGTAGGTTAGATGGGGAGATGTTGAAGGGGGATGGAAGAGGAAGCGAAGAAGGGGGGAAGAACTGGTACAATGGCGACGCCAGCACCAAAATAACTAGAAAATAAGTTTCCTGCGATTCTAAACTCCATGCATCCGACAAAAAAATCCAATAAAGGTGAGTACATCCTTTTTTAACTTCGCTCGATCGAGACGTCCATGTTGTCAACATAACGTAAACAAGATGGCAGCAAGTCAGTGTCACAATTGCCATCGTATTGGAAATACTTCCCACTAAAAGTTACTAGGTGATGTGTTGTGCGCTAGAGCCCACTGATTCACGAAATTACAAAAAACACTGCAAACAACGTAACGGCTGGTCACTTTGCTTGTTGCCAGTCGTTTTTGGCAATACTGGAAAAAAATTCTTTAATGCCTTATGCAATTCCACCAATTAAAGCTTTGTTTTCTGCATGTTGCAGCAATTTTTTTGTAATAAAACTACATATAGAAACTACGTCTTCAGTTACGTAAGGTGTGTAGGCCTATGTCATGGGCACTGGGTTTTACAAAAAACAGATTGCTTCAAAGGTGTGTTTTATTTTTTTATAAAAAATATAGATGACACTACAGATGAATCCCCTGTTTTGTCGCCAACTCGTCTCCAAAACTGATGCTATACTCTTAAAACAGAGGGAAAGTTTTAGGAAGCGTTAAAAATGCACGCATGCGCATGTATTGTAGTGTCGTAGCGTCTGTTCATGCCGGTGGTGATTTGTGTGTTGCAGCAATAAGATGAGCGACCGTTTAAAGTTTTTTATTTTTGTAACAGATTGGAATTGATGGTATGTTTGGGATGGAGAGCGGATATAGGAGGAAGGAGGGGTATAAGAGGTTTGAGGAAGTATGGGGAAAAGAGGTTAGAGGTATGGAGGGAAAAAAGGGAGAGAAGATAGGGAGGAGATGAGTGGAATATGGAGTATCGCAATGTCGGCGATGAAAAGCTGTTGGACTCGTACTTCGCAAATCCGCGTTGACTAGCTGTTGGACTCACACTTCGCAGAAGATATAGCTTCGAGGAAGAAGGAAGAGGAGGTATGGGGGGAACGTGGAGAATGGCAACGTCGGCGCTGAAAAGCTGTTTGACTCATACTACGCAGAGTATATGTGGAGGCGGCGTCACAAAGAGGAAGTGGAGGAAATGATTCCAAAAGCCATAAAAAATCAATGCTTAAAGACAGCAGTTTTTTTGGTTAAAAAAATCTGAAAAGAGTATAATAGGTAGTAAACTCAGTATAACAGGTAATTACTCCTTAAAAAAACATGGCGGCCGGGAAGCGAGCGCGTTATGACATAATCCGGGAAGGAGGTTGCCATGGCAGGATTGGCGACAAATCGCACAGGGAACACATGTGTAGTATAGCCAAAATATGTTTGACAGACAGACAGATAGATAGATAGATAGATAGATAGATAGATAGATAGATAGATAGATAGATAGATAGATAAAGGTTTAAACCACACATCTTTTATGTATGTATGCCATTGAGGTACACTGAAAATTAAGGCCTTTTTTATTGCAAGCGCTAAAAACTAATTCTATTTTCACTCACAATTAGCAATAAACATATAACTTGATAGTAAGTAGATGTTCAAAAACTTACAGGGTGTTATTTTGAATTAATTGACAAGGTAACGTATATAGCCACTGTGTGTGATGCAAGACGTTAAAGAGCTGACTATTTTATTTGCATTTGAATAAAGTATGATGCCGACCTAACGTTGAGATAAAATGTTTCATAATGTTTCAGATAAATGTTTCATAAGATAAAATGTTTCATAAAACCCTAATTCATTCATTTTTAAGGAATCCTCTAGGAGAATGCTTAATTCGACGTCTACATTAGCTACGATATCAAATATGGCTTCGGACTTCACGAAAAGCGTTTAATCCACGTTGAATCCGCATTCATTATTTACGCATAAAAATTAATTAAAAGTATTTTAACCAGTGACATAGGCAGGAAGAGGTGGGGGGATGATGAGGTCGTAACCAATAGCGGAAACACTTTCATTTTGGGGGAAGCGGGGTCAAGGACAGAATTTGCCATGGTCTTGGAATAACACCCTTCATTTATCATGAAAGTTGGAATTTTTTACAGTGAAAAAAAAAAGTTTCGTGGGGGAGGGGGTCATGAACCCTATGTTCGCCCTTGGTCGTAATACCCATTAAGTTTCGACTGCCAAAAACCGCCATAACGTATATGCATATACAATGTATGTATAAAATTTTAACCCTGTAACCCCTTATAAATTTCTACGTGCGCCACTGATTTTAACATTTAATTTACATAAAGGCGTAACCTACCTCTTTGACGGCAATTTTCATTGCGCATAGAAGTTTCTCTTTCGCATCTTCATTGGTCCGAAGAGTTGAAGAAACGCTCGAAAAAGACATGGTTGACATCATTATAAATTAAAATGTCCTACGATCTCAGAAATTTCACAACAATCCGCCATTCCACAAAAGGAAAATCGAAAAACGGAACAAAAGCAGAAAATCCCATGTTTTCAGTTCGCAATCAAAACATGGTTCCATTGTTGCCATATTTGGTGATCTTATGAAGTTATTGACCCAGAGAAAAGCATTGTCAGCAAGAAATGTAAGATGCTCCCAGCAGTGGCGTATACAGCAATATTTCACATGTGTTTATTTATTGAATAGTGGCGTATGAAATAAGGGAGGTTAAACAGATATCAAGGTATATTTTTCTCTTTAATGCCGGATCATGTGAGCTTTTTTAAAGCTACTTAATGAAGTCAAAATACTCTTTTGAATTGGTGTAGCCGTGGCTCCCACTAACAATTAAAATTCAAACTTTAAATTCTAATAACTGTTTTTTATTTCAAATCTGGTGTGTTCGCTAGTATATTTAGAAACTCGATATCTTCTGTTACACAAATGGCTTTCATAGCAGCCTTCTATGCCTCTTCAGAAATATTGAGAATTATTTTTACCGTTTCGATTTCAGGGCAATTTTCATCGCTTATAAGAGAAATGGTTGATTGTTTGGCTTTTTTATGGCGCAAGAGCATCTGGGCTATACTGCGCCAGTAAAGAAATGTGACCAGTTTTTTGAAACGATAATTTTTCCCCTTTTTAGCACTATTTTCCATTTTCATACGTTTCATTTTTCCAGTTTTAAAATAGCTCCTATACTTCTCTTACCATCACTTCACTGTCGGAAATGACTGTAAATTAATCAGCGGTGATGTCCAACGAGCTAGGATGACTAGAATGCGCATGACAATAGTGTGATGAAGCCAACGTAGAGGTGAGCATGGCTCATATGTGAGTGGCAAAAAGAGCAAAACCAAGGTTTTTACTACAGAGTTCTTAATATACACTACTAGTGTACAATATACATATAGTACTTAATATACACTAGTAGTGTACATTGTGATTTTTACTCAAAATATAGTTAGCCACGTATAAGTTTGGATGCCGTTTTTATGCATACTTTTTTTTTAATTTCATTGGATGTTTTCTTTCGTAACTAGAGTTATAGGAGACCATGGGTCTTTTCTAATATTTATCCAAGTGTTTTATCACAATTACTTTTTTTTTCTCCGCTGATATTTATTTTAAACCATTGCTAATATATATGAGATTAAAACTAAAACTCATTAAATATCATTTAACAAAATCCTTACCTAAATACATATTATTTCCAATAATTTTAATTCTAATCTTCTAATAATTTTAATATTTTTTTTATAATAAAATCCCATGTTTCCTTAAATTAAACATGTTCAAACATTAACCACCTAGAGTGAGTAATTTTTTTAACCTGTTTTAAATGCAATCATTTATCTTTTTCACTATTAAATTGACGTCTCATTTTTGACAGCATTTATAATTTGAGTATCATCCTGTCAATATAAAAAATAAAATTACCTATGAAAAGATCGTACGCAGCACAAAATTTTACTACCTTGATGGGATTTTATTATTATAAAAACATATAATTACACTCGGATAGCCGAGAAAAACATGTAAAGAACGATTGGAAGTAAAATTTTGCCACTCAGCAGATTTCTCATCCGTAAGTCTTCCGCTAGTAAATAGCGGAAGAAATAGCGTAAAAGCGTGGTAAAACAAACCAAACTGTTTGTAAGATACCCTTTTTTCGCGGTAATGATTGTCATTATAAAAACTAATAACGGTAAAGTTACATAAAGATGTCAGTCAGTGGCGGCTCGTGACTTCAAGAACGGGTGAAGCGGCGAGCCCCACCTCCATCTTTCAAAGAAACAGGAAAAGTGGCCAATAAATTTCCGTTTTCTAGCAAAATAATTTTTATTATTATGATTGACATGTATATCGGATCTGATATGGTACTACATGTTGTGCAGACAGAGATAATATGCAATATATGCTTACCCAGTCTTTATTTTTTGAATATAAGTTCGATTCTTCTATCTTTTAGACTTGCAAACTTGTCGATGATGTGAAAAAATGGTTGAGTTTCTATTAACTCGTTTAGTAATTCCCTTTTAATCACGGACACCGTTAGCGGGGGGGGGACAGGGGGACCGTCCCCCTCAATGTTGGCATTAGTGTTACATATCCTCCTTCAATTTCAAACAAAATGCCTTTTAATGGTATATTGTCCTCCTCAATATTTTTATGCCGCCTCAATATTTTTAAGCCCATGCTTTCAATTGAAATTTTTAACAAGTTTCTATGTCTGTCTTCAAACATCGTATTACGCAGACTGATTTTGATTCTGTTTAAGCAAGAAAAACTCCGTTCTACAGAAACACTAGTGGACGGAATAGTCACTATTAAGCAAAAAAGTTTATAAGCTTCTTTAAAAATGTATCTGTTTTCTGTTAAAATTTCCATGAATGTTTGTAATTTCATATCTCTATACTGCTTATCCAGATATATGTGTTTTAATTCATTTTTCAATCTTTGGAAGTCAGTAAATATATTGGGGTAGTACACATTTAAATTATTTATTGTTTTTGTAGGAAATTTATTGGAATACTCTACAAATTTTGAAGTATCCATTAATGTAATAAAATGAAGCTTTTCCATATCTTGAAAACGTGTGGTAATTTGTAAAGAAATAGTATCTAATATTTCATAAAATATGAATTTTATATTTTGCAAGAACTTTATTTTGTGTGAGCGTCACTTTTTTTTTGTCCCTCACGGTGTTCAGTTGGAACTGTTGTTTTCGAAATCACTAATTCGAAAATTTCCACGAACGTATCCTCCTTTCGTTTGCTGTTTAAAAGAATCTGCGTATTTTTAATTTGTGAGATGCAAAAATTAATGTCAAATGACTTATTTTGTAGTACATTGAAGAGAACATCCGTAAGTCCAAAAATATGGTTAAAAACAACAACCAAAAGTGAAAATTCAAAGTCGTTAAATATATTTAAATAGCCGACACTCTGCCTAAGCGAAGTTTGATCGGAGGTTGGATCGTTCATAATCTCAGTAAATACTTCTTTTAAAGAATCCCATTCTTTATTTATAACACTCAACATTTTAGAGTTTGATGTCCATCGCGTAATAACAGAAGTAGGAATTCGTCTTCCGACGACTGTATCGACCACGTGAGTTCGTTTGGCAGAATGATGAAAAAATGCAGGTATGTCGCTTTTAGTTGCAAAAAACTATGCGACACTGTGAAATGCTGTTGCAGCTTTGTTGTAGCACTAAATTCAGACGATGTGCCAAACAGTGAATAAAAACTGCTTGTGGCGCTACTTCTTTAATTTTGGACTGAAGACCATTTAAGTGCCCTGACATTACGCTTGCCCCATCAAAACATTCTCCTATAAGTTTTGATTTATAGTTAAATTTTTCGAGGCATCTTGATACAAGGTTAAACAATGCTTCGGCAGTCCGATTGGAACTGACGTCATAAAATCCCAAAAATCTTTCCACTGACTTTCCACCAGCAATAACATACCTAATTATGATACTACATTGAGATTTTTGGACAATATCTGTGGAATCGTCTACTTGTATAGAAAAAAATGCAATCCTTTATTTCTTTTTCGATATGTTCATTGATATATTGCCAAATGCAGTCAATTATTTCATTCTGAATAGTCTTAGAATTGCCGGCAAACATGGGTGTGATTTTTCAAAAGTGCTCATGAATGTCCACAGGGCTTATCGAAATAAAGGTTTCTAACAATTCTTTAAAATTCCCACGATTAGTGGAGGTTACGTCTTCGTGATGACCACGAAATGCTAATTCTTGCTTCCCCAAGTAAAGAACAGCACGAATAGGCATAAAACGCATTTATTTACAGTGTAATAAAAATAGACCCCATATAGGTAAGGTTGAAAATTCTATGTTTATTGAATGTTATATGGTTAATTTCGCACTAAGAAAGTTACCCAAGTTAATTCTAGTAATTATTTCATTATATGTATATAGTTTAAAATTTTTATTTCTTACACGGGTTTTACGAATAACGGCTAATACGACGAATTTTACATATTCTTACCTTTTCGTTTTAATCGACCTCAACCGTGTATTCAACAATAACGTTTTTTAACAATGCAATAACGTAAAAAAAAAACACAGTTGCTACTAAAGTTCTTACATTTTTAATTATATCTATTCAACAATTATATTTTGTAACAATGTCTATAACAACGTAATAAAAACACTGATCCCACTGAAATTCTTACATTTTGTAACTACATCAATTCAAAACTTACATTTTGTAACAATATCTATAATAATACAAAAAAAACGTCGTTGCTACTTAAATTCTTACATTTTGTAATTATATCTATTCGAAAATTACATTTCTTGACAATATTCATAACAACGTAAACAATAATACAGTTACCAATGGAAGTCTTACATTTTGTAACTATAGCTATTCGACAATTATATCTTGTAACAATATTTGCAATAACGCAAACAAACACGCAGTTGCCACTAATATTCTTACATTTTGTGACTATGTCTATTCAGCAATTACGTTTTGTAACAATATCTATAATAACGTAAAAAACATTGTTGCCACTAAAATTCTTACATTCTGTAACTATACCTATTTGACAATTATATTTTGTAACATAATCTGTATTAACCTAAACAAAAACGCTGTTGTCACTAAAATTCTTATATTTGGTAACTATATATATTCAACAATTACATTTTGTAAATATATTATTAAAAAATTACATTTTTTAACGATGTCCATAATGACGTAAACAGAAACGCTGTTGCTACTAAAATTCCCACAATTTGTAACTATATTTGTTCGACAATTAGCTTTTGTAACAATATCTATAATAACGTAAACAAAAACAAAGTTGCTACAAAAGATATTACATTATGTAACTATACTTATTCGACAATTGCTTTTTGTAACAATATCTATAACGACGTAATCAAAAAAGCTGTTGCCACTAATATCGTTACATCTTCTAACTATGTATGTTCAGGAATTACAATTTGTAATAATATCTTTAATAACGGAAACAATAACACGTTGCCACCGAAAGTTATACATTTTATAACTATATCCATTCCAAAATTATATTTGGTAACAATATTTATAATAACGTAAACCAAAAAGCTGTTGCCACTAAAATTCTTACATTTTGTAAGAATATCTGTAATGACGTAAACAATAACACAATTTCCACCAAAAATATTACATTTTGTAATTATGTCTACTCGAAAACTATATCTTGTAACAATATCTGTAATAACGCAAACGAAAACGCTGTTGCCACTATAAATTTTTACATCATTTTGTAGCTATACATATATATATAGTAAAGAAGATGGACTCAAGATGAACTTGCAAAAAACTAAAATCATGTTCAATAATTTCGTAGAGGAAAGAAAAGTACAAGTTGACAACATTGAGCTAGAAGTTGCCGATCCATATATGGGCAACTGATTTCAATGGAAGGCAACATTATGAAAGAACTAAACAAACGTATTAAACTTGACTGGAGTGCATTTGGAAGAAACAGGTTTATCCTGAAGGAGAAATTGCCTTCGTCGTTCTTTCGCAAGAAGTGTAATGGGAAAGGTGGCCGCCGAATGGGGCAGCGCTGTATTCCCAGACTGGCTTTTGTCACATAAAATGACGACCAGTGGACCGAGAAGGGACACTGGGGGGGAGGGGGCATTGCAGGGGATTGTCGATCGAAACAGGCGTACAGAGACGCACAGCTCACATGATTGTCGTCATTCAACGTCGACCGGAGGCCATCCACGATCAGTCCGCCCCGAAGAGCGGCCGAAATAGATGGATGGCGCGGAAGAACACCCCGGGCCGGCCGGTACTCCTACAGGAGACCACCGGACACCGTTGAGTGGGTGAGGTGCCGCGAGCGGCAGCGAACAGGCGTAAAACATTCCCCGCAACCAGGGCGCACGAGACCAGCATAGTCCGGACAGGCATTACATACCAAATTATCATCCACTGTTTGCGAAAGCTGGCCCCCAAGCGATCGCAGCGGACGAAGACAATGACGAACGCCCGTCATGGACAGAAGGCCAAGCACGGCCCTAGCGACGAAGTCCGAATTACGAGGGAGGGCGGAGTCCGGTCCCAGAATAGCAGAAGCAGGCATCCATCCAACTCCGCCCGGCGGCCAAAGTGAATATCCCAAGCACTCCGTCTTAAGCGAGCTGGAACCAACACCCGCCAGCCCGGACAGACATCCGCACGCCACCAGAGCTGAGACCGAACTCCGGGGAAATTGCCTTTGTGTCTAAAAAGAAAGGTCTTCAACCAGTGTGTATTGCCAGTCCTCTCTTGTAGATCAGAGACATGGAATTTAACAATTGCAGCAATACGAAAGTTACAGACAACCCAAAGGAGCATGGAGAGGTGCATGCTTGGAATAACTAGGAGAGATCGAAAAAGAAACACTTGGGTGAGAGAGCAAACTAGAGTAGAGGATATTATTGTTAAAGTAAAAAGACTGAAATGGCGATGGGCTGGGCATATCGCAAGAAGAACTGATCAACGATGGACAACGCAAATTCTCAACTGGATTCCAAGAGACCACCGAAGACCTAGAAAACGTCCTCAAACTAGATGGGTGGATGAAATAAGAAAACAGGTTGGGGTGACATGGAAGCGAATTGCTCAGGATAGACTTGTGTGGAAAGCATTTGGAGAGACCTTCATCCAGCAGTGGATAGATAATGGTTGAATATCAAATTTAAGATAATGGTTGATAATGGCGACTATCAAAGGTATTACCTTTGATAGTCGCCTAAATTGGAAGAAGCACTTTAGTAATATACAAAATTCTTCTAGTTCTAGACTTAATATGCTGCGATGCCTGGCGGGCAGCTCTTGGGGTGCTTCTCCGAGAAAGCTATTGCATTTTTACAAACCTTTTCTGCTTCCAAAAATCCTTTATGGCTCTTCTTCATTTGCATTCTGCGATCCTTCCCTTGCAACAACCTTGGAGGGAATCCAGTCAAAAGCTCTGTGTATCTGCTTTGGGGTTCCCAGATATACACATTTTAGTTCCTTGAGAGCGGAGGCTTCTATTCTGCCAATTTCCTCCCAGCAAAGAACCCACCACACTTCCTACTTACTAAAAATGATCCTCCCCTTTGCTCCATACCATAAAATACATGCTCGCCTACATTCGAGGCTTGACGCTTAAGAATTTTCATCCTTCTTAAGAAACTCTCCACAGATGACTGGGATTTCCTACCAACCAATTCCTACAACTACTCCTTTCTGGCTGCTTGCTAGACTACACGTTATAAACACCTTACTAAGAGTTCCTATACGTCAATCGGTAAACTCTGTAATCCTACTCTAATCTACATACGTATGCTGCACTTAAAGAACTAAACCTTCTCGCACAAAAGATATTCACGAATGGTTCTTATATCTCAAATAGGAATTAAGGAGGTGTTGCGGTGTATATCCTTTGGAAAAACCTAATCATCAAACTTCATCTTGAATGCTGCCTTTCCTCCATAGACGCTGAACCTTTTGGTCTTTATGAGGCTGTAAAATGGGTTCTCGATTATGGATCCCAAGAAAGAAGTCATCTTTTGCGATTCTCAACCTGCCTTATTGGATCTAATTAAAGATTCCCTGAAATGGGTTTGCACGCCTATTATTCAGGGTATCATGGCCATCGTATCACAATGTGCTTTGTCTCAAAGGCGAATTACCTTTCGTTGGATACCCGATCACGGAGGTCATCCTGGCAACAACCAGTGGACGTTTGCAAATAGTGCACTGCGCAGCTCTCACCAATGTATACCTCCAATGTGTCCTCACAAGTTGAATCTCTCTAGTTTCATAAGCAAAGTAAAGGCTTCTCTGTCCATGCAGCAGATGTCAAGTCTTTCACATTCCATCATTGGCCACCACAGATTACTATTTACAGTGTCTCTAGAAAACCTCTCTTTCTACAATACTCAATCCCTTGTAACATCAACGCTCGCTTCCATCGTTATAAACTTGGTATTTTCTACACCAACGATCAATAATTTTACATTGGTAAAGCGACCACTCAACTCCGTCTTCAATGCATGGAGGGAGTTGTGGAAACAGGTGAACATTTTCTCCTTTAGTGCAGTGCTTATTACTTGTTAAGAAGAAACCTCTTTCACTCGTGGGGGACACTTGGACTTCCAGTGCCTTCAAGTCTACTAGACCTCTTTGAGATATATCAATGCCTTCGCTTACAGCAAAATGTTTTGGGGGCTGTTTATTGTTTCATTACCAGCATGGGTTGTCACATCTAGTGACTGGCCACCACCTCCGCCTCTTTTTTTTCCTATTGCTTCCTTTGTGTAAATCAGCTGATGAGAATTTTCTGTTCAAATTTTTGTATTATATAGACTTCCTGTTCTACAACTGTATTGCAATCGTTCTTATTGTGTATATAGTATGCATTGTGTACATATCCGTATTGTGTTTATAATATGTATTGCGTATATATCTTCATTGTATATATGATCACAAATTGCCTATAACAATTATCTGTATAAATCCCTGTAATATGCGTAAACTACCCTATCTATAACTGCTGTGCTGCATTAGTCCTTACCATGTATATATTGCATATATATAACCGTATTATGTATATGTTCGCTAGTTTATATTATGTTCATGTTTTGTCCCTTGTCAAACATTATCTTAAACTTTCGGTATCAAATATGTAATATCCATGTCAAATTCTCAAAAGGGCAACCACCGTATTCATGGGGAACGCTGCGCCCATGGTTGTTCCTCTCTTGGTTGTTCCTCTCTTCGTGGTTTGGGATATGTTGCATGGTTAGTGTGACTTGAGGATAGAACTAGAACACACTACACGTTCTGGGACGAACCTAATCAAGGTTCTACAACCACATTTCAACAGTGTTTCAGTCTCCACATGGAACTCTGACCTCTTTCTTTTAACTTCTGGACTTCATCCTAGCTTTTTCTGGAAATACAGAGCCGCTATTGCGGCCAACCTGTCCAGTTAATTTTTCAATTGCACACAAAACAAACAACAGCAACGTAGAATCCTGGAAGTGATAGGTTTCTGATGGCGTCACGGTAGGTAGATCAAAAGAAGCCTGTCGCTTGCCAGGGTTAGAATTATATATATATATATATATATGAAAAAATTGATTTGTTATTGCTGATCAAGATTTTTTTTAATTGTCTTTCTATTTTCTGAGAAAACTGAAATTATAAACTATTTTAAATTTCACTAATTTTGTGACTTCAAAGATCCTAGATTCATTTAAAGAAATTTGCGTCTGGCTGACAAAGGCTCTGCTTTCTACCTTCAAAAAGATAATATGTAATTTTTTTTCACAGCAAGTAGGTAAAGCTCCTTTTGTATTAATATAATCTCGGTCTTGACTCTTACCACGATAATCTTTGGGGATGTCCAACATTTCAATATTTATTTTGCGTGTGGAAATTCGTTCTCATTCAAATGAACTGAGTTGTGTAGAAATACATAGCGCATGAACTTTTCAACCTGCTGCATATTCCCTTTTAAATCCCTATTTTAAAAATACCCAATTTTTTTGCACAGAATACAACTACTATTGTTGTCTTTTTCCTTTTCAAACAATTTTTCGCAGCCTTCAAAATGCTCGTTGGCACAAAAATGAATATCTAATTTTGCACTTAATTAAAAGCATCTAATTTTTGCGCGAGCAAGCAAAAATTAGACAATAAAGGAAAAAATCTAAACTGTGCAGATA
This sequence comes from Dysdera silvatica, assembly GCA_006491805.2. Taxonomy (NCBI): domain Eukaryota; kingdom Metazoa; phylum Arthropoda; class Arachnida; order Araneae; family Dysderidae; genus Dysdera; species Dysdera silvatica. The sequence continues at coordinate 127,296,791 of QLNU02014802.1, read as the reverse complement.
TTTTTGACAACCGTGATATTTCAGAAAAAAACCTAAATTTCGAGCTGCTTTGCGGTCAAATGACATTGCGTTATTTTTTACTTTTTTAAAATTGAATTTTTAATTTATTTAACATCTTTTTGATATTTAAAGCAGCATATTTAAATAAAGTAACGCTGAAAGTACTAGGACGATATAAAATTGAGCTTTTTCCTCATATGTGCAACTTCATCATTGTTGTTGAGATGAGAACTGGAAAAAGTAATAAAACAAGGAAAAGAAATTACTATGCAGCAAACACATTGAAATTTAGAGAGTTACTGGCCAAAATTGGAAATAATAAACATGACGCATTTATTACACAATTTAAAGAAATTTATGAAATCTTTATATGGAAAATAATTAAAGACAGAATTCAAAAGAAAGGATGGATAAAGAAGGAGATTAAAAGAAATGTTAAATTAGAAAACAATATATTGCAGGTTTATTAGAACAGGAAAATTTACATATCTAGCAAAATTTAAAACTTAAGGAGCAAAATTATTTGATAAATCCTGAATAGTAAGAAAGAATTTCATAAAAAAAAAAGAATAATAATGTTAGTAATGATAAGAAATGAATAGTATTGAAAATAATATTAGGAAAGAGGTTATCCTAATATTATTTTCAATAATAATAATATTAGGAAAGAGGTTATCGAGATAGAGGATGATTGGAAAAGTTGATAACGGATAAGAAAATATTCCTAATTTTACATCAATTTCTATTTTATTCAACTTTGCGTAAACCACGTCAAAGAATGTGTAGATATATAGATATGAGCTTTTAGATGTAAGAATATGTAGCTTTTTTCTGAACTCAACGGTCTCTGCGCTTTGTGAATCATATTTACACTTGAACGTTGGAAGAATCCAGTATAAAACCAGTATACATAAAATCCACACCGGAATGAAGAAGCATTCCATTATCTATCTCATGGTGTGAATTTAAAGTTGATGGAATTGGCAAGAATTGATTGATTAATGAGATTGTCCTACCTTGGTTGAAATCAGGGATTAAATTTGGCGGGAGCCCAAAGGAGCCCGTCTCCACTATTTCTTCATTTTTGGCGATTATTTAAATATTAACCGATGCTCCTAAATAAACGTAGCCATGAAAAAGTAATGAATTTTTTATTAAGGTCATGATTTTTTGTTGTCCAGAAAAATGGACATAAACAATTCGCATGATTTATCGATTCTTTTGCAGCCATTCGATTTTTTAATCGATGTATCATAATATTAGGGCTCCTTCACTTTTTTTTTGTTAGAAATTAAGCCCTGGTTAAAATGACCTGGCCACCACAGCTCCCCGGATTTATCACTATAAAAGATGTCCCCTTTTAAAATACAGATTTTGTTTGGTATGTTAAAGTGCACAAAATATAATTTGATAGCTTTGAGAGAGTAATTGATTGTTTGGATTTTTTATGGCGCAAGAGCATCTGGGCTATACTGCGCCAACTTTGAGAGAGTAAGCCTTTGGTACTCTCCAGACCATAGGCGCCATCTTGGAACGTTATTGGGAGTACTTAAAATTTTAAATCGAATGACCGGCACATTTATATACACACATATTATATTAATTATACGCACATATTTTATTAATTGTACATATTATATTAATTATATATATACTAATTTATATTACAGATATAAAGTTAACAACCATTAGTAAAATATTGCAATGTGTGTAGCCATGTTGTTGTAAAAGCGTTGGAAACATTTGGTATAAAATTCCTTATAAAAATAATTGCAACTAAAAATAGTTACGGCGACCCCACCCCCCTAAACCTGTTCGCGACCCACGGGTTGGGAACCACTGATCTACACAAAGAAAGTTTTACGATGTATAAACAATTGGTTTTGTCTAAGCACGAAATGTCGTGAACTAACTTCCGTTGAGGAACTGTAAGGAAGGATGTGAATACATACAGCAAGACCGTAGCCAAGATTTAATTTCGGGGGTTCATAAATTTTTACAGCATGTATCGATACAATTACAGCATGCAAGTCCGTAGCCAAGTCCCATTAAAAATTTAATTTCGGGTGAAGGGGGGCACCGGCCCCTAAGATACCCTCTGTATACGGGCATGACATACAGCCCGTTAATGATAATATATTGTTTACTAACTTGTAAGTGAATTCGAAACCGAATATTATTTTATGCATATTACATGTAAATATGTTACCTATACAGACTTTATTTTCAAACTTTGAGATTTTAAATTCTAAAACGGATATAGCGAGCATGTTTATTGGTTCCAAATTTCTCGTTATATAAGGGTCCTACTGCATATATTCTCAGAACCAGGGGCGGACCCAGAGAGGTGGCGTAGAGGGCGCTCCTACTCCTCGATAATATTTTCTAAATCCGTTCTTGCTCGGAACTTGTTATCTTCTGAGCTTTGTCAAAGTCTTTAACAACGGTGTTGTCGCTGATAACTACAATTTTAACTAAAACAAGGAAAAGAAACTGTTTTCTTACTTACATAACAAAAGAAAATTTTCCTTGTTGTCACTGTCACGACCTCATCTACCTATTAGCAAAAGGATAAACCCATTTCGTAACACGTCAAACACATGTCCAATAATATGATAACACTAGTACTTGTCACTGATATTGGAAATTAATTTTGGAATGTTATTTCAAATCGCATTTATTGTTAGATTTTGATCTCTTTACTTTATTAGGAAAATCACTTACTTAGTTTCAACGCAGTAACTTCATTTTGGTCCTGTGCAATCAACACACTTGTAATAAATACATCCTTATACCTCATCTCATCACCTTCTGAATTGGTTTTAAAGACTGGTTTCAAACCCAATTGCGAATACGGAATTGTCTAGATGCATTCAACATGCTCATGTAATACTCAACGTGTTTTATCATATCAGAAAGTCATTAGCACACACGCACATCATCCTCGTATTTAACTCATAGTTATATATATATATACTCATGGTATGCACCCTTTCATATGTACCTCAGGTTAAATAAATAAATTAGTATTTTTAGCATTATGCACAGTCGTATTAAAATAATTGAATTGAATAATTATCACATCATGTAAAAAATTTGAATCCGTCCGAATAAAGTTCGATTTGATTTGAAACTGACTGGATGTATTCTTTAATATCGGGCCCTTCCAAAGGGCCTGAGATATCAAGGGTATTTTCTTAGGATGTGTTCAGTTTCAAGCAAAGAGACTTTTTGGAGTTGATGCATTACCATTTTGTCAATTCCTATTGTATTAAGATGATTTTTCAAGATTTGCTGGAATTGCTGCCACCAATGGTCGTATTACTATGAGGATGATAACTGCTTTTTTTCCGTAACTTTTCGACTTCGATTTGTAGATCTTTCTACTTAGTGATTGTGTCACATTCTTTCTCCTGAATTCTTGAATAACTTGGAACAATCACATCTACTATCCAAACTTGTTTCTTTTCCCCCAATGGTTATATTAGGTGTATTATGTGCAAGGTGTTTGTCAGTTTGGATACGGAAGTTCCATATTGGATCTTGGCCTGGTCATTTTCAATAATATTCTCAGCTTCGTGGTCCCGCCAGTTTTTGTTGACTAGAACATTATATTTTTGGTACAGGTGCCAGTGAATCATTGAAGCTACTGCATTGTGTCTTTCCAAATAGTCTGTATGTGGTATCAACATAACAGGTGGTCCACTATTTCGTCTGCTTCTCTGCAAAGATGACAGTTGTTATCATAAGATGATTTTTCGACTTTTGATTTAACTACATTCGCCCTTAGTGCTTGCTCCTGTGTAGCCATTAACAAACCTTCTGTTTCTTTCTTCAGTGTCCCCTTTTGAAGCCACTGCCAAGTTTACTTCTCCTTAACATTTCCCATGGTGTTCCCAAAATGTTGTCCGTGGAAGGCTTCATTGTGCCATTGCTGCTTTCGTCTCAAGAAAGTATATATGTATTTTTTTTTTTTAAATTCTTCCTTAGGTTCCTTAAATTTCAATAAATTTGCTTTGGATACTTCTATCAACATTCTTTCAGAATCTTGGTTTATATGTTCAGCCAATCCTCTTTTTTCTTCTTTTATTGCCTGCTCAACTTGTATCAGACCTCGGCCACGTTTTTTGCTGGTAAAATCTGTCCACATCACTTGGGGGAGGGGGGTGCAAGGTTCGATTTATTGTCATAAGCTTGCTAGTTTCTCTGTCAATAGCATCCAGTTCTGATTGTGTCAATAATTTGATTGAGTAAATTTTGATTGAATCAATAATTCCAGCGGTGCACCTGATAACAGGGGTTGCCCACGTATTAATGGATTTGATGATACTACCACCATTAAGCTTTAATTTTAAAATTTTCCTAAATCGCTTCAGCATTCAGATCTTATTTTCTCTTTCAATGGTAAATGTAGGATGTTATCTGCGCCAAGTACACCAAGGTATTTGTAGCTTTCTTCACTTACGAGACCTTTTATCAAGTTTCCATTTTCAAGTATGATTCTAATAATAATAATAATAATAATAATAATAATTATTATTATTAGAACCCGTTCCCTCGGATTGTGCGATTTTTTCTTTTTTTATGGTTAAAGTGGTACACCTTTCCAGCCTAAAATTCATCCTGATATCATTTCTGAAAATTTTAACTGTATTAATAAGGATTAACCTTTTGTAATCTTTAATAATCTTTTGGGATTTTCCAAATACTTTTAAGTCATCCACATAAATGAGGTGGGAAGTTTTTCTTTGATTCCTTAAAACTATGTGCCTAGTGTAATTTTATTTAGAATGGTTGTTAGTGGAATTAATGCTATGGTAAGCAGTAATAATGGTGATGAGTCCCCTTTCAAAATTCCTTTTCTGATGTTGATTTCTCCCAGCTCTTATTCGCTTACCAGCAATCTCGTATTCCATAGTACCATCGTGGTCTCCAAAATATTTCTGATATTTTCGCTGATACCAAATATTATTATTATTATTATAGGAATAATCATTTTGTTTATTATAACACAAATAACTATTCTACTCTATTGTATTTTTTGTTAACAGAAATAATTAATACGTATAATTTTATGAGCAACAATTTCCAGAAGGTAACACGATTATCGTGGTTTTGGAAAACTTTTTTAGTATATCTGACGTCATTACTTTCATTTTTTAATACCTCCCTCTTCTCGGAAGTGTTTTCCTCTGTTATTAACTTTCGAATATCCTTGAAACGATACAAGACTCAAAACTGGAATGAAAGACTGCGCTTTGCAATTAATTTGAAAATCATAGTTACATAGATGTAAAGATAGAAAAATAAATGTGATATGCGTGGGCGTCCTTCTTGGAGAGAGTGTGGCGGTTGGGTTTATTACGAGACTAGCTACGTGGCCTTGTCGTCTCATATTCGATACAAGTTTATTATCCCAAAATGACGCCGCCAGCCAGTTTTTTGCGAACACGACAACGAAATATACCAGTACATTGAAACCCAATTATAGGGATGGTGGGAGTTTTGAAAAGAGAACGATTTGAAACCTGTCAGCAATTTGTCGAACTGTCCTCGCCTTGAACTCGTCGAGTTCCGGGGTCCAATAGATACGTCGCAATGACGCAATGTTTTTCGGCGGCGGCCAATGGATTCCGATATTTTGCAATCAGCATACGCACGCTTTCATAGTCATGGGCGGACTGCCATTTTGCCGCCCCTTTCTATCCGTGGACCCCCTCCCCCAATCAGTGGTAAGAACATAAAAATTGTTACATTCAATATACGCCAAAAAATTTTGTATTGACAATAAATATGTTGAAAAACAAACTCATAAATTGAAACATAAACATTAAATAATATTAACTTACATTGAAGTATTATTTCTTTTTGGTATATAATAAATCAAATTCAATTTTATTGAAATAAATTTTAATTTTAGCAAAAAATAAAAGCCTATCGAACACTGGTATTTAAATGGAAAGCATGACGTCTAGCTTTCTTCTCGGCAAAACATCTGATTATATCATCAGATACCATCAGATATGGTATTGATTTTGTTATATCAAACTTAATACACAAAATTTTGTCGCCCTAGTCTATAGCCTAGTATAGCCTATTGAGAAATACGGCACTATTCATAGCACAATACTCAATAGAAGCAACTTACACTAGGCGCTAGTTCAAACGGGAAAATTAAAAAAGAAAATTCGGATGACGCAAGATAGAATAAAAATATGAAATGCTATGGAGTTATAGAAAAGGGGTTTCAGACTGTTTTTCCTCAAAAGCAAGGGAGTGGCAATTTGAAAATTAGGGAGGATTTTAAGCTTGCTAAGCCCCTCCCCTTTTCTACGTCAATGCTCAAAACGGAATGGTCTTATAAGAAATAAGATCCAAAATTGTTTGTTTCTATGCCTTCTTTCTAAGTCAAACTCTTTTTGGGGGTGGGTGGGAGGATCTTCAACGATTGTATATAATAAATAAAAATTAAATATTATTAACTTTCCAGATATCTCGTATGCTCTCACAAAGACCACGTTGTTAAATTTAATTTTATAACTAGCGACGTGTCATGCAGTTAAAAATTCTTCATTTCGTTAAAAAAATATTGGTTAATAATTTAGTTTCCTTATACTGCATTACATTTAATTAATTTAAATTCATAAAAATACCGCTTTTGTAATTATGGCAATCATATTTCAGATCCTCAACTATAACTCATTATCAATTTTGAGAAGGACAAGGAACTTGCAAAGCATTAATTCCCCATTGTACAATCAGCGCAGCATGTCTTATGCTGTCCTTGCGCCATAAATACTCAACTGACTACATAATCAATTAGTCACATATTGGAAACATATAAATACAGATTCAAAACGCATAATTACAGATTTAGAACATGTAATTACAGATTTAGAACATGTAATTACAGATTCAGAACATGTAATTACAGATTCAAAACATAATTTCAAATTCAAAACACATAATTACAGATTTAAAATACATAATTATAGATCCAAAACACATAATTGCAGATCAGAGCCGTAGTCAAATTGGGCTATAGGGAGACTGAGCCCCCTGGAAATGTAGTCAGCCCCCCTGAAAAATATTTTTTTCTCAAAATCAAATATTGTAGAATTTTATTTTAAATTTTTTGTTTTGTACGAAATTGTACATAACAATGGGAATTGTTCTTTGACGTTAAAAATGTATTCAAAATAGCTTTCTACGGTAGATCTGGTTTACATAATGTTTTTTACAGAGGTTTGAGTCCTCATATGCTTTATATTTATAATAAAGATAGGGGAAATTATAGAGAGGTATACTAAAATTTATAAGTTTTTAATGCAAAATTTAAGTTAAGAAATTTATTCATTGATGTTAAATATATTACTCTCCTTATATATTTAGTGTTATTAAATATATTAATAAAATACATTAAAATATTAAAGAATTTTAAGCCCCTTCTGTAGCTTTCTGGGGCCGCTGTAAATTCCACCCCCCCCATAACAAGCATCTAGCTATGGCCAGTTACAGATTCAAAATATGTAATTATGTATTCGGAATACATAATTACAGATTAAAAAAATGTTATCACGTACTCGGAATATACAACTAAATATTTATTAAAGTCAACAATTCTCATCATAGTCGATGTTATGGTTGAATATTGGATGATAAATTACTCCCAAAGAAAAGAACGATTTCACCTTAAGGGTGGTCTTAAAGGCAGGTCGACGCTTGTAGCTCAACGGGTAACAGAACTTGATTGGTTATCAAAAGATACTCCAAAAGAAAAAATATCGATGCTACTGCCCGGGGTGTCCATTGGAAGTGATCCTGGGGGTCCGCATTGGCTTCGGTGCCCCTGACTACTGTACAAAAGTACTTAAATAAAGGCGGATCCGGGGGAGGAACGTAGAGAGTGATCCCCCTGGAGCCGCTTTTGTTGCTCTTGTTTTTTAGATCTCTATATTGGTTTGACCCCCCCCTCAAGAATATTTTCTAGATCCACCGCTGTAACTGAATATGCATATATTACAACGTAAAATACACATGGAAGCAAAAAAAAAAAATTTACAATACTTTTAGTTATTAATATATAAAGCGAAATCAAACCTTTTAGTGAGATTTTTAGCACTGTTTATTTTTAACAAGCCTGTCATATCTTATTTTTGACGTTGCAACCCTGAGTGTTTTTAAGGTTGACGTTGGTTATTCTGGTCCTAATTTTTGATTTTACTAACTTCATTTTTGAAAAGAGTTGTTCGCAGACGTGTATGTTCCCGAATAGTGATATCGTTTTCGGAGCATGCAGTCGGATGGTTGGGAAGATGTTCTTATCGGCATATTTAGAATAGAATTCAATGAGTCATAAGTTGAATTTTGTTTTAAAATCACTGTTGCACTGCAAATCAATAAAACTGTCTGTAACGTACATATACGTAAGAAAACTTAAGTAAAACAAGCTTGAGGGAAGACCGCGTGCTACTTTAATTCTCTAGCGTTTTAAGATATTTGTAACTAAATATGAAAATGTGAACAGAATAAAGTAAAATACATAAAATTAAAATTCACAGAGAGCAAAGAGTATATTTTTGAATGAAACAATTTGCATTTTTTCATGAGAAAGCGCGCCGCATGTGGCCCGCGGATTGAAGACCCCTGATCTAATGTAATTAAATATTCAAAATACATAAATACACATTCAAACAGGAACTTACATAACCAAAGCATAGTTATACGTCCAAAGTATATAATTTAATATTAAAAACTCATAGTTAGGTATTCAAAAATTCGCCATTGCTTTGTAGTAGATTCAAACTCCTGTTTTTTTGTTTGTTTTTTTGTTTTTTCAATAAACGTCGAAGGTTTGTGATATTTATTTAATGAACGATGTCAAGGAGCAAATATCACCACAGCCTTCGTTGTTTAAGTAAATAAAAAGCGAAAGTATACGACATAATCTCGTACCACATCTCATACATTATTAATCTCGAACCAAAACTGAACGTCGTACACAGAAGCCGAGTAGCTTCGTATAATCTTAATTACTATTCGCAGCGAAGAGTGCTTCAAATAATATATAATTTAAATTCAGATAAATATATCATACATATATTTAATTTTATAATATATAGTTGAAATTTAGCGATTTTGATGGGTTAATGACACAGAATAAATCCGGGTTACATGCCACATGCGATATAGATTGCGCACCCCCTTTAGTTTTGAAACGGGCTGTGGGATGACACTGCAAAAAATACCAAATGTGCGCCATTTAGTATTTGAAGCGTGTTCGGTAAAAACATCGTGTTCCTGTGCCTTTTTGTTTTTAAATTAACAAATATATAAGGTGAGTTATAGAGTTTATTATGAAATATTTTCGTGTGCTATCGTATTTTGTATATTACAGCTAAGACTTTAACGATGTCAGTGGATTCCCTGTTTGAGCGAAGCATAGTCTTAGTATAGAGTGGTTTCATTGTTATTTCGCCATGTTTGAATTCAAGATCAGGAAGGCGTGGGGTGAGGCATCTATACCTTACAAATTGGTATACATGCCGCAGTTAAAATCAGGGACATATGCCGCGCGTATTCTTTCGGATGTTAATTTTAATTTTTAGAATTTTTTGTTATTTTGCGCCAAATGCCGTTAAATATAATCGCAAATCCTAGTCAAATGTCTCCAATTTAATTATAATTTTCTTTACTTACAAATACATAAAAATATCATCAAAGTTTTCAAAAAATCCTCTAAATTCATAAAAAAAATCTGTCCAAATTCGTTTTTTGCCACCATTATTGAGACTGGAAACATCGAACAAACATCACTTGAACCGAAAGCATAAGACCTTGTGGATTCACAGCCATCCACGAGTAAAGGTTTGCCTGAAAAGAATATTACAATTCCATCGAAATATTTGCATGCAATATCTCCAATTTCAAAACTAAATAAAGAAAAAAGGAAAGGCAATGAAGAAATAGGCACTTGTCTTAACCATTGCAGAAAACAGAAGACCGTTAAAAGAAAGTGTTGGAGAAGAAAGTTGGAAAAGAAAGAAATAGAAATAACGAAAGAAGATGGTCAGATATGAATCAAATAGTCATAGTACTAGTTCTGAAGTAGATGATGTTTCTGGGTTTGATTCCATTGCAATAAAGAAAGCCAGAGGTAATCCTAATGAGATGTGTAAAAGAAATGGAAGTGAAGCTGGGTCATCACAAACTTTGGATGTGAATACAAGAAATATGAAGAACATTAGACTGATGCAAGGAATATGACGAAAATTATCATCGCGCAATAAAAAGATACGAAAGGTTACGTTGTAAGTAAGCGATGGCTTCATGCAGAATGTACGATTTTCGATGAGTTTTGTGCCGACTGTGGGAGAGAGAATAGATTAAAAAATTAGTCCAGCCTATTTGAAAAAAAAAGTAATTCATTTATGTCATTATTTTGTCCATGTTTGTTCCGATTCTGAAAATGAGTGCAAAATAAAAACAGCAGATGTTTTTTAAATTTATTCAATTTTTATGTTTTATAAGATCGCAATTTCAGTTATTCTATTTTTTCATAACATAGTTTTTGAAGAAACGCATTTGATACGTCATAAATTCATTTACTATACGAAGCGCGGCAAGCCTCATGGTGCGGCGTAACACCCGACATACTCGGCAGAGATGCCGCAACGAAGGGTGTTAAAAAATAAATTATAGCGGCTTATTGAATTTTTTGTAGATTATTTTTTTCTAATATATATGCTTCTTAAAAGTGTATCGATTATTATGACTAAGTAAATTTCATGTTTGTGCGCCATGGGTCTCAGAATATCGATTTTAAAAAAAGTGAGGCATGTAACCCGGATTTACCCTATACGGAAGAAATGGGATATTGATACGGGAGCCGGGAGAATATGAAACAATTAGCTGAAATACGGGAGTTGTTGTTTTGTATGAACAGATGAAGATTTGGAAAGGTTGTCCGCTCAAGCGGCACTGTATATCCAGAAGGGAAATACGGGGGAGGACCCGGGAAATACTAAAGAGTTTTTCATCCTAGGGGTTACATACTTAAAATGGGAAGATTACAGAGAAACAGCTCCATATATTCATATGTATATACACACATATGTATAGTACCACAGAAATTTTTCATTGCCGAATTTACTGTAGAAGTATACAAAAATGAACATTATTTTCCATCTCATCATTTATCATTGCTTATATTTTAAATTAGATCCATTTGGAGTCGCCAAGGTGTTTTTTTTGTTTTTGTTTTTGTTTTTTTAAGGTTCTTACGGCCCCTAGAGGTTTTAATCCGATCCGGATTTTATTCGTATTTATATAAATACGAATAAAATCGTATTTATTTATACGAATTCTATTTGTTAGTGTGAGAAGCAGGCTTGTAGCCAGGATGAAGAGGTAACTGGGCAAGGAAGAGAGCATATGGGGCAGAGGGCACCCGGTGAGTATTCTTTATGTATATAAATAGCTGGATGGGGCAACTGGGGGGTACAAGCATGGGGCAACTGAGACCATGCCCCTGCAGGCCTGGTGAGAAGTATAAATCCCATATCCCCTCCTCACACCTTCACTTGTATTTGCTTATCAGATGAAAGCAGTTTCAAAAAAGTGATAAAAGTAACTTAAATATGCCCATGGTGTGGGTTTTACAACTATTCATCTACGTTGGCGCTCATGAATAAAATAAGAAATAGTTGACTACTAACAATAATAATAATTCGATGTTTGATAATTTTTAGTCAATCTTAAAACATCAAAAATTAGTTCGATATTATTTCCATTTTGGCATTGTTGTATAGAATTTAACAATAAAAATTTCTATATATAAGACCGTCTTTCCTATTTGCCTATATCTTCCAGCATGAGTACTGCGGCTTGCTAATGAAGGGCAGATACAGGGGGGGAGGGGCGCAGGGCTCGCGCTCCTTCCTCCGAAAATAGCAAATTTATACTCATAGGCGTCTGCACTGGTTTTCAAGTTTTACACGCACCCCCACCCTAAAGTATTTCCTGAATTTGACCCCGCTGCTGCCATCCTCATGTAGCAAAGTCAAAATACCACGCTTGCATAAACAC
>QLNU02014802.1:127252040-127284604 GCA_006491805.2 Dysdera silvatica | reverse complement strand
ATGGACTACTATTTAAACCAAATTGCAAAGAGACTGGTATTAAATTGATCGAAAAGCCCGTTGCAGCATATGTATATATTTATATAAATCGAACACTACGCAGATTAAATTAGAAACAATTTTTATCAGTGTTGTTTAGGCGGGGTAATAGTTTCCTTTTCTTTTCTTTACGAACGTTTCACCATCTAACCATGCCATAACATCATGCGTTACTATTACTACGCCTAAAAAACGTTGATAAAAATTGTTTCTTAATTTATTATGCGTAGTGTTCGATTTGTATAAATAGTTATATATTATGTTAATGTTTTACATAAAATTGTTACGAAAAAAAGTGATGATTTTTATGGGTTTTAACTTATTAAAAAGATTTAAAAAAAAAGGCGGATAGACAACTTTTCACTAATTTTAATTTCGTACGTTTTGTATACCTAATACAATTTTTTAAGTTAATATAAGCGTAATTATTTTAAAAATAAGTTTAGCTTCGAAATTAATACATAAAACAAATGTATATATAAAGAAAAAGTAGTAAGAAAATCTAGAGCTATTATTAAAATTTTAAGAATTAAATCCTTTCGACACAACCCTTTGCACGCTTGTTGCAGGTCCTAGCTTTAGAACTGCTGCTTTAGGCGCCTTAAGCATATTTTAAATATCTACATAAGCATTAGATACCCCATAAGTGCCTTCTACAGCTTAATAAAATAAGAGAAAGAAATTATTAAAAAAAATATATATAGAGAGAGAGAGGCTACCCTCATGACTACCAGAAAAGGGATATATTTCGAAATCTTACTCTTACGTTGAAACGTAGTATTCAAGAAACACGTTGAGACACGTGTAGATATTATAAAGATGAAGGGAAATTTACTTTTAACTTTAAATTATTTTTCCTTATTGAACCACACAAGACTAACAAATAACTGACAAAAAAAATGTGAAAAACTAAGCTTAATTCTTTAGTACTTGCAACATCGTAGCTAAAAGATCTTGCGCCCCTAGGAGAACTGTACAGATTATGCCCCCATGTCCACGGACATATCCTCCCCTGCGAATTATTTCAGCCGATTTTACGCCTGCGCCCCTGGTGTTGGTTTTCCTCGCCACCCCCTACCTACGGCCCTGAGTACTTGAGAAGAAAGCAAATTCTTCCTTAATGTAAAAAAAGACAAGTTCATAAGTATTTCGTTTGATATAAAATAATACTTAACAAGAATTTCACGACATAAAATTATAATTGATAAAAATTTCATGATATGAAATAATGCTTAATAAAATTTCGCGGTATAAAATAATACTTAATAAAAATTTTACTTCATATAAAATAATACTTAATAAGAATCTCACTTGATATAAAATAACGCTTAACAAGAATTTCACTTGATATGAAATAACACATAATAAGAATTTCACTTGGTGTAAAATAATACTTAATAAGAATCTTACTTGATATAAAATAATGCTTAACAAGAATTTCACTTGATATAAAAGTTTCACTTGGTATAAAATAATACTTAATAAACATTTCACTTGATATAAGATAATACTTAATAAAAATATCACTTAATACTAAACTAATACTCAATAAATTTCACTTGATATTAGTGGCGACTCGTCTATTGGTGCATATGAGAACGTAACCTCCCGAAGAGAAATTAAGAAAAAACAATAGGATATAACAAATTAAGTAAAAACAATAGGATATAACAAATTAAAAGAAAAAACAATAGGGATATAACAAATTAGAAAAACAATGGATATAACAAATTAGAAAAACAATAGGATATAACAAATTAAGAAAAAACAATAGGATATAACAAATTAAGAAAAACAATAAGGATATAACAAATTAAGAGAAAAACAATAGGATATAACAAAATTAAGAAAAACAATAGGATATAACAAATTAAGAAAAACAATAAGGATATAACAAATTAAGAAAAACAATAGGATATAACAAATTGAAAAACAATAGAAGATATAACAAATTAAGAAAAACAATAGAGGATATAACAAATTGAAAAACAATAGGATATAACAAATTAAGTAAAATAAAACATCGAACACACCCGTAATAGTATAGCATTCGAAAGTTATTGAGTATAAATGGGTGTGCTTTATTTGGTTGGTGATCCGAGATGCAGAGCAGAACGTTAAAGTCTGTCGCACGTGCGGTGGAAACACCGAACTTTTGTTTTGTTTGTGGTTTTACGGCTCAAAGACTACAATGGTCATGCTGCGCCGGGACCTACTGTTTTCCGAGGAATCCGAACCTCTTATGGCCTAGGGAACCAAACCCCGGACTACAGTGAGCAGGTCGATCTTCCAATGAACAGTGGAAACACTGAACTTGAAAAAGCAGTTTGCGCTGAAGATTAGGAGGTGTGCATGTAAGATATTCGCCGCTAACAGTACTACCGTTCGCATAGTGTTGTGTTTTGTTGTGAGGGGGGAGGAAATAATTACAGGCTATAACCCATTTTCCTACTTTAAATATACAAAATTTTATTGCAGTAGGTTCGACCCATGCTTCGCACGCCAGTGTATTTTTGTAGTTGCATTGCAAGCTTGTTCAATCATATGCTAAGAAAACACAATGTATTTTAATCTATATGTTTCATTGACCTGTGAAACTTTATTTTTTTAATTTATGTCTTGTAAACCCAGGGCCGTAACTAGAGAGGGCAGACGGGGCACATGCCCTGGGCTTCATGGCATGGAATGTTAGTTGGGAGGTCAGTGGGGGGTCGCCAGAATCTTAATTTGCCCGGAGAACAAAGGTACGAGCTGCACCACTGGTGAACCCCCATTTGAATAACCCAACAGCCGCCACTGCTTGATAAAACAAACGCTCAATAAATTGCTCTTGATATAATCTAACACTTCGTAAATTGCACTTGGAATAAAATAATACTTGATAAATTACATTTAATAACAGACCAACATAAATAAACAATATAATTAAACAAATAAAACTCCATACTGATAGATAACTAAAAGTTAAATAGTGTTAAAGGAAGGAAAGAAAGAAGAAAAGAAAAAAAATAAAGAAAAAAAAGCATTATAAATCTTATTGAAAAGCCAAATGCCCTTAATTTCCAATTTAATTTAAACAAACTTGTTTTCCCCCGTAAAAAAAAACAAGTTTGTTGTTTACAACCCAAAACCATACTTTTCCTTGTCTACATGGGTTTTTTTTTCATCGCAATGTAAGTAGCTTTTGAATTATCCTCTATTCTTTGGAAGAGCAAAGCATTCCATTTCTTCATCCCCCTCCCCTCCTTTTCTTTTTCTTCCTTTTCAAACGCTATCATCTTCATTAACAGGTGACGGCGATGTGAATGCATGCAGCGTCACGGACGCGTAAAACGTCACGGCTGAAAGGGAAATCGTGGCTGTGCATCGCCTGTTGTTGCTGTTAGTTGATTTCTGTGCGTCGCCGAGATCTGGCTGAACTACCATCTCTGGCATTCGTTTCGATGCTACGGCATTTACACGTTACTCGTGTTGAGTCTGTGATCTTCTACCCGCGACAATTCGAAACTATGCTGCCGTCCTCTTGATTCCAGAAACATGGATATCACATTTTACATTCTGTAAGTACATGCATATCGTTTGCGTTTGTTTGATGAATTGGTATCTGCAAAGCCGTTATCTCTAAATGTTTATTTTTTTTTATATGTTATCGGGATATATCTTTGTAGTTCTTATATGAATTCTGATGGTTGTGTGGATAAATTTGACCTGTATCCCTTTCTTCGAATCTTCCCTATATCCTAAATTATGTCCTTTAAAATTATTTTAGGATATTAGGACAAAGTACCTAACTCTTTGTTGTCATCATTTTACTTGATATTGATGCTTTTTGGGGATTATTATTATTATTATATTATATTATTATTATTATTATTATTATTATTATTATTATTATTATATTATTATTATTATTATTATTATTATATTATATTATTTATTATTGTTTATTTTATTGATTATTATTATATTATTATTGTTATTGATTATTATTATATATTATTTTATTGATTATTATATTATTTTTTATTATTGATTATTATTATTTATTTTATTGATTATTGATTGATTATTATATTATTTTATTGATTATTGTTATTGATTATTATATTTTTTTTATGGAAATAACAAAGATCTTTGAAGGATACTCTTCCGTATCGTTAATATTTAGTAATTGTGACGGAAATTCATTGATTACGATACGTTAATCGTTCAGAACTGATTGTAATCGAATCGCAATATCAAAACGCAATTCAACCTTACTTTTAAAAAAAATATATTCTTTCGTTTCATTTAGTCGTGAATAATTCATGAATTTAAATCCTTCGTCAATGCTAATTCTCCAAACATTGATAAAATTGATAAAAGGATTGATAAAATTAGTGCTTGAATTGCGCATAGGCATGAATGTGTAATTTTTTATGCGTTTTTTACGGGGGTGGGGGGCTTAAATGTAGTTAATGCTTTGATGTATTTTATTAATATATTTAATAATACTAAATATCTAAGCAGACGAACATATTTAATATTAATGAATAAATTTCTTAACAAAAATTTTGCATCGGAAACTTATGGCGGTATGCTAAAATATATAATTTCTCTTCTGAATATTATGGAGTGGATGAAGACCCAAACTTCTGTAAAAAATAAATATGATGTACACAAGATCTACAGTAGAAATCTATTTTGAAGATATTGTACACAACTGTAATCAAATACCATGTGCAATTTTAATCATTTTAAACGAAAACATTTAAACAAAAATCTATAGTAATTTCTTTTGAGAAAACTATTTTCCGAGGGGTAGGGGCCCCATAGACCCATCCTGACAACGTCCCTGGTGGAACCTCAATGACCATAAATTCAAGGAAAGGGTGTTTACTCTCAGTTATGTACTTTTTCAGTTATCAAGGTTCAAAGGAAATGAGAATCACACTTCGGCTTACCGAGAATCTCGTATTATCGACAGGGGCGCCAAGAACTACCGCGGGCCCCAGATTCACATCGGCGGGCCCCCACGGCCCCTTCCCTGGGCAGTGCCATAGACATTTTTTTTCTTTTGAGGGCAGGAAGGAAGGGCTGAACCCCAAAATGAACAAAAAGTATGAAATAAGAACGCTTTTTTTTTTTTCTTTTTGTACTTATTACTTAATTATTTTACAAGATCACTGCTGAGAAAAGAAGTTAACATAAGCTGCTATTATTTTTTTGTTTTTCAATAATCGAGAAAGGCTAATAGAAGAAGTATCAATAGAATAATTAAGGAAGAATAATTAAAAAACTGTACATTAAAAGTGTACAAAATCTTATTAATCTGGATTTAGAGAACAATTTTTCTGGCCTTCCGATTAGCAAAACTTGTCTTCTGGCAGGCCCGGACTCCCCACAGCATATGCCAGGGCGAGCCCCTGCTTTCCCCCGTATCGTCGGCCCTGATTATTGAAGTTCCACTGTATATACTAATGTACACGAGAAGCTTTGTATATATATATATACACACACAACTATATCTTACCAATGATATTGGAAGTGGTGAAATAAAAACGTGTAGTACCAGCCGGGCCAGCAAACTAATTTTGTAATCTAAGAAAGCCGCCATGTTTTAAATGTGTTGGTTGACCAAGGACGGATCCAGGTGGGAAGCAAGGGGCACTCCCATGAAATATTTTCTGGATCTGCCCCTGTGTTCAATCGGGAAAATTATGTCTTTGAATCTTCTTTTATATTTAAAATATATTCACCTTAAGATCATAATAATAAAAAAGCATATTAATAAAAATGAAAGGTTTTGCTTTGAAAATTTGAATTCTTTCAAAAGGCCGCGTCCAATAGCCTAGAAAGCTATAGGTTCCCCGCTTGGTATGGAGTATTTCCCGTGTTTTGCATCACTCCATGAAAAATTATGCGAAAAGGAGAAAATTTTATTGCTATTTCTAATGATTGATATCATGTGTATTTAAATTTCAATCCCTCTTGATTGAATAGGCATATAGTATAATCGATCTCGAAATCATATCCGGGTATTGCGTCAACTGCTTTTTATTTTATTGCTCGCGACTTGGCGCAATCCAGTTCGGATTTACCATTTCAATACAATGAGTTTTTTTTCCGCGAAATGTGTGTTGCCAATGCCGTAAACAAAAGGCGTATTCGATTGTCATCCTTGACTTGACTTACAGGATTGTTTCTGGCGACTTCGTTTGCCACCCAGGTGTCACGGTCGGATTTGACGTCTCACGGTAAATAGTAAATCCTTGAAAACATGTAAACGCTCCATTGTTTATATTAACATTTGTTTGAACAAATAAAGCATGAAGGTTACAACAGCGCGGTAACTTCAATGATTCAGCCTCAAAACGTTCCGAAGCCAAAATGTAGTCAGTGTTCCATCTATTGAACTTCTGAAATTTTCTGTCTCAATATTAAGACGAATCCTCTTGGTCACTACATAGAAAAACCGTTTCTATAAATCGGAATATGTATACAGTAGTACCTCCATGTAGCAAAATAGACAGTTCCATGAAAAAAAGTCGTTATATAGAAAATTCGCTAGGTGGAAACGATGTATTCATGAACCAGGGAAGTGAAATATGTCGCGCCTGAGTAGTAGGCTCGAAGAAGTTATTTTTATAACAGTTATTTATTAACCTGAAAAACATTCTTACGCTTGCAATCCATGTGCCGTTGACGCACTTGATACATTATAGCATATGATTATGCTGTTTGAACAAAACGTGATATCATGGAATTAAAGAAAAAACAGAAAATACAAGATACAATCTGGTAGCGTCCTCCCCATATGAGGTAGGTTACAGAAGTCCCGCTTACGCGCCAAAATTCACGTAATGTGTCTGTTCTTGACCAATCAAAATCGCACCAGGTTACATATGTTCATATGACGTTCGATGCGGTGATCTCGCTGCAGGTAATTATTAGCCAATTAGAAAAATCCTCTATTCTGCACTGCGACATTTCCAAAGGGACAATATATGTTTTACATCTGATCATTTTTAGGTGTTCCATATAAATTACGATTTTAAATTATTAACACATATAAAATACACGACACAATATGATACCACAATTAAAATCCCGTTTTTCAGTAAACGACTGTTTCTCATAAATAACATTCAACCATTTAAAAATAGATGTTTTTAAGTGTGCGTATTGTATTCCCACGGTATTAGGGAACCTGATGCCGCTGACGTGACTACTCAATTTTCTGTTTTGGTCGTTAAAAATTTCGTTATATAGAAATTTATTCCGTTATATAGAAACACTTTCATATGTAATGACCATGGGGATTTGCCAAAACTTCACTATATAGAGAATTTCGCTATACGGAAGTACGTTATATGGAGGTTCTACTGTAGAGGAACTTCAGTTATTTTGAAATAGTATATATGGAAATATGGAATACTAAAGTTTCTCTTCGGTAATGTGCTGTCTCCAAGAGGCAATATTATAAACTACTTCAAAACAATCTCAGAGTGCCCAGCAGAACATACTGTTCATCTTCAGGCATCAGGGCGTGTCGAATGAATAAAGATTTGTTTTCTGTCTTTGGAAAACTTCAAGAGATAAGTTTTCAATACTGTTTGTTCATTATTAGAAGTGACATATTTACATTGAAACTAAGCATAATGTACACCCAAGTACTAACAGTTTTTCATGTAATGTTCGTTTTTGTGGCGCAGTATAGCCCAGATGCTCTTGCGCCATAAAAAAGCCAAACAATCAATCAATCAATCGTTTTTGTGTTTACGACTCATCCCAATAAACAGAAGATGTTTTTTTCCAAGATGACGTGTCGGGTAATATGGATTAGCAGTATTTCGTAATACCCGACATGGAGTCATACTGTTCTATATAACCCGACAAAATATTTACTACCCCTTTTAGTATATTTTTATTTTAGAAAAAAAAAAAGACATAGTAGCATCTGCCCGTTCTTTCGAACTTTTCTGTTGAGTCTTTATTATTTTTAATCTGTTTGTGAGGTTCTTATCGGGTTTATATGTCAGGTGTAGGTCATGCAGAGAGCACAATATAGACATTGTATCATATCAACTTGGATATGATCAACATAACAATAGTCAAGCATGTCACTCTTGTTTGTTTACCGCCCCACTGCTCACGTAAGATTCAACCCCTTGATAAGAGTTTTATGGGTCCATTGAAATCTTATTACGGTGATTGAGAACCTTTTTAAGGCATATCATACTACCTTTGAGTGTGTAAGACATGATGGAGCTGTTTGGCCGAGCTTACCTCAAAGTTCGAAATGGCTACATAGCAGTTAATGGCTTTAAAGCCACTAGAATATTTCCTCTAAATGAGAATGTCCTTTTCAGTGAAGATTTTTTTGCTTTCACAATAATGGAAAGATCTGAACTTAACTATGATCATGGCGATCCCCAAAATGCTGAGGAACCAAGGCCTATTTCGGACGAACCTGCTTCTTGTTCATCCAAAAGTCTTTTAAGCAGTTTGGTTCAACCCTCAAAAATATCCCACCAAATCTTTTTTTTTTTTTCGTTTTCTTCATTTTTAAGCCCTATTCCATAATCTCGTAATATCCTCCAAATGAAGTTTTTATTTTTGTTTTTTTCCATATGATGAAATTTCGTAAAATAATTTTTGACTATAGATATTTAATCACGGATAGTTGAAGTTTGTAATTGTATTTGGGTTCGAGTTTTGTACAATATTGGGCTGTGGTATTGCCTCAAATGTAAATGGTATTCCACAATACTCGAAATTCCTCTATATGTATTTTCGTCCACCTACTGTTTTCATTGATATTTTCACAATTATGCTTTTTACCCCGTTTTCCTACATGATTTTTTTTATCCTCTGTGAATTAATTTATAAATAAAATTATTAAAAAATTTTGCAGAATAATCGCAGTAATATATTTTTACATGTTGCCTGATGGCGAAGAACGTTCTAAAAGCGTTCTTTTGTATATTTGTAGTTTGGTTTTTCACCATTTTGCCATCTGTCCTCTTGATAAAGTTTGATTGATTTAATAACCGAAATATTGGGGATAAAGTTTCAAATTTTGACCAGTTGCACTGTTTTTTCTTCTCTCTCTCTATTTGATCCCTGGTCCTTACTATCTTCTATGTATTATATATATATATATATATAAGGTTTTCCTCGCCCATTCTTGGCGGAAACAGGCTTTGGGACGGGCAGAGCGCCATGTTCCCAAGCCTCTTTTTACATCACTTCTTAATGTGCCATGTCTAGAAACTTCCTGACAATGTGACACGTGTTTAGGATTGTGGCTTTTTGTATTTCAATGTAGGTGTTTGGGTCAATGTTGAGTATCTCCAAATTCGTCGCAAGCGTTTTTATATATATATATATATAAAGAAAGTGAGGGAGATTTTTTTTTCCAAGACAAATCACCATTTTCCTGCCATAATACCGATGTATTTACGGACTCCATAACTATACTTTTATAATGAATAATTATCGAACGTTGTTATACCACAATACAGTTGAAAATACGTTACATAAATGTATATATATATGAATATTACGTAAATACGATATCTTTTTTAAGATATGCTCTCAACATTTTTGTTTTTTCTTGTTTTTAAATACTTATAACAATGATTCTCAACCTTTTTGGCCGACGCACCCTTGACACTCAAGGCTGAATTAATAATTACGCAAAATAAACTCATGCTTAGGTCATCAAGGGAAATGCAAAGCACCAGATAAATTTGCTCTTGCCGAATTTACCATAAACAGATAGCGCAAAACTGGAAATGGTGCAGCTGAACCAGGCAACTATGCAACAAGGCAAGCTGGGATCTTATCTTTACTAAGTAAAGAAGTAGATGTGCATGTATTATGTGCGAGTGTGATTATATTTAATCACAGAGACTTCGCAATTCGAAAAAATGGGAGAAATCTTTTCAACTATAAAATAGAAGTATAGAAAACCAAGCATTATTTTCCGTTTTGCTCTATGTAAATTTTATTTTACGGTTTATTATTGTTTATATATTTTGAATTCGTTATATATATATATATAGGGCATGTCACACTCTTTTAAATGCTTAGGATCTTAATCCAGCTCTGTTTATACCAAGAGCCGACACAGGGGTCATGAACCCCCCAAAAAATTTATTTTACTGTAAAAAAATACATCTTTCATGATAAATGAAGGGTGTTATTCCAAGACCATTGCAAATCCTCTCCTTGCCGGCCCCCTCCCACAAAATAAAAGTCTGTGTCCGCCCCTGGTTTACGCCATACCTTAGGATAAGGGTTGAAAACCTACGTCACGCGTGATTTAAAAGCCAAAATAAAATTCCGAATGTGACTGTTAAACTTTAAAACTTATTTTACTCGTTTTCACAAAACGCAACATAACGAAAGGTCTTAATTTGTAGTAATAGGTGGATAATAAAATGAAAATTCACAATTTGGTGGGTATGCGTTGACACGTGGAATTAAACTGTAATATTACTTCCTCACAATACGCCTAAAACGTTGGTCATTGGTAGATTATATATATATGGTATTGATTTTGTTAAATCAGACTCAATACACAAAATTTTGCCGCCCTAGTCTATAGCCTAGTATAGCTTATTGGGAAATATGGCCCTGCCCCCCCTCCATCCATTGGTTGAGAACCTCTGCTCTCTATGAGCATAACTTATACATAGGGTCCGATTAAGGTTTCGTATGGCCCTACACAAATTGCTCTCTGGGCCCTTGTAGTACAAATTAAGCATATGTAATTACAGTAGGACGCGTATATAACGAGAATCTTGGGACCAATGACACTGCTCGCTACATCCGATATCTCGCTAAACCCGTTCTGGAATTTAAATTTTGAATTTTGAAAATAAAATCACTGCAGGTAACATATTTTCATGCAACGCACATACAAAAAGCCCTAAAATTCGTGGAAAAAAATTGAATCTTCATCGCACAGAGGCTCTTGTGAAAAGCGGGCCCTAAACATTTGTTTTGTTTGTCTGTGCAATAATTCGGCCCTGATTATACGTAACATGATTCGTGTTCCTTTATGAAGAATGCCTTGATTAAAAAATGCGTTTCTATATGCAAAATGCTGCAGAATGCATATGCATAAAGGGTGTCGTATACAAGAGCGAATCAGAAAGTCTTTGCCCCTATTTTTTATTAGCCAAAATAAGGTACATACAGGTAATTACAAATATACGTACTATTCTACGTACCTTACACTATTTTTCCACATAGTCCCCACACCGGTTCAGACATTTGTCCCATCGCAGCACTAAATTTGAGATGCCCCTGTGGTAGAATTCGTCCGGCTGACTGTGGAACCACCGTCGGACTGCTGTCTTGGCTTCATCGTTGCACGTGAATCGCTGTCCTGCCAGGAACTTCTTCAGCGGACCGAAAACGTGGAAATCACTAGGGGCGAGGTCCGGACTGTATGCAATCAGAACCGCCGACAAGCTCCGGTCATTTCACTGGGAGAGTCTGGACCACCCACCATACAGTCCGGACCTCGCCCCTAGTGATTTAACACCGGATGATAACATGGGATAATGTGATGATTTTAATGATAGAACTTACTCCAGCTCCAACCATTCACAAATGTGTTATCGTAAACAGTTAAATGAATACAACTGCATATTATCGGGATATGCCATTAACAAAGGTAAAACAATTTAATTTTTCTTTTTTGTTGCATAATGTTAATGACGCGACTGAATTACAAACTGACTGTTACAACAGACTGAGTTACAACAAGTCGATTCAGTTAATCGAAATGTCGAAAAAAATTCAATAGACTCAATAATCGATGTGATACAAGATGCAGTACTTTCGTTAAAACCATTGTTATCTTTAAATGAAAATTTAGATTTTTTGCTTGAACAACTATCATTGACCATTAATGGGAAACACCGATTTAGCTTATAAGTTTCTAAGAAATTCTAATCATATTATTTTGCCACATCCGTACACAATATCTAGAATATGTTCTTCATTCCTCTTAAACCCTGCTATTGAACAATTTGAGCATAATTTTTTTTATCTTACATTAAGCAACATTATTAAACATTGCAGTCCCAAGATTTAACTATTTATTTAATGATTGATGAAATTCACATTAAACCTGTCATGGTTTTAAAGGGAGGGAATATTGTTGGCCATGCACACGATAGTGAAAAATATGCAACTAGTGCATATGTTTACATAGTGCAAAGTTTTTTATCAACATACAAAGAGGTTGCACACGTATTGCCAATACAAAAAGTAAATGCTGAAATTTATTTATTGTGTATTACTAGGCTTGGAAGAAATTGGTTTCAAAACAATATGTGTGAGTTCTGATAATAATGCAATTAATGGTAGAGCTATGTCCTTTTTCAATGTTCCTCCTAAACATGTCTTCGTGTATAAACATCCATCAGACTTTAGTAATAATAAATAATAAATAAATAAATAAATAATAAATAAAGATAAGGCATTATTTTGTAGCTATGACCCTGTACATATTTTAAAATGCATCAGAAATAATTGGTTAAACCAAAAGAACATAGGTCAGTGTATGTATTATCCTAATTTCGAAAATAATCACATTACAGAAACTGCTTGTTTTGGGACATTAAAAAAGCTGCATTCAATTGAAACGGAACATTTATTGACATTTGCTTATGGAATAACCTTAAAGGCATTATTGCCAACAAACCTTGAGCGACAGAATGTGAAGTTTGTTTTACAAATTTTTAATTATCATGTTATTGAGGATTTGTATCATCAGTTTAGTGAAAAAAATGACTTGCAACATTATCAAGATACAAGTGATTACATTCGCCTGATATATACTTGGTGGTCTATTATGAATGTCAAAAGTTTCTTTAAAGGACAGTGCAAAAGAAATGTATTTCAAAAACCACTTAATATGTGTGAAACTGATGAGAAGAATATTTTTTTGAATAGATTCCTAACCTGGTTTGAAAAATGGAAAAATTTGAATTATAAAACTGGTGTATTGACCAAAGAAACATATACCGCTTTGAAATATACAACTCACTGTGTATATTGAAACTTGTTACTTACTGTGTAAATAACTTAGGATTCTCATATATTTTGACTGGAAAAATCCAACGGATGCTTTAGAGCGAAGGTTTGTCAGGTTTAGACAACTTGCAGGTTCTCAATATTTGATATATTTGCTACAAATATTTGAAACGGAAAATAAACTACGCCTTCAAAGCATTTGTCCTTTAAAACTAAAATCTTTTAAATATGGTGAATCCCTAGTAATTTTAAATAATAATGAAATAGAATTAGAAACCTCCCAAATACTCAATGAACTTCCAACTTTCTCTCAAAGCATTACCATTTCAGATGATGATATTTTTGGCATAACTTATAAAATCCCTGTGACAGCTTATGTAGCAGGATATTGTGTGTTTGCTGTTATTAAAAAACTTCATAAATGTACTTTTTTGTAAATCAAATTTAGTTGTTGATTTATTCACTTATAGAAAAGTTGGATAGAGGTGGATTAGTATACCCTCACCTTGAAATTTTGTGCATTATAATTCATGTATATATACTTGTTCAAAAATTGGTCTCCATTCCTTTTGAAAAGTTTTTCTTAAATGTTAGCAATCAACGATACTTAGTAGTTAGTTTAGCAATTTCTGTTTTAAGAGAAAGGGAAATTTTCTTAACGAACAAATGCTCTGATGGTCATTCTACCACTGTTGTGACTAAGTATATTATTATGGCTGTCACAAATACATTTTTAAAAAACTACTATAAGGAAAGAAATGATATAAAGAAATTGGAAAATAAGAAAAAAAACTTGGAACATTAAAAAAGTAGTTAGCTAATATTAGTATGTACCGTAGTGGTTCCCTTACGTTTATGGGTGAATCCATTTTAAATCACCCAGAAAAACTGAGTGTCTTATGCCATATTATAAGTTGTTATATTAATGCACACAAACAAATATATACTTGGACATCTTTAATTTAAAAAAATTTGGATAATTGTTGAATAATTTAAAAAACGTGAATAAAACATATGAAAGAATTAATCTCTCATTCAACTTCAGATTTATATAAAAAATTACGCTAGCTAGACTTTTTGCTTCAAACTTCATTGAGTCAGTGTATGCTTCTTCAAAGCAGTTGATGTATGAAAATTATTAGTTGTTCACAATTATGTATACTCTGTGGGATAATAGTGAGTCAATATTTAAATAAAAATTTTTGCATCCATTAGAATATATATACATAATATTTTTATAGGACTGCTTTTTCAATACTGTGTTATGGTACATTCAGCACGTAGACATTTTTCTATTGACCAATAATTTAATTGAGATTTATTTAAATGTAAAAAACAGTATATCCTATGTAAAAAAATAGATATCTTTATATTTTTTTATGTATTCTAGCTATTAAACCTGATTCGTGCTAAAAAAATGGTTATATTTTACATAAAATAAAAGTTACATTTGTGAGATTAGTGTTTTATTTTATTGTACAAGTGTTTGTTTTGTTTTTGTCTTTTTTAACAAAATTTCTGAAAATAATGCTTTTTCTCGAGGGAAATGAGGGTTTAACGGCTAAAAATATTCTAAAGGCAGTAATAGATTCTGTAGATACAATTTCAGTGTAAACCAGGGTTTAAACTGCGGTTGTTTTTTTCCCAAAATGCGACGAATTAATCTAAAATGCGAGAAAGAAAATTGTGTCCGTCTCAAAAAACAACAGTTGTTTAATATCCAGGCAACAAACTTTGCCTTTTTTTTAATCACTTTGATTTATGTAAGATAATTTGACGTAGCATTACGCAGATTAGATTTATAAGTAAAGACAACGTTATACCTTACTAAGCTTATAACGTTGTCTTTACACTTATAAAACTTTGATTATGTTTCACTGTTATTTTTTCTTAAACTTAAAGTATGTTTCCTACAGTAATTCAAAGCATCGTTGTTGTAAATAATTTTATTGATACGACTTTTCGAGCGAAGAAAACAACTAATCTTCTTTGGAGTTTTTGCGATAGAATTTTTTAAGCCAGCTTAACTCTTATGCAAACTACACTATGCGCGTAGAAATGCCCTCAATATAAAAGATATGGGAGTAGGGCGTTGGTCCACGGCGTCGGCCATTACAGTTTAGTGTGGAGGCTTTCAATGTAGAGGGTATTGGCTCAACCGCCTATAGCCTCAGCCTAGCTGCGGCTCTAGTCGGAATATATATATTTTTTTTTTCAAATAGAACTAAGATGATGTATAATTGCGTATTCTTTCCTCGCAAGAGAACGTCTTTGACAAAGTATTTGGCTGTTATTTAAAACGAAACCGTTAGATATTTTCCCAACCCGCTCCCCGCAAAAAAAAATAAAACTATTACCCAAATTTAATTCCACAATGCCAACAAATACACTGATGTTTATTAAAGAGGATGTGTGCTCATTCTGCGTAGTTTTATTTATTTATTTTTCACATTATGTGATGCAATTATTGACGTATTAGGAAAATAGCAGTCATTAGTGCATCATTAAGAACGTTATAATTCCTTTGGCAACAAAAGCTTCCTTCTTCACGTGACCGGTTCCTTCCTATAATTTACTACGTTCTGCTTCCGCATATACTGCATTCGGTAAATAGAGTCTTACGTCATCATTCTAGCGCCGGGGTGAGGAACCTGCGGCCTTAAGGTTGCATATGGCCTTCTAAACATGAATCCAAATTTTACAGAACAAATCTTTCTATTTTTATTGATATATTTTTGGTTCGTCTTTCTTTATTTCTATTATAATCTTAAAATGAATATACTTAAAATAGAAGAAGCTAAAAGAAGATTCAGTGAAACAATCTTCCCTGATTGCCGAACACAACTGAAACATACGGCCAGAGTCAACGAGAGGGGGAAGGGCAGCAGGGGCTGCATCCAGGGGGGATCCCGGATGACATCTAGGGGTCCGCGCTGGCAAGGACCTATGTTGTGGGGGACCAGGTCCAGAGAAGGGGTCGGTCATGGGGTCCGCGTCCGCTCTCGGCGCCCCTGCATACGACTCCTTTTACATTTCAGCTAACTTGATAAGGCCCTTTTTCATAAAAGGGTTCCCCCTTATCTAGTCAAGTCGCAGTCAAAGAGCTTTAATGTGTTGTAATTTAAATGATTAATGCTGTCTCTAATTAACTTTCACGCTTTGAATCAATAATACTTATAATTTAATTGCAGGTTAATAATTTTGGGTCATACCTGCCGTGGACATCCATTGCGATCTGGTTAACCACAGCAAAAGCACTACACCTAATGCTTTTTACCAGCAGTTATTCTCTGAATTTCGGGATCATTTTCAAGACTCCAATTTCATTTTTACAGATGGGTCCAAAACAGAAACAAATGTAGGTTCTGCATTTGTCATTAATAACAGTGCCATTGCAGAAAAAATCCCCCCATCATACTCCATTTTCACAGCAGAACTTTATGCCATTTCCATGGCACTTGCGTATATTTCAACTCATAGCTTAATTCCTTGTATAATTTGTACCGATTCTCAGAGCTCTTTAAGAGCCCTGGAATCTTTTAAATATTCACCTCATCCTATTTTATCCAAAATCCATTCACAACTGCAGCACCTGCACAATCATTCCAATATTAAATTCTGCTGGATCCCTGCTCACATTGGTATCAAAGGGAATGAGGCTGCTGATGCAGCTGCAAGGGCAACGAACTCACCACTTGCTTCTAGCCAACTTCTTCCTTTCTCTGACCTGAAACCAATTATCAAGAC
Organism: Dysdera silvatica; assembly: GCA_006491805.2. Lineage (NCBI taxonomy): Eukaryota > Metazoa > Arthropoda > Arachnida > Araneae > Dysderidae > Dysdera > Dysdera silvatica. The sequence goes on along the minus strand of QLNU02014802.1, from coordinate 127,267,780 downwards.
CTGTGTGAATCAAAGGTGGCAAGAAGAATGGGATCATCAAACCAATAACAAATTGCATAATATTAAACATACAATTGGTAACTGGCCCTCCTCATACCGTAAAAATCGGAAAGAGGAGGTTCTCCTTGCTAGACTTCGCATTGGGCATTCCCATCTCACCCATAGACATCTGTTGGAAGGAAAACCAGCACCAATTTGCCAAGTGTGCAATGAACCCATGAGTGTTTTACACATTTTAACTCAATGCCCCTATTATAGACTTGCCCGCACTCTTACTTTTAACTCTTCATCACTGTCTGACATTTTAAATGACCATGCTGACCATACGCACGTTTTAAAATTTTTAAAAAGTACTGGTTTTTACTACAGTCTTTGATTTTACCATGTTTGGCGCAGTATAGCCCAGATGCTCTTGCGCCATAAAAAAGCCAAACAATCAATCAATCAATTAATAATTTTTTCGGATCTTCTAAACCAGCCATCAATTATTACCTAAAGCTGAATTCATTAAACCTATGCACGATCCCTTCAGGGAATCCAGTTTCAACAATAAACACTTTTTGCACACATTTATATAATTCTCTCTCTCTCTCTCTCTTTCAAGACAATCTTCCATAATGTAGCCATCAAGGCCGTGAACAAGAAAAGTGAGGGGGAGGGTTTTGGCGTTTAAACCTCTGCATTTGAACAATTATATGCATAAAGAAATTACCTATGAGCAAGATTGAGGAATGGACTCACAGACCCTTTGACAGTTTTGCATATCGGGGCTCCCAACCAGGGGCGGACTGGGCAGCCGGCCCACGAGCCGGTGCGCCCTCATGGGCGATAGGACTCGCGCCCTCCGAAAATCCAAGGTATGCGCCCTTTGAGAAGATCCAGTCCTCCTCTGCTTCCAACCAATTCCTGAACCCCTCTCCTAACAATTTTTCAAGAGCTGAAAGCTGTCAAACTGTCTCTCTGAAGTTTGTAATGTGTTTTACAAGTTTTCGTAAATAATTTTAAGAAAAAGAAAATCAAAAATGGCTTGTTTATGGGCCCCTAGATATTTGCCGTTTGTTGTCAGCTGTGTTTGTATTACTCTCCTCTCCTCCCCCTTTTTTAATCAATATTTTGTATCGTGATGTACAACAGCGTAGCAATTAGAAAATTAATGTGGGGGGGGCGGCCTCGAGTAAAATTACGAGAGGAGATCATGTGTCTGGTTTTAAAGAAGGTTATGTGACGAAATATAAGAAAATAATGTTTTTGATACCCCCTGGGGCTTTTAGACCCTGAGCCCCCCGTTGTTTTTTTTTGCCACTTGTAGTGGTGGTGGTGATGCACAGGCTTGGTAAACACACTTCAAATCGTTGGGTGTTACTGCTACGAAGGGTAACACAAACAAAATTGAGCGTTGAGAGACATTCTTTGCACTTAAAGTTGTTTACCTAGAAATAATTCCAAGTAATTGGATAAAAAAAAATAAACTGGCATCTATTTCCTTCACGCCGTTATAATAAATCAAATTGTGTAGAATGTGGAGCTTTGATAAGGCGAACTGTAAAGTGCTTTTTTTAGTAGCCACTATCTGGTAAACTCTTATCAAACATTCCAGCCACTTAACGGCTGCACTGAACTCTTGAAATAAAGAAACACTCTATGTACTACAGACCAGGGGTCGCTAACTCGACGCCCGCAAACAATTTTCAAAGCACCCATGGTGGATAATAACACAGACGTAAATACCTTTTCTAAAAGACATGAGAAAATTAATAAGAAATTAATAATTATTATTAATTTCTTCTTGCAAATTATTAAATATTTCATTTCCTTAAATAAATTAGCGACGAAAAATAAACACAGCAACACATTCCTGTGTTGTTGGCCGCTGAGATGCAAAACTAATATCGCCATCTTGTTAATTCGATGTCATTTAATTAACAATTTGACATTCAACATTTACTTCTACATATATACATAGTTTTAAATAGTTATCGCGCAAAAAATAAAAACATTTATAATATTTATTTTCGTGAAATGAAATGTTCTTATTCAAAACAGTCTCAAAGATAATATAATAAACGGTCCGGGGCACCCCCCAGGTGCAGAACCACCTTTTTCACCCTCGCCAAGAATAGACTTGGAAATAATAATAAGCAAATTTCTTAACAAGCTCTGTTTAGCACGTTTGTTTATTTTAAATATTAGAACTTTGCTTGTTAGACTACCATTTTCTGTTAAAACAAGCTGCATTTAGCTACATTTATATAGCTAGATAAAGCTAGGTCTAAACATAACCTTGTATAAGTACATAGACTTGTTGTTGAGGTTTGGTTTTTTTTTTATAGCCAACTGTAAACTCACGCAAATGATAGCTATTACATAACACTGGGCCATTGGAATGTGGCAGGGTGTATTTGAGGCTCTCTCTCTCTCTATGTTCCGGTGGTTGGATAATCTGGAATGCCTTTAGGGAAAATGGAAATAGTAAATCGGTTCTACGGTCTGATGGTTTTGTAGCAGATTACATAGGACCACTGTTCTTCCAAATTATATTTCTCTTGGGGAGGGCGAATGGGTGAGAGGGTAAGAAGAACCCGATCCCCCACCTCTCATGGAGGGAAAGACAATGACATGTGCAGTTTTCCATGAAGGAGAACCCTCTCTTAGAAAGACACCTATATCTTTCCATATGAAGCCGGCCGTTTATCTTTTTCCCATGGAAGCTGATCTTTTTGATGGTGGCGAAATCAGTTAACCAAAGAACAGTACTATTTGTCTGGCATTCAACTGAAAAAAGAACGCCCATTATCGTATTTTAAGTTATCAGAACAAGTTTTTAAGGCTAGCTTTTCTTATATTATCTGATGTTTATTATAGTGTTCAATTCAGGGGCGAAAATATTGGTGAAGGGGTCAGGTAAACGCCAATACTATCTACTTTCTTAAGCTTGGTACGTATTCAGTTTCAATCTGTGGCGAGGAAGAGAGGAGGTCTTTCCCCTCACCACCATTGTTTTATTTTGGGTCCGTTCCCCTTTTTTTTTATTAAAATTATGATTTAATTTTTTGAGTGTACGTTTATAGGGCATACAGTATTGACATTAGGAGAAAATATAATTTGCAACTAACTTACTTTTTAAGAAAAAATTTACAACGTGCTGAAAAAAGGACGTCGACCATTTTTTATAGTTGTCCTTATGTTTTCCACATATTTTTTATTTTTAATATTTTATCTTGTTAAAAATTAAGTAAAGAAAAATCCGACTGAAGGATTTTTTGTTGTCATTTATAAAACCAGAGAAAAAAAAAATTTAACTGAAATTTCGATCAATATTTTGTATTGAGAAACATAAAGCAAGATAAAATGGGTACTTAAAATTAAAATAAATCAAAATAAACAAATTAAATTAAATTAAAATAATAAATTAAATTAAAATAAAATCAAATTAAAATAAATTAATTAATCAAATTAAAATAATTAATTAGTCAAATTAAAATAAATTAAATCAAATTAAAATAAATTAATATCAAATTTCTGTTCATATAATGTGTTTATATATGTGCGTTTTATGTCTACCAAATTTTAACGCAGTACCTTGAACTGCTTAAAAGCTTTAGCATTTTGAAATTGAAAAAATTGCAAAAATGAAATTCCGAGTAATTTGAAGTTAAAAATGCCCTATTTTTATTATTATATATCATTAGTAAAAGTTTTGAAATGATAGTGTTCCGCATGACTTAGAAACAAAATTTTGGTCATATTAAATAAACTTGTGAGGATTCATTTTTTTCAAGCAAATGTTGTTGTTTTTTCTCCAGATTTGGTAATTTTTGTGGAGACGGACCCCCTTAACTAAACAACATAAAGAAAAATGCTATTTATTTTAATTGCTTGATAGTTATTGTAACATGGCAGACTTATATTGGCGTAATAAATGAGCGGCTCAGAGGACTCTAGCCCCTTCCACTGAACTTCAAGGCACATATTTCTCTTTATCGCCCAATTACATGATTTTTTCAAAGCTATTTAAACACCACCACAATTTCTGAATTACTACGCTCTGTAATAAAGTATAGACCTGTTTCCTTCTAAATAAATTTCAGTTACATCTTTACAACGAGAGGCAGCAGAACATCAACAATGGCAATTAATATACATATTATGTCTTTTAACTCAAACAAAATTCTTTATTTATTTATTTATTTATTACCCGTATATTATTACTTACAAGGGTATGGAACCTTGTTTGAAATTATAAAGAATTTTACTTAATATATATATATAATGGTTGAATATGATGATGATGATATATATATAATTTTATTTAAAAAATATGTACAGTTTCGTTTGAAAAAGGTATACAATTTTATATAAAAAAATATAGAATTTTGACTAAAATTAAAAAATTAAGGGGAATAGCGTTTGAATATTTACAGAACGTTACTTAAAAGTATATAAAGTAACTTTTTTTCTCTCGATCTAAAACATAGTATGAACCATGTAAACGCGAATCGACAAAAAATTTATTGTGTTTAATTTATAGAGATTTGCTTCAAAAGATACAGAATCCCGCTTGACTTGCAGAATTTTGCTTCAAAATATTTAGAATCTGCTTGAAGATATTTAGAATCTGCTTAAAGATACATAGAATCTGCTTGAAGATATTTAGAATCTGCTTGAAGATATTTAGAATCTGCTTGAAGATATTTAAAATCTGCTTGCAGATATTTAGAATCCACTTAAAGATACTTAGAATCTGCTTGAAGATATAGAATTCTATTTAAATGTATTCCAAATATTTAGTAAATAGGTGTAGAGTTTTCCTTAATGAAAAGGTATAGACCTTAGATTATAGGATAAAAAAAAGCTCCTTGAATTGGAATTTTGAATTTTTTTTTTTATTTTGAAAAAAAAAACTCTTATACCCAAAGCTCACAAACTAAATAATGGAAACTGAAAAAAAAAACTAAGACATCAGCAATACAAAGAAACCCTTAAAAATGTAGACAGTGCATTTTTCTTTTAAGTAAATAATAGCAGAAAAAAATAAGAGGAGCTTTCACGCTTTAGTTTCCGTATTGTTTTCGTTCACAGATGTGAGACTGGATTTTTAAAAAAAGTTATCAAATAAACGCGTGGCGTTTTAAGAATCTGTAAGCTCTGCAGTGTTACGAGGAAACTACACCTTTCGACATACTGGTTAGTATTCTGAACGCATTCTGAATAGGACGAGAAATCGTTACGTATCAGCAACAAATTACAAACAAAAACAACAACCTAATCCAAAAAAATTGTCCGTCCACCGACATAATATAGTTGAACTGCACGGATAGATTATGTAAAATAATGCAAATTACAATATTAATAACAGCCTGAAGAGGATATAATTAATATAGTTGCGTGTCATTTTGACATGGTGCGTGTGACAACGTTTTTGCAAAAGACAAGGATAAAAACAATCGATTACATGTATTCAAAACGTTTGTCACCATTTCGATAAATATATGTTTGTCCAATTGCTCGCTGCGCATTCAAATTAATTAGTAATTTGCACAGCGAATGATAGACGGAAGTATGTTTTTGAAATATTGCCAGCAGTTTTGGAAGAAAAATATTGCATTTAATGCGTTTTGACGAAACGGGTTTTGAAGAAGGTCAACATCTCGCCATTCTAATTTATATCTCATCTCTTTTAACTGACACAGTCTTTGCTAATTAAAATTTCTTAAGCATAAGCAACATATATTCATCATATTGAAGGCCCTTTCTATGCAACCGTTGTTTGTAATAGCTTTATCATACTATATTACACCTTGTTACTTCCATAGGCGTACGCAGAAAGTTCATGAGGTGGTTATAGGCTCAATGTGGGGGAGGTTACAGAGCTACAACTCACATATTCCTATGTTAAATATACAAAATTTCATTGCAATGGGGTTGTTAAAACACCCATCAACAAACCCCTGCATACACCAATGGTTACTTCAATTTACCAGGCATACTACAACAATTAATCAATAGCTAGGCTTTCTTAACTCTTTTTTTTATTTACATGTTTAGTTATTATGGAACCTGATCAATAACGTTATTTTAACATTAATAAAAATACAGAGGACTCATAATTATCTAGCATCTTATTATCCGGGCGTCCAATTGCATTTGACTCCCTTTCCCCTTATTCATAACGTCAAAATGAATAAAATTTATACACTGCATATTGTACTTTGAAAATACTCGCCTTGCTTTATAAGTGAAGGAAGGAAGGAAGGAAGGAAGGAAGGAAGGAAGGAAGGAAGGAATGTAAAAACAGCTCCAGTAAATTTTCTCATATTTATATTTCTTGGACTTTACCAACTACATATAAAAGCTAAAAGGAAGATGAATGGCCTAAATCAGAGTTTTTCCTGAGTTTTTAGCCGCCAAGGAGCAAAAAAGATATCGCCGCCCTGATGAATTTAATATTTTATATAATTAATAATTTTGTATGTAATGTTTACATTTATATCTATATGTACACGTTTTTAAGCAGTGATCATCCACAAGAGAAGTATTTCTTTTTCAAATTTATTTTCATAAAATGAAACAAAGGTTTTTGTGTTGTGTTTGGTCCAGTGATCCTAAACAATATAATAATAAACAATCTGAGGTCTTCCCTGAATTCAGCCGCCCAGACGCGGGGCATCTTTTGCACTCCCGCCCGGAACATCCTTGACCTAAATGTAATGAGTTATGCACTGGTGACAATGTTGTGATTGAATTATAAACTTGTCACTGTCCTACAATAAATATAAAAAAATCCCCAGATTTTCCAACTCCCTCGGTTATCCGACACGCCTCCCACTCCTATTAGATCGGATAATCGAAATTCCTACACAATAAAATTGTTAAGGGTAAAAAATACTTGTTAGCATGTTAAAAGAATGCATGAAAAAAGAAGGTACCCTTATGTGCATTACCTGCAATGCTTTTTTGACGACATTGCATGTCAGTCATGTGATATTGCCAGAACTGGAGGTCACGTGTCAAGACGTCTGACTTCTTTCGAGTGATTAATTGAGTATTCGTAGGGACTGAAATTCAACTTTCGTCAAATAAAGAAGCTTGAAAGTAGGCCGAAGGTCAAAAGCATGATCTAAAATGCGCTTAAAGGTCAAACCAAATGTCAGTCAAGGAGAGAAGGAAAAATTCGATTGCAACATTTAAAACGAAAAAAATAAAGGTAAGAGAGGGGGGGAAGGGAAAGGAAAAGGGTTAAGTAACCTGCAAATAAATAGAGAAGTCAAGAGCACTTTATTGTCATGCAACAATTGCTATCCTATATTGCGCCTTCCATTGTGAAGGTTAGTCTAAATGCAGTTTGACCCACTTATGGCGAATCTGTATGTAACTAGTTTCCAGATTTAACGAGGAAAATATGGATTTTTTTTTTGTTTATTTGTATAATGTTAAAGTGCAATATACAGTAATAACGGTCACCCGCAGGACTCTGAAAAGGTGACCGTCCTTCGGAAGTAGGTGTTATTTAAGGGTTCAGTATAAAAAATACCAAAATCAGTAAAATCATCAACAAAAATAGTCGTCTAAAATACATTAATCCTCATGTATTTTAATTTACAATAAATATTAGAGATTATATTAAAAATCAGTGATTTGAAATGGTTTTGCTTTTTATGGCGAATATTCTTTATTAAGGAAATAATGATATTTGTAGTCCATTCGAGATCCAAGAAAAGTTGCAGATTTCAAATATTGTTGAAAAGATTGCTGAGATGAGAAATTGCAGAGTTCGAAACACTGTTCGGAATACCGTCCTATCCTGGAACGCAATTCCATCTGCAGCGGTAAATGGAATATTTAAGATTTGAAAGTTAAGATTAGAAAAAGGCGCATGGACCCAAAGGATATCTGTAGGAATTCTAGGAGGGAAATGTGTTGATATGGACTAGAGTCTAGTTGCTGGCGGCTGGTGAAAATGTTTCTAGATAAGTCTAAGTCCTGTAGATAGGCTTCGACGGCTATTTTCGGCGTTCCTACCAAGCATACGAATGGATATGGACCATGGATAGAAAGGCTTGGCACTGCCCAGCTCATCTGACAAATGAACCATCTTTCTCTTAAAATCGATTGGCTAAATAAATGCATTACATCTCCTTCATAACTCCTAATGGTTTTGCGAGGATTCCTCTGTGCGTCTTTTGTTACTTTCTTGCTGATCTTACTCTCAACTCATCCGTCCCCCCCACCACCCTCCATTTGCAATTCAGTCGGGTTTGCAACGTTTTTTCGTTCCATCAGGAATGCATCAGTCGGGTAGGCCATGACTTCAGCAGTCACGGTCAAAACCTTCCGTGATCTTCTTTTTCTTATTTTGTAGCACTTTGTGGCAGCTCGGTCTCCGTCACTGACTCTTGACCAAACCATCAACCTTTTCTCAACAAGAATTCACGAACACGCGTGGGTTGTTCACATCTGAATTTCTAAATTACGAATTGCTCAATATGTCTAATAACTGCTGCGACTAAAAGATTAACTCTTTGATGGGGGAAGGCTAATTGTCTACATTTTTAGCACGAGATCTTTTCTACCATTGTCATATATTGTGCAATCTAGGTTCGTGGGTGCTCACGTAAGTAGAGTGTAAGGAAAGGGCATTTTTTAAGCTCTGTGAATATTCATCAGTGAATTATGATACTTACTGGCCCAGCCCAAAATTCTGCTCTGAACAACCTATTCCAGGGTGCCGTAACTTATTTAAGTCACCATGCCACCCCACCTGCGCCGATTTTCGATTAGTAGGCCTATTTTCCTATACCCATGTTTCATATAAAAGAAAGTATTTTCATCTTTGTTGGGATATGCTACGATAATTGGAGAAAAGCATAATATCATTTAAATTAGTAATTTTGGAATGCTTTATTATGATAAAATAGTGTTTTTTAGTATTTCCCATACCATCTCGAAAAGCTTTTCTTACCCTTTTGACCAAATTCATGACGCGAATTTGTGCAATTTCTCCTATAATTATAGTGCACTTTTAATAGGGCGTTATATAATTATTGAAACCTCCTTTTTTAAAGGTAACTGCTGAGTAAAAGATAAAATTCTAGGGAAAAATTCATTGAAGGAGAAAATCTGAGATTTCTTCAAAGAATTTTTTTTTTGAGGAGGACGGGGGGTTCTAAAATCTGTATTCCCTCTCTCTCTCTCGCTCTTTTAAGGTAAAAATCTAATTAAATCTCTTCTGAAGCGAAAATCTTAAACTTTTCTAATTAAAATCTCTAAAGTATCTCTTGAGGAGAAATTTTGAGAAGATTATTTCTATAATCCTAAATTCAAGTTATTTTTCAAAACACCCCCTCCCCTATCAGAGAGTATCTGAAGTTGACACGGGAATTTGTAGGCATCTCATCAAGTATCGATAATTAGTTAAGCAAAATATTAGTAATTTCAGTATAGTCAAAGTATTAATCATTTGTAAATTAATGGAAGTCATGCGTTGATTAACCGAATATAATTGCATTATTTCATCTTAATCGATTTTAAACGAATAAATCTTTAGGTGTCCATGAATTCTTTCCTTGATTATAAAAATTAATAGCGTACAAACTAAGAAAATTAGAATCATAATTAGTTTAACAAAAATAACCGCAATTCAAAACTTTTTAACTGTAGACATTAGAACGTTTCCACATGCGTTCCTTTTGTTCCATGGATAACATCTAATCGATACTCAGTTCCTCTCCATGTTTTCTCCTGAGTATCGATTAGATGCTATCCATACGTTCCTTTTGTTCAATGGATAACATCTAATCGATACTCAGTTCCTCTCCATGTTTTCTATCATCTCATGATTAATAGACACTAAAACTTGAGTGATTATTTCTTTAAAAACTGTAATGTCAAGAACTGTGATATCTTATACACATGATCCTTCACATAACCCCATAGAAAAGATTATAATAATTTGCTTCGTTTCTACGTCGTTAATTTCCTTAATCGGGTAAAGACTTTGTGGACACCCTGTATTTCTGATCTAAGTTTTTTTAAATGAAACATTTAAACCGAAATATTTGTCTACCTCCCATTTTTCGAAAATAAACTTAGATTAAAATTCTTAGCAGTTAACGAAATTAAATTTACTAATTGGAATGCTCATGGACTACGGTGATAGCAGAAGTGTAACCAGGGGATTTTGTATATTTAACATAGGAATATATGAGTTGTAGCTCTGTAACCCCTCCCATTAAGCCTATAACCCTCCCCTTATGAACTTTCTGCCTACGCCACTGGATGGTAGTATCATAGGTAGGAAAGAAAGTATAACAAGAAATATAGACTAAAATAGAGAAGGATGAAAAGAGAGAAAGAGAAAAGAGGATGGAGAAGGAGAGAGAATGAGAAAGACACAGAATAAGAGAAAGAGAGAATAAAAAATAGATATATTAAAGTAAAAAAAGAAACTGAAAGATAATGAAAAGGTTCAGAGCTTATCAAGTATGTAACCTAAATATCAAAGCCATGAATATCTCTTTTTTTCAACTGCGTTTTTCCGCATTTTACTTCTAAAAGAATAACCATTTTATTTCTTCAGATTTCGAATATTTCATTAAAACCTTTATCAAAGGCGTCGTTTCTTCATCCCTTCTGTTTATACTTAACGTTTCTCCCTACATTTGTGTCCTAATTTTTCTGTTTCACCCTATTTCCCCTCTATTTTTAAATCTAGCAATACTTTACGCATTCTTTGAACTAGGTATATTTCTAAATATGAGATTCTATCTTATATGAGCGTGCCAAAAGTTTGCACGATTGCGTACTCGATGAATTCGAATAAATAAACTTCTAAAGTTTATTTTAATTTAATATAATTTGTAATAATACTCATACTTATCATTGTCACTATTATTACAAATTATTCATATCAATACTTATTAATTATAAATTATTAATGGTAATTTAATGTTAATGAATTGTTATTGATAATCAATGCTATTAATTATTAATAATAATTATTATAAATAATATTATATATATATATATATATATATATATATATATATATATATATATATATATATATACAGTACAACCTAGTAAAGTGATCACCTTGGTAAATTGAGCACTTGAATAAACGTCATGTATAGCGACCACCTCTCTATAGTGGCCATTGAAGTCCAGTCACAGAGGTGGTCACTTTAGACAGGTTCTATTGTATTTCGAATTTGGAGGATAGTCTGTCTAAACATATTGACAAAGTTTTTGTTGCGAAAAATCTTATTTAATATCTTTAATAACAGATCAGCGGCGTAGCCTGGGATGCCAGCGCCCTGGAACAAGTTGAATATTGCGCCTACTAAAACCTGATAGCATTCCCTTTCGTCGGTCCAGCATTGAAATTTTGCGCCCGGCACTTTTGCCCCGGTGGCACCCCAATGCTACGCCACCGTAACAGGTGAATTGCAAGAATTCTTTAGATTCTTTTACTTGGAGAGTCGTTAAGTTAAGAAAAGTGATCAGAAAAATACTCCTATAATAAATACAAAGTTAACGCAAAGGTGCGTATATAGCTGCTGTGTAACAAATGCAAGCAAAATCTAGGGACCCTTGTGAATTGAGGACCCTCACTTCATCTTTACCCCTTATTTTAATAAGAACAGGGATTCAAAATGAATTCTTGTTTAAGGTGACCTAAAAACATTTGTTACGTCACTACTGACAAAGTTAGATATTTTATAAGTCGTTGGTAATGGTTTCGGCAGAAACGCGTCCACCTTCTTCAGAACAAACGCGCGAATGAAAAAAAAATCGTGCTTATAAAAATTCACTCAGAATCACATAATTTCTGAGCAAGTGGCGCCTTCTACCGGCACCAAAAGGAAATAATTGAAAATTATACAAAAGTTTGAAAATAGCTTTGTATGATTTTTAGAGAGAAAAGCATTTTCACAAGGATCGTTTATAGTAAACCGCAAGGATTATAAAACACTTAAAAAATTTAGTTAATTTAAATTAGGTGGTGAGGGTGTTTTTTTTTTTTTTTTTAGACATGTAAAACAGTCGTTTTAAATTATCGCGTAATGAATGTTCAAGGAGATATAAGAAACGTCCAAATTGTACTCGAAAATAAAAGCACAGTTAAATAACAACGGGTTAATTAGAAATCGATTAATATAAGCGAATGGAGTTATATTGCGATTTTTGGAAAATAAGATTTTAAAATAATGTTCTAGGAATACAGTGCCTCTCCTTTGTCCAACTTTCTTAATCCCCCCCCCCGATCCACACAATTAATAATGTCTAAAACGATACGTATTAGTGCAAAAGATTAAAACGTTTAAAAATATAGAATAAAGAAATATAATTAACTTTTAAAAATTATGAAACAAAATTATTTACTCAATTCTACTTCAGTTCTTTATTATTATTTTATTATTATTAGATATATTATATTGGATATGGTCTTGACTTTTATAGATACTTCTACGTCCGTTGCCTTTTTTAATATTAACATTTTCTAAATTTAAGATGATTTTAATGTGTTCCGAACCAAATTTACAGCCCGTTTATTCAAATAAGGTACAAGTGTACCTACTCCCATAATAATTCAGTACACATGTACTTTCAGTAATGAACTAAGTAAACTTGGAATTCTTTAGTTGTTCTTTCTCGCACTTCACGTATTCCTGTCCCAACTAACTGCTGTGGCAAGAGGAAACTGACATTCTTTTGCCTACCACAATCAAGTAACATCCAACGTTCATCGAACTTCTTTCCTCACAAATAAAAAGTTCCGTTATCTCTCTCTGGCATACTGATCTCTTTGGACTAATTACAGATATACCATAAGAAAACACCACATAGATATCAATACTAGATATCAAGGATAGAGCAAATACATAAAATCTACATCTCTAGACAGTATTACTTCAGGAATACGGTTAAATACTACTATTTCAAGTGTTCCTTTAGTGTAATGTAACCAGGTCTGAATTAGTTCGCGCGAACCAGTTTTTAAAATGTTTTTGTTAATAAAAAACGGGGTTTTTTCCGCATCGAGCGATCAAGCTCTCGGCGAACCGGTTGTTATTTTTGTTTCAATTTAGCGAACCAGTTGCTAAAATTCTGGCAGTTTACTATTGAATATAACCAGCGCCCCCTAAAAATAATCTAGTTTGCGCTGTTAGAGTCGTGGCCTTCATGAAACCATTTACGAAGGTTACGGTAGGATTCATAGGGGGCAGTGGGGGGCTAGCCGTTCAAAAATTTTATTTGCCTAATTCTGCTATGCATTTACTTTCAAAAGTTTTACAGTCACATTTTAAAATAAGGTACTTTTTAGCTCATTACTAATTGTCAAGCAGTATCAATTATTTTTGTAGCATTTTAGTATCTTGTACATTCACTAAAATGTTTGACAGTCTTGAGAAGAAAGTAATAATATTTCTCAGTTCCCCCAGGAGTACTCATATTGGCTCCCATGATAGGACCTACCATTATAATGAAAGAATTAAACATATTAGATTCTGCGATGTATTTAAAGATCTTTTCACTCAATTCTTTAAAATCTTGATTAAATAACGAAGAAATTTTATTTTATTTATTTTTGAAGGGCTTTTTAAATCTATGAAAAAGTTTTAGCAAGCCAGTATTCAAAGCAGACCTTGTTTTTAACATATATATTATAATCAATCCATAATATTAATAATTATACTAATAACGGTTATTTCTTGCCCTGTTATCATAAATTTTAGTTGTTATTGCTTATTTTAATTTAATATTTACTTATACCCCATATAAATGGTTAATTCCATCGTACTTATGAAAACCTATTTAAATAACCTCGAGTACTTGCCCGCATACGGCAAGTAGAATTGAGGAGGGTTCAACATTCCCCCTCCCCCAATAATTTTGAGAACTCTACCTTGATGGCTGTGCATATTTACAAAGTATGTTTAGCTATTAGAAACCCATGGGAACAAGAGCATACTTACTTATAGAAACAAAGGTACATTTATCTATAGAAAATGTATGCAAACATGAGGATAGTTAGCTGTGGGAAAGCTATGAGGAAAGGCTGTATATGGTTATAGAAAAGCTATGGAAAATGTGGATGTAAAAATAGAAAAGCTATGGAAACAAGATGTATGTAGTTATAGAAAAGCTATGAAAACACAGGCATATTTGACCATAGAAAAGTTATAAAAACGAAGTGTATTTAGCTATTGGAAAACCATGGAAACAGGAGTATCCTTAGTTATAGAAATAAAGATATATTTACATGTAGAATAATCTATGCAAACATACGCGTATTTAGCTATAGAAAGGCTATGAAGAAAGGCTGTATATGTTTATAGAAAACCTATGTAAAAAAGTGGATATAATTATCGATAGGTTATGGAAACAAGATGTGTGTATATTTATAGAAAGGCTATGGAAACAAGGGCACATTTGGCTATAGAAGAGTTATGTAAACGAAGTATATTTAGCTATTAGAAATCCATGGGAATAACTTAGTTATAGAAACAAAGGTATATTTATCTATAGAAAATCTATGCAAACATAACGCGTATTTAGCTGTGGAAAAGCTATGAGAAAAGGCTGTATATGGTTACGGAAAACAATTGGATGTAATTATAGAAAAGCTATGGAAACAAAACGCATGCAGATATAGAAAAGCTATGGAAACAAAATCATATTTGGCTATAGAAGAGTGATGTAAATAAAGTATATTTAGCTAGGGGTGTTTGATCTCCCTGAGCCCCAATTTCCTGCGCCACGCACAGAAATAGTCAATATTTTTAAATTTTAAGAAAATTGCTTACTCCTGTAAATCAAATGGAGAATTGCCTATGTCATTTGCTCAATAAAATAATGCGCCAACTTGCGCAAAATTTGATACCGAGCCAAATTGTCACAACTGTCAATTCAACTGCCGGAAGTTATACTTATTATGTATACCACTGCATTGACTTGTTAAGAAAGCTCCCAGACGAGAAAAGGAACCTCAATTTCTTGGTTAGTATAAAAACTTTAGTTTTTTTCCAAGTTCACATTTCTCAGTATAACTTTGCCAAAACTGGCAATTGTGATCTTATTTGAAAATTCTGATCTATATTGACGACTACGGTCTAAATTGAAAAATTTACAATTATTGTCCAATTCAGGAAACTTATTTTTTATTTTCCATTGTTTCGTTGATTGACTGAATTGACAATTTTTTTTTTAAATTGGCAATTCTTATCTAGACCGACAATTCTGGTTTAAACTGAAAATTACTTTCTAAATCGCAATTACAATATAGAAATATTTATTGTCTTGGACGTTTTCAGTCATATATAAAATAGTTTTCCAAATTACTGAAACTTGAACAAATTTAACAAAAATAAAATTACATAAACGTCTTTTTATAATTCCCAATGTTTTCTAACTCATTATAAGTAAAAGAGAAACATGTATTATTTCATTGCAAGCTATATATATAAATATTGCAAAAATATAGTATATACGAATATTGCAAAAATATAGTATATGCGAATATTGCAAAAATATAGTATATACAAATATTGCAAAAATATGGTATATACGAATATTGCAAAAATATAGTATATACGAATATTGCAAAAGTATAGTATATACGAATATTGCAAAAATATAGTATATACGAATATTGCAAAAATATACGAATATTGCAAAAATATACGAATATTGCAAAAATATAGTATATACGAATATTGCAAAAATACAGTATATATATA
>QLNU02014802.1:127234344-127251940 GCA_006491805.2 Dysdera silvatica | reverse complement strand
GAGTAATTAAAAATTAATTATGAATTTTTAAAATTTTAGTGAAATATTACAAAAAACTAAGCAAAATCATTAATTTTTCCAAGCACCATTAATGACTTAACGTGTTTATGACTATGTATGTGAATTAATAGTAATGCAATAATTTTTTATTTTTCTCACACTAATTAACGTTATTCAAATATGATACATGTAATTTTTAAGCTTAGAAATAATTAACGTAAGAACTAATTCATGTGTGAAGCTTAATTTTTTTTTCATATTTAGCGAAGATAAAATCGTTTATTACAAATTTTTGTAATGTTTTGTAACTATTTTGTAATTATGTTTTGTAACTATTTTGTAATCCTGTTTTGTAACTATTTTGCAATCATGTTTTGTAACTATTTTGTAATCATGTTTTGTAACTATTTTGTAATCATGTGTTGTAACTATTTTGTAACCATGTTTTGTAACTATTTTGTAATCATGCTTTGAACTATTTTGTAATCATGCTTTGTAACTATTTTGTAATCATGTTTTGTAACTATTTTGTAATCATGTTTCGTAACTATTTTGTAATCATGTTTCGTGACTATTTTGTAATCATGTTTCGTAACTATTTTGTAATCATGTTTTGTAACTATTTTGTAATCACGTTTTGTAACTATTTTGTAATCATGTTTTGTAACTTCATTTTGTAATCGAAATCTTATTTATTTTTATTTTAGCATTGCATTAGCGTCAGCAGTTTTATTGCTGGCTATGTGGGCTTGTTCTTCTCATAGCGTCCCACACTGGGGACCTGATCTAACTTTGGAATTGCCACCATATATTCTTCAGGAAGCCTTCTTTCAAAAGCCTACTTCAACCGAATGCACGGTAAGTGGATTTTGGTCTGATATTTTACCATTAGTGTAAGCAGAAAGTTCATAAGGGGAGAGTTACAGCCAGGGTCGTGCAAAAGGTAGTTTTCGCCGGGTTGCCAGACAATTTTCCACCCCTTAGAGGCGGGGAGAGACGATGTATGTGAAGCAGTTCTCAAGCGCTGACGAGATCACAAGTTTTATATCCGCTTTTGTGGCTATTTTCAAGTAATCACTCTATAAGTAAACATTTTGATCAAAATGAATCCAAATAAAATTCATAGATCAGTAGTCCTCAATTAGTTTTCGTCGCGGGCCACTTAAAATCTTTTTTTCCGGTCAGCGGACCAGAAGGATATGAAAACGAAATTATCTTACTCGCTATACAAACATTGGGGGTGGGGGGCTTATACCTAGAAATTTTTCTGAGTTCAATGAAATGTGGGCATTGAGGTAAAACTTTACCCCCTCCCGAAGCATTTTGCAGTTTCTTATCTTTTGTAGCCGGGCCAGTTTTTACTTTTCGCGGGCAGCCTATTGAGAATCAAACTGATTAACATTATACTCACATTTTTTCTTCAAATCTTAAGAAAACCACTGTGATAGTTGATAAGCATCAAATAATAAACATTTCCCCAAAACGCATCAAATAATTAAAAACAAATTGCATGGAAATCGGCAGAATATACTTCTTGATTTCTGGAGCAACAACTACACAAACACTGCATTTTTAATAATTTCTTTTTCATCGTAAAAGTCGGTTGGCGTCCGTTTTAGTGAAGGACCTCTTTCTAATCAGACATGCAAAAAAAACTGCGATTATAAAAGATAATTTTTGAAATTATGAGCTCAAACGCCACGTTTTGAGCTACTTGTTTATTATATGTCTACGCAAATAAATGGAGAAACAATACATCTACAAAAGAGGACTTAATTGTCGTTACAGGATACCATAAAAGCTTTTTATGCGTACACATTTACTTAACTCATGCAAGATTACTTTTATTAAATATAACATCCAAAATAAAAGTAAAAAAATTGTAAATTTCGTAACGAGAAATAATGTTTTATAGTAACTTGTCAAAACATAAAAAGATACATTAATATATGCATATAGCAGTGACGTTGCCTGACTCCAAAAATGGGCCATCTTTAATCGTTCACCATGCCCCCCCTCGAATAAAAAAAATCCCAATTCATGCATACATCACTATCGTTATCATGATCATCGTCATCGTTATCATGATGATGACAAAATTTCGTCGCAATGGTGGTGACAACTCTCATCAACAACCCTCATGCGTGCGCCAGTGCTATGAAATGTGCCGCAAGATCTTTAAGAAAATTTAGAATAAAATATCGAAGTAATGCATCTAATATCATGGCTAAAAAAACAAATGTCTGTCTGAAAAGAATCAAGAGCCAATGCGGACAGAAAACTTCTAAAGATGACAGCTCAGCAAATGTTTAAGCAATTAAGAAATCTATATTGGGATGCAAATAGTGCCAGGTTAAGATTCTCATGTGCCCTAGGCTGGAAGGAAAGCGTGTGCCTTTAAGCCGCGACAGGCTTGCGGATTAGAGAAAGGCAAGAACGCGCGCGGGGTGATTTGCACCCCATCTGATTATATAGCACTATTTCATTAAAAACGTCCAATTTTACAGGGAACAATAAGTGGAATTTTCTCTTTGTCACCCTACCCCAAAGATTGTGACTTTGAAGGCAACAGGAAAGAGTTTGGCCAGTTTCAGAAGCAAGGGTGGACTGTTCTTTTAACATATTGTAAGTTGTGGGATGTGAAACATCCCGCTCGCCAGATATAGCTGACCTCCACAATATTCAGCCAATAGATCATCGTTTTTCTTTAAAAAGGTCATTATCTGTAATATTCAGGTTTATCCATGCCAGAAGGGGGATCTTAAGGACCGGTGTCCCCCCCCCAAAACTAAATTTTTAATGGGACTTGGTTGCGTACTTACATAATGTGATTGTACCGATACATGGTGTAAAATTTGTCGGACCTTCTTAAATAAATAATATTAAAATAATTCTTAAACTTCAATAGTATCAAGCCTCAAAGTCCCTGAGGAAGAACACCAAAGTTGCTGAGACGTCAGGCCTTGGCCTATGCGTAAATCTCGCACCGGGGGCAAAAATCTTACACCGGATACTTTGATATTTTAGTGATGATGTACAGAACAAAATTATTCAGCTTGTAATTGATAGTAATCAGCGCAACCCAATAGTGTTTAACAGAGTTCGTGACTTTAATTTCAAGCAGTATACGTATTTTTCACGTATCGGTATTGCTTTGCAAGTATGTTTCATGGATTCGTAGTCCAGCGTTTGATTCCCTAAGCGAAAGAGGTTCGGTTCCTCAGAAAACTTTAAGTTATGGCACAACATAATTACGGCTCTCCTTACGTCACAAAATATAAACAAATTACGCGATTTGCGCATGCTCAGTATGAAAACATTCTCGCGCAAAAAATTCTACTAATTTCTCACAGAAAGGATGCACAATGAAGTGCGTAAATGATACAATATACGCTTCAATTTATTGTGTGGTTTATAACTTTATGCATTAGGTTTCGAAATTTCGTTGCCTTTTCTTGTGCGTGGTCTCTCCACACAACTCCAAATAATGACGTAATTGTAACTCATGTCCCTTGATTTGATACAGCTGGGACAAGGCAGGCAATATCATTGCTTCGTAACAATCAATCAACTTTTTTTTCTTCTCCCTTTTCATTGCTAGGAACACAATGTCTTTATTTTTCAGATTGCTGTAGTGGATGTATGCTGTTCTAATCGGATTCCTTGTCACTGTACATCTGTATGTCCTCTGACGACGTTACATGTTTATTACCACCTCCGTTTACTTTGCCGTCCTGTTTCGTTCGCGCATATCTTCCTATAGCAATCATTAGAGCTCGGATTATATGCAATTGCATATGTGCATATACAATTGCATATTTTAGCCCTTTTTAGCATCAGTGCATATTAATGCATAAAAACGATGAATTTACAGAATAACTGCATATTTTAAGGGTTTTATTAATTTTAAGAATTTTATTATTCCCTCATCCAAAAAATTTCACTACAACGCTAAAGTTAAACGTTCCTCTTCTTTATTATCTGAGCGGAAAGGCAATGGAATTTGTAAACAGATACTTTTAAGTATGTCCTAGGGCGCCAAAAATGTAGTCCTAGGGCGCCAAAAATGTAGTCATAGCTGAATTATAACCACCATCCTTGTTAAGAAAGTCAAAGTTTAGTTTTAATGTGCTGGCCTGACAATTAATTGAAGGTCAGATTAAAACAAACATTTATTCTAAAATCCCATGTCATTTTCTCTCAGTGGTAGACATTAGTGATGCGACGGACTAAGCCCGAGCTTTATATTTCATATTATTTTCGGGCTCGGGAGACGGATGAAACTGAAGCCGGAAACTGATTTTTCTGTATCGAAGTTTCGGGATTGGGCTAAAATTTCCACAAAATATTTGGGGCTCGGACTTTGAAAATTGAGCCAGAACTCATCTCTATTAGATATGAGTCTATCATCGATAAACTATATTTAATAAACGCGCACAAATTTGTGAGTACTGTCCATTGTCTTTTGTAGCTCTGGAAAGAGCCCTTTTGGCCATAAAAATGCTATTACATGATAGAAGATAAAGCTTAACTGTTTAGAACAACGAGAGATACATTGCGATATACAGTCATAGGATTTGTGATATATAAAACATATGATTTAATGTATATCGAGTTTTTCTACTTGGCTGTTAATAAATCTATTTGTTTTAAAATGAAGGACGTAAGATTTTCAAACGTTAAAAAAATTTTAAGTATACATATTTATTTATTTTAGGTGCATGTTTATTCGTTTTAAGTGCATATACATAATTATTTTGAGGTTTTTAATACATATTTCGAGGTTTTTAGTGCATATTTTGAGGTTGTTTAGTGCATATTTTGAGGATCTTTAGCGGATATTTTGAGATTTTTTAGTGTATATTTTGCTGGTTTTTTAGTGCATATAATCCGGGCTCTAGTTATTATTAATTAATTACTTATATAATGGGAAGCTTTGGGAAAAGGTGGCCGATGAAAGTGCCGCTGTAGTCCCAGGAGAAATCTGTACAGAGAATAAAAGTGTATGAATGGAAAACAAAGAAAAGAGACAGAAAAACAAGAAGAGAAGGATGTCAAAGACCAGGAGAGAATACAAACGCTCCCAGAATTGCTTCCATTCATGAACACTATATTAATCACTTTTGCTCGCTCTATTCCATCATCACTCCTTTGAATGGTCAACCGAAGTTACTAGATCAGGAAAAGCGATTATTCAAGCAGAAGTCAACAATCAGATACAAAATGTTGACGTACACGACGCTTTGCTGGTTCTCGAATTACGAACGAATTTGTTGTCAGTGGCAAAGTTATGTAACAGGGGTTATACTATTACATTTGGAAAGAACGTTGTTACCATTAAAAATCCCAAGACCAAGATGGAACTGACTGCTGATAGAAAGTACAGTCCTCATTATTTACGTGGAACAAACGTTGAGACTGTGTAGCATACAGGCAAGTCTTTGGATAGTGGTAAAAACAAGATGACCGACGTTATTAAGCGGCATTACAGAATGGGACACTTAAATATAGGGGATCTTATGGGTGCAACGGGATCGGGAAACATTCATGGCTTAAATGTGTTAAAATTCCCGAAAGGAATTTAATTGTTATATTTGCCCGATTAACAAGTTGACCCGTGCGCCTTTTCCGAAGCAATTCGAGCGAATTTCTGAATTATTGGATATTGTTCATTGTGATCTTTGTGGTCCAACGAAAGTCCCATCTTTGGGTAAATCTTACTATTTTATCGTATTTATAGATACTTATTCGCGTTACTGTACAGTAAAATTTCTAAAATGTAAGAATAAGGCACTGGACGCATTTAAGAAAGTTAAGGCATTATGGGAAAATCAGAAATCTACTAAAATAAAGGCCCTCATGAGTGATAATGGGAAGAGTTCATTAATGCTGAATTTGACAATTTTTTTAAAGGTTAATGGGATTGAGCATCGTTTATCCACCCCATATTTTCCTGAACAAAATGGTATTTGCGAGTGAAAAAATAGAGGTTTGGTGGAAACCGCTAGATGTCTTTTATTTCAATCAAAATTACCTTTAAGTTTTTGGGCGGAAGTGATAAATACTGCAAATCACGTGAAGAATCGATGCCCAACAAAAACTCTTAACGGAAAAACCCCGTATGAGTTATGGAATAATGTCGTCCCAAATGTTAGCTATTTTAAAACTTTTGCATACAAAGCATATTGTTTGAATAACTGACTTCAATTTTCCCCTCAATCAAAACAAGGTATTTCTGTTGGTTATTCTGAAAATACGAAGACTTTCCGAATCTATTTTTCCGATGAAAAAGGCTTTTATTTTTCACGAAGTGTTAAATTCTTTGAAAGTGATAATGTGATGAATAGCGGGAACTCCAGCGCATCGGAACTGCGCATTCAGCAGGTGTATATAAGGAGCGATTCTCAATATGTGGTCAAAATTTCTGTTGCATTTTGACTGCGGATATCTTACGTCGACTGTAACAATGCCTCGCCGAAAGATTCGTGCTCATTACGAGCATATGTCAGAGTTTGAAAGAGGTCGTGCTATCGGATTGAAAGAGGCTGGTTGGACGAATCGAAGAATCGCTGGACATGTGGGTCGAAGCGATGCGGCGATTGGACGGTGCTGGCAAGAGTGGGTCAACAACGGCAGATGTCAGCGTCGGGACGGCAGCGGTCGACCTAGGGCCACAACAGAACGGGAAGACAGAGCGATTGTCAGAGCAGCTGTCACAGCACCGGATTCGTCGTTATCAACTATCTAACGTATGGCTCGCACACATGTGACCAACATGACCCTCTGCAGACGACTGAGAGAGCGGAATTTACGCTCGCGCCGACCGTTACGCCGCTTACCTCTCACGCCTTTACACCGTCAAGTCCGATTACAGTGGTGCCGGGCTCGATCAACTTGGAACTGCGCTGACTGGGGACGTATAGTCTTTAGTGACGAGTCCCGTTTCCAACTGTGTCCTGACGACAACCGCAGACGTGTCTGGAGACGTCCAGGGCAGCGTGGGGATCCTGCCCTTACTATCGCACGCCACACATGCCCACAACAGGGCGTTATGGTCTGGGGTGCCATCTCCTTTGATAGCCGGACCCCTTTGGTGGTCATTTCTGGCACACTTACAGCACAGCGGTACGTAGACGACATTCTACGACCGGTTGTGTTACCGTTCCTTTTGCGACACCCTGGACTTACGTTTCAACAAGACAATGCCCGGCCGCACACGGCACGTGTTGCTATGAATTGTCTTCAAGCTTGCCCAACACTTCCTTGGCAAGCTAGGTCTCCTGATCTCTCTCCTATAGAGCACATTTGGGACGCTATGGGAAGGCGATTGCAACCATCCCGGAATGTTGACAATTTGGCAAGAAATTCCGCAGGACACCATCCGGGATCTTTATCAGTCTATGCCACGCCGGGTGACAGCTTGCATCCAGGCCAGAGGTGGACCAACGCCTTATTGACTTCCTCCCTTTGTAACGGTCAAACTCTGCAATAAATCATTCAATTGTTCTGAAATTTTAATCCTTTCTTTTTCTATGTATGTTCTTCATATCCACCAATTTTTATCGCAATCGGACAACTTCTCGGTGCGTCGATTTTTTATTTTTATTTTTTTTTTTTTTTTAAGTGTATGTTCAAATTTTTCCATACATGTACTAGTAAGTCTTTTCCACGTTAACATACAACTTATATTCCAATTTATTCCATTATATGCATCGTCATTTCAGAAAGTTTCCTGTCTTTGATAGTTTCTTGGTATCTGTTTGAGGATTTCAGTTGCTCATCATTTGGTAGTCCATTTGCTTTTATTTCAAGTTCACTATCCATTTAATTTTTACTATCACTCTAGCTGTGCTACTATTTTGCTATTGTTGTGTTATTACATATACAGTGGAACCTGGCAAATGACCACCTGGATAAGGTGATCACTTTTTATAAGAGAGAACTAGTAGGGATTTAATCATGCCTTGACCAAAGTCTGTCATGTATAGTGACCATTGCAGTCCAGTTCCAAAGGTGGTCACTTTAGGCAAGTTATACTGTATATCATAACTTGCTATGTTTTCACATGTATTTTATCACTTAACGTATTCCTACATGTATATTATTGCATTATTTATTGTAATATTACAATGTGTATATTATTACTTGTTGTATTTCTACATGTTTATTTTTATTCACAGGTGGCAGAAACAGTGCCAAGTGCGCCATCGGAAACTGATGGGACACCCTTGTTAACTTCTGCTAAACCCCAAATTAGGCCCAAATGTCCACCGAAACCTCCACCAAAGCCAATTATAATGAAGTCACAAGTCGTGAGAGTTCTACCACCTCAATTTGTACAAGAACACGGCCTCAGGTCGACGACACGCTGCTTTATTGCTGAAAAGCCTGTTTAGAAATTTTCACTATAGTCTCGTTTTTATTTATTAGTGGACAATCTAGAATCTAGACATGTTGATATTCTTTATTCTAGATGTATTAAAATGTTCCTACTGAAGTTATACGAACAACACCACATGTGGTCCTGCTGAGCAAAACGAGTCTTACAAGTTTACTATTCATAACACTCAAGAAATGTGAACTTTGTCGCAATAATAACAGTTGATTAGTGAGTAATGTATGTTCAAAATACGATAGTAAAATTCTGTCATATCGTTACATTTTTCTGGCTGCTTATAACGGCATTTCATGTTTTTATAAGGTGTTGATACGTGAACTCTTGTCTTCGGAGACTCATTGCAGTTTTATAGAGACTCATCTCATGGATTGTAGTTCTAGGAAACTCAACACATTTTCAGGATTCTTTATTTTCTTTCTTAAGGAGTAAATTATTATTATCACGATATTTTTCTGTTCACATGCTTTGACTATGTTTACGTTGTCAGTTTGTAAAAACAAGAACGAGGTATGGTGTGTTTGCAGAAGAATAGTAATGGACACAAATATATATATATATATAGATTTTACGGTAAAGCTGCAGTAGGGATATTGTTGCCTGTTATATATTCGAAAATAGCATTAGTAATACAACTTTTCTGTATGTCTTGTAAATAATTGTACCCGTGAATATTGAAATAACGCAAATGATGTTGTTTTGTAATTGCTACAGAACTTGTTTTTTAAATAAACAAGTTTGATTTGTTGAAACTTGTGCGTCTGGGTTACATTTTCTTGATTAAAAAATAAAGCATCCCATTCCTATAGTGAATTACAGCGCTTGCAAGAACCAAATTATAAGAAAAGAACTATAAGAACTATAAGAATTATAAGAAAAGTAAAATTCCTTAACAGTTGTATTGTAAGGCCTGATTGAATGATTTTTTAGCTAACGTGCAATTAAGTATAGAAAATAATTATTCAAACAGAGATGTTTTTTAATACTGTTTTACTTAATCAAGATATACAAAAGTCTTGAAGAATACAAAATAAATTAAACACAGTAAAAACTGAAAGTCAAACAAAGATGCCCTTGTAAGAATATGAAGTTTTTGAGAAATGAAGGTTTTTAAATGACTATTTAAATTGCCTGAATTATAACATTAACACAACTGCTTAAAATTAATTAACATATTATTTCAAATTAAGGCAAGATGTATGTAGAAGACGCATTGCAGTTTGGTTTTTGAAGCAAACACAGCCTTCAAAATATTCACATTCTTACTCGCTTATTAAAAGCATCACAGTTGAATATTTCGAACTAGCTTTAAAAAAGCTCAAAGTTATTTAACTTATTGATATTTAAAAAAATAACTAATTAACCTCTTTAATTATAATTAATTAAATTCTAAACACAATTACAAGATGCAATAATTTAACTTTGAATACTAATATATTTTTGACATGAAATTTACATACAGAAGTTAAAAGGGTTAATTTAACTAATCAAGTGTAAGTTATTGACTGACAGTTCAGTTTTAAAGATCAATAGATTCAGTTTGATGTCATTTAAGATTAGTAAATGGTTAAGCAACTATACAGAAAATCATTAGAAATCGTTAGGAGAAACCTCCCACATGTTATAACATTTTAATTATTAATATTTAAATCTAGTTCGATCATCTTTACAAAGAAAACTAATGACACACTGAATGCAGATTAACATGTCACTGCTCATTTACATTAATTACTTTGATATTTCCTATACTTTAGAATTAGTCGACATTTTTGCTATATGCTAACTATTTTCAAAATTCGAACGAAAAACATATGGGGAAATTACCCCAGTCACTAAAAATATAATAAAATTTGAATATTGTCTTTGTAGTTGCACAGCACATTCCTTACATTACACAATAAAATAAAGCATATTAAGATTTTTATTACATATTTCTTAACTAATATATTGAAATTACAATTATTTACCTATCATATGCACCTTTTTTTAATGTCAAAAATGAGGGTAACAATTTAATAAGAATTCCATTATGCATTTAACGACTATAACCTGCAGAGTGAGGTCAATTTCACAAAAGACCATAATCGGTTGGGGTTGTTTTTTTTTCTTTTTGAGGGGAACTTTGATTTCTTGTAGATAATAAGTCAGACCCACAAGGCTGAAATCCTTGTTATATTCATATTAAAAGTCAAACACACAAAAAATACATCATTCATAATGCAGTTATGAAAAATAGCACAAAATACAATTTTATACAAATAAAAAAAATGGCAGTTGTTTTTGCTAAAAAAAAAGCGGGGAGGGGGAGGAATGTATAAAAATTCTGTGGCAGTATTTGCTGATAAATGGTCAAACAAGCATGGTTCGGAAAATAAAATAAAAAAAAAAAGTTCACAAGTACAATATTCCTGAAATTACAGCGTGTGCTATCTTCTCATGTAATTGCCAATTTCGGTAACCTAGAGGATCAAAACAAATTGTTAATTTCAAATATTTACTGCAATGACGTTAGTTTTATATGTTCATTGATGTTAGTTCCATACATTCACTGATGTTAAGTTTTATATGCTTATTAATGTTAGTTTCACAGCCATGGAAGTATCAATAGTTTGAGTAGGAACTATAATTTTACAGCATTATAATTTGCTCAATTTAAAAGAATTAATTTGCATAATCACATTGGTATAACTAGGGGAGGGGCATGGCTTTGCCCTCCTTCAAAAATTACAATTGAACGTTATGTGCCAAGCATCGGGTGGGTGGGAGGGGCTAGTTCCCCAGAATTTGCTATGCTTATACCAAATACAATACAGTGAAACCTCACATTAGCGATTCCTCGTCGGACCAAAAAATTTGGCCATAAAAGAGGGGAGTTATTCTGAAGTAGCTGAAATATATTTCAATCATTTAAATACTTCATTTTGAAACCTACATATTTTTGAGCACATAAGACAAGTTTAAGATAACGAACGTAAGCATTTATTAAATATAACAAGTAAATTTACAACAAAGCGTTAAACATGTAAATTTACAAGAAAGTGTTAAACATGTAAATTTACAAGAAAGTGTTAAACATGTAAATTTACAAGAAAATGTTAAACATGTAAATTTACAAGAAAACGTTAAACATTAAAATTTATTTGCCTTGGAAAAAAAATTTATCAATATGTTTGGTGTATTTTCCTCACCAGTCCTCCTCCTTCAAAATGTATTTTTAATTGCGAGATTAAATCCCCAGTTTTCCGTCGCTATGCTTACAGGACATATGTCATAGTCGAGTAAGCGATAATCCTAAATTTAAAAAGCAGTAGTTTTGTATCGATAATTGTTTATTAGTTTGTGTTCAGTGCATCTACTACATGATTATTTATCAAAATCTTTATTAAGTTTTAGTCATTTGAATCGGCAAATCAATTGCTACTCTTTGCTAATGGGAGGGGGGAAACTCCCCTTAGCTCTCATCCCGTTTATTCTTAGTTTTCTGTTGTGAGAAATGCCATGACGGTACAAGTTCAAAGGTATTTTGTCTGTATAGGAGTATAATGAATCATGAAAACAGTGTCCGCATCTGAGGGTGACCGCTAAGCAAGGGTTTGAAATACATTATTGTAAATCAGTTTCTGCTGGGGAAATTCTAATAACCATAAAAGCGGGATGACCTTATCTGAGGGGGTGTCTGTTAAGAGGAGTTTCACCTTGTATTATACCAAATATCTCAAAGAGGAGACTTTTGGTTACAGTTTTATGGTTACCCTTTAAAAAAAAACTATAATTCAGGACCATGTACAGGGTTTCAAAATGCAGGTTAACAAAAAGGGGAGAAAGATGTCAAAAACACAATTTTATAACAAATGTTATTGTACAGCTAATGCTTTTTTCTTCAAATGGTATTAACCCCTTCCTCTTGTACACGGCTTTAAAGTAATTCATATATAACTAAATGCCTTTACCTCGCAAAATATAAAAATGTAGACATATTATAAAAATAAGAAATGGAATGTTGGTTTTTCCAACGTTAATAAAACAATGAAATTTTTGTTAATTATTAAAAATTATCACTTTATATTAATAATAATAAAAAGAATATAACCTTGTAAATTTGAAGTTAAATAGGGTATCTTCTATGCTTTTCATAGATTTAGGAGTTTGTTTTTTTGATAATCCTAAAGTCCGACACCGAGACACTGGAGCTATACAAAAAAAAAATATATACATATATATAATAATAATAAGTAAACATTATTTGTAATTTACAAGTACATTAATAAAATCATTCAAATAAAGTTTCACAGTGCACTTGAATACCGATATTCTTGCCATATCATTATTCCCAATGTGGTTAGCACATGAAAAATTTGTTCTGTATAGTTCATTAGCCTTATGGCACGAGGATCATGATGTGCTGGAACCTACAGCATTCCAAGGAACCTTGAGATTTTATGAACCTCTTACGGTCTAAGGAACCAAACCCTGTACTACAATCAACAGTTAGTTGGCAAGAGTTCGTTTTTGTTGACACCGTTGGGAGTGAAACCCCAGACAACGGTGCTTTAGACGAACACATTACCACTGCATCACCGCAGAGTCTTGAATCAATACAGAAAATCAAGCTAATTAAAAAGGATAGGAAAAATATATAATTCTTACTTTTTTTAATTGCTGATTTAACCGGCTGAAACAGGAACTTCTTGAAGCTTTCGCTAGGAGGAGAGTTTGTGGTGCTACATGCAAATGGATTTTTATGGCTTTCTATTGGAAGCTGTGTTAGATCGGTGTCTTCATTCGCATAAGAATCCGTCATTTCTGAATCTTCACTTATTGCAGAACACGGGAGTCCGTCATCATCATCTTGCAACGATGATTCCGAATGACAACCCAGCCGTTCATCATCTATCAGCATTTCACAATCAAAATCTTTCTGTTGTACACTTAATGTTTCGCTGATCTCAGGAACACTGGAGACATTTTCTTTACTATCCGTATCATTGAGCAGTGAAGAATTATAGTCTTCTACAATACCACTATCATGATCTTTACTGGGGCGTAGAACAGGGGACGCAAGAGTCTGTTGCTTTGCAGATATGTCTTGATACTCACTATCGATGGAATCCAGCCATGGTGCTTTACTTCCTTCATTTTTGCCTTGGGCATCGTTATTAACAAAGAACCTGAAAATCCAGACACAGTCAACAAATAACAGAATACAAACCCTATAATTTTGTAGTATATTTCCGAATATTTCCATATGATTAAGCTGTAGTATATTGCAATATACAGTAGAGTCTCCATATAACGAACTTCCATTTAACAAAGTTTTCTATTTAATGAAATTTTCGGCGGAACCTTGACTTTGAATGGCACTAACATGTAAATTTGTCTCCATATTACGAAAAACAATTTCTATATAACGAAGTTCTTTTTATAAAGAATTTGATTTTTTTAATTTACCTTTTACAATTTTTCAGCGGGATGGTTAGCTAGAAGGGATAGTTGAGGATTTTAATCAAGGACGGACGGAGGTGAGGTAGCCTTCTGTATAGTAGACATAGGGTCAGTTGTGATAAATAATTCTATTGTTCTAAACTGGGAACTTTGAATCGGCGGGGATGTATCACTCTGCAGGTGTGGCTAAGCCACGAAATTTGCTTCTCGCATATACGTGTTGCATTGTTGAAGAAAATGTTATAGATGACGTGTTCCGATATTTACAAAAGTGTGAGAATTTCTATAAATAAAACGTTTTTAACAAGATACTTGTACAAAGCAAAATTAGTGATTATTTCTCTGTTTCAAATATGTTGTATGAGGATCATACAGATATAAAGTAATCCTCAGTCTTTACTTTTGTTATTAATTTGTACGTACTTGTATACGAAAAATATATAAATTCGTAAAAAAAGAAGAGTCTACTGAATTTAGTTTTTACTGTCCAAATTTAGCTTTTTTCATTTTATCGAAATTAAGTTTCATCATTTATGTTAATTTCTATTTAACGAATTTTCCTTATAACGAAGTTTTTCAGAGGAACGATGGCACTTCGTTAAATAGAGACTCGACTGTATTTTAGTATGACACAATACATTGCATAATTAGACAATGTACGATCAATAGCAGGTATAAAAGACACAACCACTACTTTGAAACTTCGTGATTATTCCTTCCTATGAGCTTATAAGTGATTGGTAATAAGAAAGATCGATATAATATAATGCTTAGATCTCACCAAACACTGGGGGTATATTTTTCGGAAATGAAGCATTATGCGAATCATAATTCTTCAAGGTTACTATGACGTTACATTAACAGAGCATACATGAGGAACTCTTGATTAATAAAGCACAACGGAAAACAACTAATCTATGAGCTAAAACAGTGGTCGCCAACCTTTCGGACCTCATGAACCACTAAATTCATAATTTTAAATCCCCCAGGACCACATTTCGTGAATTTAGTGCAATATAAAGGTGGAAATTGTCATTCAGAATATGAGAATTTCTTAGAATATTATTTTTGTTTTATTATTAATAAAACATTAAAAATGCAAATAATGTCCAGATTTTGCTGCAGACCACCAAAATTTTCTCGCGGACCACCGGTTGGCGACCGCTGAGCTAAAGAACTGTAGTTTGAGCCAAAAAACGTGGATGTTGAACTTTAATTCCATTGGACAACTATCATTACAATGTTTACTGCAGTATACGTCGAATTTTTATAAGGGGGAATAACAATTTTATACATACATTTTATAGCAAAACCTCCCTTAACAGATATGGCCACCTCATTTTCATGGTCAGATAACAATTTTCCAACAAAATATTCACTCATAATATTGCTCCTCGTTTATGGACACAAATTTTACTGTATATACAGTAAAACCTGTTTATCTCAAATAATCTATATTTTGCTTCATTTTCAGTCTAAATTCAATGTGTATTTCCATGTTTATCACGAATAATTTTCTTCTAAAACCTGTATACCTTGAAATATGGACTAAATACAAATTGAAAGCTCACATCCAATGGGTGGTAGAACAGAAAAATAGCAAGGGCAAGTCCCATATTTCTCAGAAATCTACAGATAGACCATGACTCCCTCCTGCACTTTCATTAGGGACTGGGAACTTCGGACAATGGGGGGGGTTAATAATACACAACCGGTCAGTTTTACCCTTCTTTTCTTGGAAACTGTTTCATTTAGCTTGCGAAATTTGAGGGGACCGAAAACACAGAAAATCATTTCATTGCATGTAGTATTCCATGTGCTAGTTACGATTCGTTTTGTTGTGTTAACAGACGCAAATAGTGAGCATGAAAAAAAAGTTTAATGTTCTTTCGATGGAAGACAAAATTTATATCTTTAATTTTTTATATATTGGCTAGGACGGATTTGCAGCTATTTCTAACCTCCAGAAAATTGTCCAGTTAAAAATAAGTCAAGTGTCAGAAGCCACTAACAAACTATTTTTGCTAAGGTATGTTAAAACTGCTTTATCTATGCCCATATACTTGTTATCATTAGTAAAGTGCCTTCAACACAATCTGTATATATATATTAACTTGTATATCTCGTATTTTTTCTCCATGTGAGATTCGAGACAGGTAAGTTTGACTGTATATATACAATGGAATCTGGTAAAGTAACCACATTTTACAAAAGACTGGTAGGTACTTGCCTATACTAATCTGTCGTGGATAGTGACTACGTGTTAATACATCTATGGTGACATTGCAGTTTAGTCCCAAAGGTGACCACTTTAAGTAGGTCCTACTGTATATTATATTGTAGCCGTATGTAAACATTATGTAAAAATCTGAAACTTTCACCCCCCACCACATGTATAAAGAAGAAAATTATAATCCACAAACTTCTCTATTAAAGAAAGAACAGGGCAGGATTTTAAACTCGCCGTTTACTATTACAAAATTCAAGAGCAGCCTGGATCATCAAATAGGAAGAGTGCTCTAATAGTATTCCACCCGAATTTTTGATTAAACTTGGTCAGAAGGCAGTAAAAGTGCCGCTGAAATTAACATGATCTGAGAAAAGAAAAGGGCCTTCATACGAATGATGGAAAGCTGAAGTTATTTATTATAATTATTTATTGTTATATATGTTATTCCTGTTTTAAAACCTAGGAAGAACCCTAGAGATCCAAATACCTACAGACTTACTTCCTTCATAAGTGTCATGTACAAACTAGGTGAGTGACTAATTGTAAATAGGTTCCTATTTTGCATGGGGTAAAACTGCATTTCAAATCAACAGGTTGGATTTAAAGTGCAGTTGAACAAACTGCTTGTCCATCACAGAAAATATAAGATGGCTTTCACCACAGAGTGCACTGACAGCAATAACCGTTGAAACTATCTTTGATAGATATCCAAATGATTCTTAGTTCCCAGTATACACTGATGGCTCTGCCGAAGATGTTATGAGAAATGCTGGAGCTGGAATTTATTCTAAATACTTTTTATTACATAGTGCAGTGGGAATCTATTGTGACAACTTTGATGGAGAAGTGGAAGCAGTTGCTTCAACTATTGATGAGATCGTTGCTTGTTCTGGAAACAAAGTCATCGTAAGTGACTCACAAGCGGTCACCACTGCACTCATATCTCAATGTTGCAATGACTTTCCAAGTGTAGAGTCGAGTACACTGTTGTCGAGAGTCCATGAGTCCCGCAACTAACAGTGGTAAATCAATTACATTCAAATAGATACCAAGTCATTTAACGTATTTGGTAATGAAAAGGCAGACCAACTTGCCAAGCAGGGGTCATATCTGCAACAACCTAACCTTCCAGTTGAACTTTAAACAGTTAAGGGGACATAGGACTTTTAAAATCTTCAAAAAATCGTTTTTGTTTTTAATTATTGTTAAAAAAGTATGCACTTTTTTGAACATTTTAAAACAAACCCGGTGAAAATCGACTGAGTATTACGCTCAAGGACAATGAAATTATAAACACCAGTAGTATATTATTTAAAGGCAAATAAAACTTTGAAGCTTGTTTTCACGAAACGTACTTTATGAAGTTTGCACGCATATTTTCTGAAAAACAGTTTAATATAATTTAACGACACCTTCAGAATAGCTTTAGCTTATGAAGCTTTAGTCTCTCTAGCTGAAAGTTGCCATATATACTGCATTTTGTAAACATGAGGTAGATTCATAATACCAAAAAATTACATAAATATCAT
>QLNU02014802.1:127161152-127193512 GCA_006491805.2 Dysdera silvatica | reverse complement strand
GCCATATCATGCTTTTGCATATTTCTCTATTATTTCCCATAAATAAGAACAATTTCGACTTTTTTCTCTATAGACATGTAATTCATTTTTAACAAAGAATAAACTAAAGCTCAATAAACTAATTTACCTTAACACTTAAGCGCTAACTTATAAAGTACTTACATTAATTAGATGGCTGTGTGCATGTGTAAGACGGAATTAGATAAAAAAAAAAAGCTGAATAATTATGGCAAGCAGCCATCTTGCTTTTGTACCAATTAGTACCTCGCGCAATATCTCGTTTTTTTAGAGAATATAATTCGGTGGCCTGACTTATCAACCAACCCTATGTATGGTGCACCATTGTGCATACAAAATCTCTCCAAATACAGCATACTTAATTTCTTGCATTTGTTAAATACTAAATTATTTGTATATGATATATAGCATGAATTTCTCAATTGAAGCTTACTTTTTAAATATATCTGAAACAAAGAGCTAAATTGGAAAAAATAGTTTTATACATAATGGACTGTCATAAGGAAAGCTTTTTCTGATCAAGGAACATTTTCTGGCACTCAGAAACAAAAACTTATTTCAAACAACAAAGTAAAAGCAGCGGAATCTAAAGAGAGGATATAATAGTGTTCTAAATAAAAATTGATAGAAGTCTTCTGAAGTTGGAGGAAAGGAACACACAAAAAAGGAAACAAATTTATTGGGAAATGAAAGGGAGGAATATTAAAATAGGGTCCGTCAATATGAAAGAAGAGGAAGAAACTAGAATATACGAAAAAATGTCTATAAGAGGGACATTTTAGAGATAGTGAAAAAGGTGACATCACGATGGAGTGTTTGGTGCTATCCCAGTGAAAGGGATGTTTATTGCAGGCGAAGACTTCAGGAAGACTTACGTTTGTTCATTACTTCTCTAATGTGACCCGTTTTTATTTGAATGCCACCTGTAGCCATCTTATGTATAATGGCAGTTCAAGATCAAGGATCGTACATCAAGATTGAATTTTTACGTGATAAAAACAATACGAACATTTACAGTCACAAACATAGAGTTCTCAAAATTATTAAGCACATGTTATGTGCATTTATACATTACATACATTACCATATTACATGAGGAATGCGATACTTTAAATCTCCTTTCAACCACAACTTAACTAATTTGTGCATAACCCCCAAACAAACCAGGTGCATGTATTCGAACGGTATTTGTGAAACTATGCCAAAATCTGGGATGGTTTCAAGAATGAAATTACCCGTGTGATGACCTACTTGCAAGCGATCTTTAAAAGAATCATCAGTTTTCTCAAGGCAATTGATTTCAGGAAAATATATTCTATTCTTCCCAAATTCTTTTTCTTGAATATATTTTCCACAACCAAAATGGCCTCTAATGCATGCAACAGATGTTCTCGCAGGAGTATCGCAAATTAAGCCCACTCATTTGATTTTAAAAATCTGATCACCAAAGCTGAAATTTTCCCTCATCACTAAATTTAATTCTCTTACGAAATCCGATAACAATTCATTCGCATCACTGGGTTTTGAATGACCATGGTAACAGCCCACAAGAAACACAATTTTCCCCTCTATGTTTGACACCGAACACAAAATTGGCCACAATTGACTGCACGAACTTCTGGCTAAAGGTAAAGGTAAACCGTTTACACTAATAAATAACACTAGTGTTTTAGGACAATTTACCTCTATGCTGGTCAAAACATTTTTCAAGCCAGATACCAAGCCGAAATAACAATATAATCATGGTATTACCAACTTAACGACAATTTTCTTCGGAGTTTGTAACAAAGTGCGAGAATCTCGAGGCAATGAGAATTCGAAGCAAGTATGCTCTTTTAATATGTGAAGGAGCTTATTTAAATATGAGTGAGTAATATCATATTCGACAGCCCAACTCGCTAGCCTCTGCGGAAAATTAACAGTATCGGCGGTGGTTGTCCGAGTTCCCGTTGAAGCGGAAGCACGATCGTTACTTGTAGGATGGGAAAACTCAGCCGAATTGCAATTTTCTGAACTACTACCTTCGGAAGACAAACGATTATTGTCAAACTCATCTAGATCAGCTGTCGAAACGTTGTTATTTACATTACCTGCTACTAGGCCTAACTGATGAACAGGAACATTACCCGCTACAGCAGCTAACTGTTTTTCGACAATCTTGTTTAAATTACGGCGCTGTCGACGCTGACCTAACTTAGGTCTTTTAAGTAACATAATAAGTAATTACATCAAAGCAAATTCCAAAATAAAACGAACTTACTTTAAAATATAGAAATGCTTTTACGATAATCAAACAAAGCAGATAGCAACTATAGAAAGCACAGTTTTGAAACGAAAATTACTGCACATGCGCAGATTTTTTTTTAAACCAATAACAAGCAAAGTATCCAATTCATCCAAAAAGCATATCTGCTGAACCTCCAGCAAACGTTCATCTAGTTTACATCCACGACGTACGTCTAGTGGACATCCATCATGGAACTGAATGGGATAAGCTTTTTAGCATACATCCAGTGAATGCGCATTTTGGACGTTGACGTCTTATCGACGTAATGAAACTCAGATCAACGAAATATGGATGTATACATGCGTGTTGTGGTCTGGATATGAGTTTAAATTTACTACCGTACACAAGGGATACCATCTGCTATTGTGCCTATAGTCTGTATTCGTCTTAATCGGGCCCTGCTCTTGGACCCCAGTTGGTGCCAGTTTTACGGATAATAATCGATTCCTAGCGTTTCAGTTCAAAAAATATTTTTTCCTGCATATTTTACAAAAAAAAAAAAAAATCGCCTTAGAATAAATAATTGCACAAATGTATTATCATACAATAATTTAAAAAATATGACTTCTAACGATTGAATTTGCGCTGTCTCTCGGATGTTATTATAAAAGATTTCCAATACAGTTACAACTTCTGCCCATGGGAAAGCCAAATGTTGAAAGCCGGTCCTGACAAAATTTTGTTGAAATGGTGTATGGGGTGGTGGTTATTGTTAATTCTGCAATAAAAATATGGGAAGGATGGCCGCTAAATTGCTTCCGTATGCTAAGGAGAGTGCTGGAAGATGTCTAGAAATAGGAAATAAGGAACTGGAAAAAGAACTATTAATAAAAAACTGATGAACAGATAGACCCTACCCCTTCCCAAATTTTTTAAACTAATCGTAGGCTAGGAATTTGTCACGTGGAAAATAGGTGGGGTTTCATGGTGAAAGCAAAGAGCATAGAGGAAATATAGAGTAAAACCTCTCTTAATGACTACATCTATTCAGAGACTCTCTTTTAATTACTACTTTTTTTGGAAACGCATTTTCTCCCCACCCCATAGTCTTAATGCTAAATTTACTTCCACTTAGGGACCACTTTTCTGAGAGACCAGTTTTTCACGATCTGACAATGGCGGTCTCCTTAGGGAAATTTTATTTTATCTGTATTCCTTGGTGAAAGGGTGTGATCATGGAATAATTACCATAGGCATAGAGTTATATGGTCTCTTGGAGCCCGAGGCCCCCCAATAACTTGAAATAATTTGCAATTTTGCATATATGGCAATGTATAAATGTCAAAAATACAGGATGTGCTTGCCCCCCCCCCCTATAATTTTGAAAACTCTACGTTGATCCGCGAAAGACAGTCACTCAGAAAGGTGTTCGCTGAATGGAGGTAAATTTAGTATTGCGCTTATGAGGAAGGGAGGAAATCCGTTTCCAAAAAAAAAAATGGTCGTAAACGGAGGTTTTACTGTATTTCTTTTCAAAGCACCAACATATCAATCCCCATTCGTGACTCTGTTCAAAAAAATTTCAACAAACACACCCTTCACAAAAGAATATAGATACAGTAAGACCTCTCTAAGGCGATCGACGTCGTCTCCGTGAAAACGCGGTAGCTCAGAAAAGTGGTCTGTGAATCAGGTACATTTATGGGGCGGCTAGTAAACCGTTTCCAGAAAAGTGCTTATTAATGAGGTGGTCTCTGAGTAGAGGTGGTCTTTGAGGTTTTTACTGTATATTCCCAGTATGTTCTTTGATTTCACGTCGAAACCTCATCTACTTTTCACGTCACAAATCACTACATATCATTGGTTAAGAAAATTTCGAGAGTGTCAGAATCTATCTGTTCCTAAAAAGTGGACTTTCTCTCAATTTCAACTTTCTTCGGGGCTGCAAGTGCAAGTCTCCTTTCCGGGCATTAGGCTCTTCACTTGAGGGTCGAGATCACTCTGCATGCACTCGTTAACTTCTATTTTAATGGTTCTATTCAATCAGGGGAGGCTGGAGGTTGATTTTGAACTCGGGCAGCCTGGCACTGATTACTGTTTGGCACTATCCCCACCCCAATCCGGCGAAAACAGGAGATTTTCACAGATGCACAGTGAGCCATATGCCCTATAAAAGTGGCCAAAAGTCTCTGAAAGAATTTCTCTAAAGTTTCCTTTAACATTTTTCTAAACTTGTTTCTTCTTAAGAGATTTTCTACTGTTCGGCCTGTTGAAAAAAATTTGAACTTAACTTCAGTTTGGCGCCCTCAGCCAAACGGGGCAGCCGCCCCCTGCATTCGATCAAAACTAAAAATATAGAATCTCGCATGTAGAATCAATTATCCTGACGTTGTCCTGCTTATCATGGCTATCTTACCGAATTAACGAAGCTATGTGTTGGGGCCACCTTTCTTTAACATTAGTGGTGTGCCGAGAGAGAGTTTTACGGATTTTTCTATTGAGTTTGTCAATAAAGTGTTGCCGAGGGGAAAGTGCTAAAATTGAACCCGACCCCACTAACCCAAACCTGTTGTACAGTAAGGTGTGGAAGATATGCCGGCACGTGTGTCTTGTTTAGTTTGTTACTTTCAGTTTCGAATTTCGTCTTTGTTGTACAAATTAATATCATGGACCCCTTAAGCATAAGACGTGCAGTGTCTTCACTGCAACGGAATTTTCCGACAGTAGTGAAGGATTTAGTTTCAGCGTTTGAGGTAGGTTTTCTTTTGCATTATATTAAAATAACATAATAATAACGTTATTTTTTCGAGTTTTCCATCTTGCATTTCATTATTTTATCATTATTGACTTTCTATAGCATTCCGGGATAAACATTGTTTTTGACGGCATTTTTGTCAAAAACCATTGCCCTGCAGAAATGTAAATTATGGGCTGAAATATGGTTAACGTTCTTTCTTGAAGTTTTGGCAGTGCAGGCGTGGTTTCTTGACACCTTTATTAATGCCTAAATTCAAGCAAACATCGTTGAAAATAAATTAAAAAAAAAAAAAAATCTTCCCCCACAATGGACTTTACTAATTCACGAAAAATTCCTAATGTGCCAGGTATCTTGGATACAGCATTTCCGTATGTGCATGGCTCCCCCTCTCTAACATGTCAGTTAACCACAAAAGCATGTGCTGTTTTCCGCGGAAACAAAAGCAACATGGGCGCTATTGCAACCCCCCCCCCCTCAATAGAATGTTTTGCAATGTTCTGCATCAAGCCTTTAGCTCAGTGGTTCCCAACCCTTTTCAAGCCGCGACCCACTTTTATATATATTATATGTATATTATATTTATATATATTATATTAATTATATGTACATATTAATCTAGATTATAATGTTAACAACCATTAGTAGAACAATGCAATGTGTGTAGCCATGTTGAAATATAAAAGTGCGGGTATGAAATTAATTCTTTATAAATATAATTGGGTGACAGTACGAATTACGTTACTCCAAACTCGCTCTATCCTCTTGAAAACGCTGCAAATTTCGCTAGATTGTGGTGTCAAGTGAGAGTGTGACGTCACATAAGTGTGTATGAAGCTGAAACAAGCTGTGAGTGAGTGCGTCATGTTTTTTTCAGATGCGAGGGGATTTTGGTGGTAGTACAGATACTGTCCCACAAGATCAATTTTCCCCTAGAAACATGAAGGAAAGTCGCTGTAGGCCGGGTTTTGACGTCAGAAATTTTAACACGTGATGTCCCACAGGGTGGAGCATCATACAGTGTTTCTCTGTGGCGGTGGTAAGACGTTTATGGAAGTATTGCAGTGCTTAGGAAGACGTCGGAACATTTCAATGTGAAGTTTTTTTTGTTCAATTGCGGTTGAAAGGGAAGAGGAATGTTGTTGGATTGGTTTGTGGGAGAAGGTTTATTTGGTTTGGAGTAGAAGGACCCGATTTGCAAAGTGTGCTGGTATGCTAGGCCTAACGTGGATGACTGTGTAGTTAAAGTGGTGAAGTTATCCGGCAGATAAAAGTTAGTATGCCATTTTTATTTTGTTTGCTGCACTGAGAAAAAGGAGCAGGGGGAGGGGAAGAGATGGAGGAAAAGAGGAGAAAGTGAACAAGAGGAAAGGTTAAGAGGCGAAGGGGGTGGAGGCTGGGAGTAGAAAGGGATTCCAAGGGTAAGGGGGAGTAGGAAAAGACTGCCAAGAAAACAGGGATTGGGAGGTGGAGAGGGGAAGGGGGAGGAGAAAGAACATGAAGAGGTTAGAGGGGAGGGGTGAAGGAGAGAGAGCTAAACAAGGGGTAGGAGTGAAGAGAGAGAGAGGGTGGTGTGAAGGCTGGGAGTAGGATGGAGGAGGGAAAGGAAAGGGGCGGAGCCTGTGTACTGTGACATAAGCAACATGGTGGCAAGCCAGGACAAAGTTGCCATGCTGGTTGGAAACACACACTTCCCACTAAAAACGAAATGGGACAGTATCTGTATTAGCGCCGGGATATTTTGCGAATTGGTATTTTGGCGCTAGTACAGATACTGTCCCATTTCGTTTTTAGTATGAAGTGTTTCCAGCCCAGATGGCAACTTTGAGCTGGCTTGCCACCATGTTGCTTATGTCACATTACAGACTCTGCCCCTTTCCCTCCTCCATCCTACTCCCAGCCGTCACTCCTACTCTCTTCTTCACTCCCACCCCTCTAACCTCTCTCTCCTTCATCCCTATCCTTCTAATCTCTTCCTCATGTTCCTTCTCCTTCCCCTCCCAACCCCTGTTTTCTTGGCGGTCTCTTCCTACTCCCCCCTAACCCTCTAATCCCTTTCCACTCCCAGCCTCCATCCACTTCCTCTTTTCTTCCATCCCTCCCCCTGCTACTTTTTCTCAGTGCAGCGAACAAAATAAAAACGGCATACTAACTTTTATTCCTTTTTATCTGTCAGATAACTTCACCTCTTCAACTACTCCGTCATCCACGTTAGGCCTGGCATACAAGCGCACCTTGCAAACCGGGCCCTTCTACTCTGAACCAAACAAACCTTCTCCCACAAACCAATCCAACAACATTCCTCTTCCCTTTCAACCGCAATTGAACAAAAAAATCCATATTGAAATGTTCCGACATCTTTCCAATCGCTGCAACACTTCCATAAATGTCTTACCATCATCACAGAGAAACACCATATGATGCCCCACCCTGTGTGACATCACATGTTAAAATCGCTGATGTCAAAACTCCGATTACAGCGACTTTCCTTCTCATTTCTAGGGGGAAATTGAACTTGTGGGACGGTATCTGTACTACCACCGGTATTTTTCCTGTATCAGTGAGAGCCTAGTGGGGAGGTGCCACTACCACCAAAACATCAGTAAAACACGGAGTAGTACTCTCCCGCTGTTAAAACGGCAAAAAAAGCAATGGCAGCTAGTCACTGTCTGCCAATTAACAGGTTTTAGAGTTCTTGGAAACACTGCTTTAGATTCAGCTTAAATAGTGCTAGATTTAGTGGGTAACGTAAGGTGTAACAGTGCCAATAATTGCAACTAAAAATAGTTGCGGCGAACCCCAGGTTGGGAACCATTGTTTTAGCTGATCAAAAATGTTCGGCAGGAGATGCATATGTTCGTATATCTATTATACACATTTTTAAATTCTTGGCGCAGTATAGCCCAGATGCTCTTGCGCCATAAAAAATCCAAACAAACAAACATTCCTTTTTAACAGAAATGCAGAAAACATTTGCCGGACTGCATTTTTTCTTTCTTTATTTATTTTAAGAAAAAAAGGGGGGAAAAATCCAGACAAAATCCACCACCTTGGTGGGTGATATTTTTCAAAACCGCCAAAACGGTTGCCAACGGCCATAGTGACGGTCGGTCATGATGGATTGTTGAATTTGAGATGCTCTTTGCACCCAATAATTTTTCCCAAGCAGGAAATTCCGTGTTGAACAGTTCTGCCGTAATGCCAAGTACTGG
The DNA here is from genome assembly GCA_006491805.2 of Dysdera silvatica. Classification (NCBI taxonomy): domain Eukaryota; kingdom Metazoa; phylum Arthropoda; class Arachnida; order Araneae; family Dysderidae; genus Dysdera; species Dysdera silvatica. The sequence continues at coordinate 127,185,300 of QLNU02014802.1, read as the reverse complement.
GCTAAAAAAAAAAGTCTAAAACCCAACAGTCTATTCAAGGAAAAAGAGGTGAAAGTATAGAGAAGGAGAAAGAAGTATGGGAGAAGTAGAAGAGAATGGAGGAGGATGAGAGGACAAAGAATGAAGAAAGGAAGAGAGGAGAAAGAAGGTGGAGGATAGTAGGGATGCCAAATAATAAACTAAACTCACCTAATTAGTTTTGTTGGTTGTTTGTGGTGAAAAGATCATTTTGATAGCTTCCAAGAAGGCAGGATACATTTTGAAAGACAAAAAGGTGGTAAATCAATCTAATTTTTTCATTTCTTTTTGGACTCATATATTCATTCACAAGCAAACTTTCATACATCAGCTAATCACAGACTTCCTTCCAACTAATTCCAAACCATATAACAAAAACAAATTCACCCGATCAGACATGTTGAATTGAACAAAAGGGGTTATCCGAGATAGTATGCTGCGAACGGTTACACTTGAAGGGAGGGAGAGAGAGGCGAATAGGAATTATGGAATATGGAGGGGAAAAAACGACAGTGACGCTATCACGATATGCTTAACAGCGAAATTAGAAACTAAAACTCCCAAAGATTGCTATAAAGAGCAATAGCAAGGCAGAGAAGTGGGTTACCATATTGGCAGTGGAATCACCTTGGAATTAAGTCTGAATTATCGCCGAAAAAATTTATTCATCCCTCAATTGTTCTGAAGTGAAGCTGTTTGTGATGTGCGTTGCACTTTTTAGCATATTCTGCTTTGGGGACATCCCCCATAGGCATCCCAGAATTATATGTGGGGGGTGCACCCAGGAAAAATTCCAATTGAATAATGTTGTTGGACTATAGTTTCTTGTGGATTCAGTCTTTTTTCCCCCTTTTTTCATAAGCCAAGGGGGTGCAAGTGCTCCCCCCTCTCGTGGTACCCATGACGTCCCTTTAGGGTTGTCTAAAAAAATACAAGTACCAAAAACTTGTGCCTATTGGGTAGTTTCCCATTCTACTGGTATTACTGAATTCAGAAATACCTTTTATTTGAAATTGGATGTCATCTCTCTCTCATCAGCCCTTGAATTTACGTTTCCCGAAAACGGCAAAACGAATTTTTGGTCTGAAGACCCAATAACTTCCACAAACATACAGATACAGAACTCAGAGTAGACTTTTTATGTAGGTATTAACAGTATCTACAACTCTTGTATGCAACACAACTTGATTTAAATACACTGCGTGGTGTTTGAAGTCAGAAAACTAAAAAAAGACTGTTCCAACGTGTATTTATGCTCCCGGTATATCATTTATTTAGTTGAAATGCAGCATACTTACCTACCATTGCTACAGTCCCCATCTATTACTTTATCAGTTATTCAGTGTTGTTTTCTTGAAATGTGGATACTTCGACGATGATTTTCAACTCTCTGTAACAGAGCCTGCTGCTAAGCAGGATCAGTAGTGATAATTGTCACGAAGTCAGATACCAGTTTCACTCCACATTCTGTCATATCATTCACGAGCTTCACAAAATGCACATAATTATCCGCAATATGAAATTCCGGATATGATAACCAATTTTCAGTTGACTTAGAAAGCCATTCTATGCCGATGTTCATGCTCTGAAATAGCATATGCGATTCTGGGCCAATTAAGTCCACAAGTCTCGTATCACTGTAGATTTTCCTAAAAACGGGCTTGCCTAAACGAAGATGTTCTGGTACTGGAGTAGCTAGTATTTTTGATGCAATTTCCTGCTTCAAACTGCTTATAAGACAGTTTGCTGAACATGGCAAATAGAACAATCTCCTCCGTGAGATATTAACGGTGCTTCTCCATTTTATGGAGGACCACCTCTTCAACTTTGCAATTCTACATCGCGATAGGCAATCATATCCTTCAAAAGCTGGGGGGTCGTTTATGGGGGCGTCAGCCCCAATGCTGGTTTTCACCACATTGATGTGTAGAACAAGCTTAAAAACATTCATTCCCTTCAGTTTTTTAACCATCTGGATATCATATGTCATGTGATCTTGAAACATGTACATTTTGCCTGCATAAATATTGCATGCCGTCCATCGAGCCTGGTGAATTACTGTAGCCTTTTTTTTTAACCTATAAGTTCCTTAGGGATAATTTATGCTCAGCGATATTCTTTGACTTTACACTCATTTTCGATTTTTAAGTTTGCTATCAATTTTTGATCACGAAGACTACGCAAAACACGATCAGTACCATAGAATGGGGGTAACATTGGCATGTGGGGTAACTTTGACAGATTTCTATAAAAACGTTTTATCTATTTTTTTTTTTATACCCAACCATTTGATTTTGTTGAATAAAGCCGAAAATCATGAATTATGCAAGTCAAGGGTAACTCTCAGAGAACAATGAAAGGGGAGTGAGGAGATGAAATAAAGAAAAACCAGCGCCCCTATGGGATATTTATCCTATGTGCATAGCTGGTGTATACCGGAAAAGCATAGGGGCGATGCTTTTCCTCAGTATAGGTTGCATCGTTGGCATTTTAGTATGTAAAGGCTTCTTGTGATGATGAATACAAAGATGAAGCTGAAAATTATGAATTATCCAAATTAAGGATTTTCTCATTGTACAATGAAGAGGGGGGTGGTGGTTAAAAACAGTATTTGCATGCTCTCGAAACTAAGAAAGTTTTACATATGATGACTTGGACACACTCAATCAAATAAGAGTGGTGAATTCTACAAGAACTATTATGCACATAAGAATCATATAGAAATTCCAATGATAGCAAAATAATTGGTTCAAATTATGAGGCGCTGGCGAAACATTAACATAATACATTAGTGAAGAGCCTCACAAACGTCAAGAAACAACTCGGTTCATTAATTAACCTTAAACAGTATGCAAAGTAGGTACGGACATGAAGATAACTTTTTGAAACTTTCGATAGGTGAAAATTAAATTTGCAGTTAGGTGTAATACATTTACTGCTAAAATAAAACAAGACATTGCAGAAAATAATTTGACTTTGGATATAATAATATAAGCCTCAATATATGCAGTGGTCGGCTTGCAATCATTATGTCGTACTATCACCATAAAATAAAACTAGACGTGCTATTACTTTAGTATAAACTTGTGGAAACGGAAAAGTAAAATTAAAAGGGATCATTAGCCGATCTGCTAATAACGTTACAAAAATTGTCCTTATGTGGTAAAAATGAAAACGGCCGTATGATCTGCATAGCATTATACTTCATTTCTGGCAATTTGTAGAGTTGAAAAATAAGTACGTGAACGATGATCGCCCTGTCGCAAGAAAATTCAATAATTCGGAGATACAAATACTGGATCAATGAAAGCACACTCTACCAAGAAAATGAGTTATACATAAGGATTTCTTGCAATATGCACACTTCATAAACACATACTCTACGCAGTGTTCCACGTTGCACTCGTCCTCTCCCTTTTCAGAAGAGAAACAGACATGTTTCATACTTTGGAAAAGACTCCACACGATCACTTGGTAGCCGCTTCGTCCCCAAGCGAAACGAATCATATTGTTGAACACCGGGGCTTTGAGCTAATTGTGGATTAAGGAGTACATATTCAATACAAACAGCCGGTCATAATGAATTTCCAGATCATGCAATGCGATCGTACATCGCATGTATGAACACATTCCAGTGTCGCAGGAAAAATACGTTGTTCGGCTGGCAAATGACAGTTTTGCCAGGTGGTATAATTGAGACATCAATTTTTCGATCCGCAGCACACTCATAGTCCTCAGGATGCTCATTGTCAGAGGGCATCCTTGCCGCCAGTAAATCCGCCAATAACTCTCTTGTATAATAATATTAGGGTTTTCCCTTTCGTAGGTAAGTTTGGCATATCACAATAATCAACCCATTCCTTCATGTGAGCTGTAGACATTTTGCCAAATTTACTACAAGTTACATATAAATTATTTGGCAGCACATTTCGCTCACTCACACTCCGGGTCCAAAGAAGTTATCTGTTTTTTCTTGCAAGTATACAAACGGGGCTCAGAAGTTCTCCTTTTGATGAAATTGCTGGTATAATGGTGTATGAATGAATGATGTTATGGGTTATTCCGTGGAAATGTAAACCTCAGTGACAAAAAATAAAGTTAAAAAAAAAAAAACTTTCAAGGTCAACCCCTTATTTTATTTTATATATATATTGTAATATGAGAATCTAGCAACAATTTGGAAATCATTTGAATCTGTCAACAGTTGGAACACAAAAGGCACATGGTTGTGAAGTAAGCCAAACTGAAGATCAAATGTAATGCAGAAGACTTTGCTATTTATGTAAATGTTATAAAAAATTTGCCTGAAGCTTGATTAGTTTGACATATTAGACCTTTAGCTAATTTATTTATTTGCTACTTCTGGAAAATATCATAGGTATATTATCGGTTATTGTTGTTTATTGTTTACCTTTTTGTGTTATGTTGGTCCCAAAAATTAACGTTTTTCTTTATAAACAAATAAATTTTATTACTTAGAAGCTATATCTTTTAAATCTCTTTACTTACAAAGGGAACCCACCGTTAGTGCCCCTCCGATTTTGATGAAAGTAGAGCCAAAATAAGGAAATACGTGTCTCGGCATTCGTGCCAATGCGGCTTATTTTCGGAGATATGAATTTTTAAAGATTTTGCATCCCATATATGAGCTTATAATAAGACATCCTTTGCAAACTAATAGGTAGCCTAGTTGGTAAGTTACCGGCCTAGCGCTTCGTGTTTTTGCGTTCGATGCCCGTGGAAATCGATCACTTTTTTTTAATGCATCCTTTTTACATATTTATGTATTTTTATTAGTAAAAATACTTTGCTTACAATCGAATTTTGTTCATAAACTTACTTTAATAAAATTCATATTTACATATTTAATTCTGTGATACTATTTTTCGCAGTTATAATTTTTACACGAATTTTAATATTTTATTGAATAGTTGTAAAGGTACAAAAAGTTTAGGAGTTAGCTGTAAGTTTTTATGTGAATATAACTTTTATAAAATTTGCGTACTCATTGTCAACCTGTGAAGGGATAGAATTACACCAATAATGCAGTTTTGTTTTATTTAAGGATTGAAAGATTTTTTCTGAAAACGTTTAACAATTCCATTAAATAAAAATGAAAACTGCGTTAATTCGTTTTATTTTGTCATTATTAGCCTTTGCAGTCATCCAGTATTAGCATATATGTAGGACTTATGCTTTGTAATGAAGCACTATGAATAAATATTATGTCCTTTAATGAATAAAGCAACTACTTCACACAGTTACAACGTCGCGCCTTCTATGTTAACGCCACATAACACAAATTGTCCTTATTCCTCATAAGTATATCATCGTGGTGGTAATATCCGCTATATTTTTTTGTCATTGTAAGCATTGCTGCCCTGTGTCCAACCTGCACTTCGTTTGCTTTACGTCTCCTAGTCTTTTCTGTTTTCACTCCACGCATGTACAACCGTTACTGTCTACACACTCTCGTGGCGGCGTCTCATTTGTATAGGGAAGTGTGTGCTAACCCACAGTCTGCCTTTCTGACAAGTGCACTGCCCTCAGTGCATGGACATATTGTCGCAAAGTCTGTGGGAAAAAAAAAAAACGGTCATTAGGTGAACATCGTTGAGCTCGTGTGCTCCATCAGTCCTGTTGTACCTTCATGTCTGAAAAACACTAAAATATAATTACTAAACAGGTAAATAAGCAGGTCTATTGAGGTAAAAAAATAAATAAATAAAAGGTAAGTGTTTTGTTGTTGAAACAAAAATTGTCTTTGGATGTCTATTTCTTCAAGTGATCTGTTGCAGTTGTTGCGAAATTCGGTCCTGCATGTTGACCAAATTTTTTCACTTCGTATCGGTCTTTCGATTTCACTATTGTAATTCTGTATGGTCCAAAAAGTTTAGGTCTAAATTTAAGTCCTGTTCCAAACTGTGTTCTTCGTATTGATACAAGACTGTTAATTTTATACGTTACCATGTTTGGCGCAGTATAGCCCAGATGCTCTTGCGCCATAAAAAAGCCAAACAATAATTTTATACGTTGGAGCTGTTTTTCTCTTTTCGTTGAAGGATTTGCGATTTTCTTCTTGTACCTTCAAAATGTTACATTTTTACTTCTTCTCTTATATTGTTTCTATCTTGCATGTACTCGTCTTCTAACAGTTCTTTTATTTGAGATCTTCTTTGTCCTTCATTTTGATCCCAATTAGTAATTCAAATGGTGTACATTTAGTGCTTCGTGAAACTGAACTGTTGATGATACTCTGTACGTCTGTAACATATTTTTACCATTTCGTGGGGTCTTCGATCATAGTTTCGCTAATATGGGTATTAGGATTCTATGTATTCTTTCGATCTGTCCATTTCCCTTTGGAATGCCTGTCCCTATTGATGAGTGGTCGACTCAATGCTCTTTACAATCTTCAAATTCTTTAGATGTAAAGGCACTTCCTCTGTCAGTGATAATTCTTGAAGGATTTCCAAATGTTATTTGTTGAGTTTTTAGTTTTTCTATGGCTTCGTGAGTGCTTGTTGCTTTTACTGGGTAAAACCAAACGAATTTTGTAAATGCATCTACGACTGTAAAAATATGGTGGTAATTCTTATTTGTGGATGGAAGAGGACCAAAAAAATCAATATGGTAAATACTAAGTGGAATGTTTTCTTTTGGTATTGGGTTTAAAAGGCTTTCACTTTTCCCCTTTTTTCTGTTACAAAGAATGCAGTCTACGCAATTTGCTATGACCTCTACAATTTGTTTTTTAATATGAGGCTTATAAAAGTTGCGTTTTAAAATTTCTTCGGTTTTGTTTGCTGAAAAATGTTTGTTATTGTGAATATGTCCGATTTCCTTTTGCATTAAATGTGGTACAACACACAATTCTCTTCCATTTTTGTATTTGTATAGTACTTTATTCTTAATTATGTAATTTTTTTCCTTGTTCTATTTGGCTCTTTATTATTGACACAAACCCCCCTCTTCTTGTGCTGATGCAATCTTTGTTGTCATGTCTGGCAATTGGGTCACTATAAGAACAGTGTTTCGACTCAGGGCATCTGCATGTTTCACCTGACTTGCTAGTCTGTGTACAATTTCATAGTCAAATTCTTCTAGGAATAAAGCCCATGCAATTTTTGGGGTTAAGTCCTTTCCATCCATAGTTTTTTGGAATGCTGAACAGTCTGTTACTATTTTAAATTTAATGCCTAAGAAATAATTTCTAAATTTTTTCAAGACTTCGATTATGGCAAGCACTTCCAGTTCGTAACCACAGTATTTTTCTTTTTGCGGAGAAGTCTTTTTACTCATGTAATGAATAGTGTGGAAATTTCCATCGTCTGCTTGTTGTATTAATAAACACACACCAAATCCATGACTACTAGCGTCTGTGTGTAATTCGAGTTCAAAACCTTGTCTAAATATGTTTAGTACAGGTGAAGTAATCAAAATGTTTTAAGCATCTTAAAAGCTTCTCTTTGTTCATAACCGAAATTGAATTCTACGTTACTACGAAGTAAATCACTGTCTTAGAATAACCTAGAATGAATTTTCGAAAGTAACTCGTTAGTCCCAAAAAGCTTTGGACCTGTCTTGCCGTCTTTGGTTCCCGAAACGTTTGGACTGCTATTGTTTTAGATAGAGAAGGTTTTATTGTGCCATCTCCCAGTACATAGCCTAAGAATTCGATTTTCCGTTGCAAAAATTTACATTTTTTGAAGTTGAGTTCCAACCCATATTTTGAAGCTTCTTCTTACACACGCCTTAGCTTGAGTATGCCTTCTTCATCGCTGCAAGGTATAATAATATCATCCAAATATATTTCTACAGTGTGGTCATTTAAAAGGTCTCTAAATACATGATATACATGTCTTTGAAATATCGAAGGACTTGTGGATAACCCTGCCGGAACTTTCATAAATTAGTACTGACCTTCATGCATTACAAAGGATGTGTATTTCGTACTGGGTTCGTCAACGTGCAAAAATCTGTTTTTCAAATCTCATGACGCAAACATTTTAACCCCCATGATCCAAAACATCGATTAATGGAAGCGGGAAATGACCTTTAATAATTTTCCTGTTTAATTTTCGGTAATATAAATGCATAGTCCACAGCTATCATCTTTTTTCTCACATAACACTACGGGTGCCGCAAAATCTGAACCTCTTTAATAATCCCGTCGTTACGCCATTCTTTGACTTGTGTTTCAACAATCTTTTGTTCTGTAAACGATAGCCTTCGACAATACTGACTTACTAGTATCTCATCTATTAAAACAATATTCAATTTTAAGTTGGTGCTTCCTGTTTTGAAACGTCGATAACCTTTTATCAGATTGGCAATTTCCTGTCTCTGTTTAACATTTCCAATATGCATTAAATAAACTTTGTCTACCGCGTCATCAGCCGTTAATACGATAAAATTATCGGTAGTTGCGGCTGAAGCTTCATTTCTGTGTATGTTTTCGACCTTGGAAACTATAATGAGATGCTTTAGGGGATTCCTCACTGTGAGGAATAGGAATTTGTACCGGCCTTTGTTTATAATTCTTGTAAACATTCCCAGCATCCCCTGTTCCTCTTTGGGTTTTATGGCTTTTCTCCCCCACTTGCCCTTTCTCCCTATTACAAACAACTCCAACGTAGTTGGTATGCTTGGGATTGTCCTTTTTAGAAAATGTGAAATTTGATTGGCATAACGCTCCCATCCTACAATTATTGCACAATTTACATTTTCAAGCACATAAACGTTGGCGTCGTCTGTATGGTTATGTCTGTATTAAAAAGTCCTTGAGGTGTTATTGCTTCCTTTCCAATTCCTACCAGAGATATGCTATTGTAGAATAAATTTGGGGATGTTTCATGATGTGTTGTGTACTTTTTAATGGTTGCTGGGCTGTTTCATAGCAATCAAGTTCCTTAACTAAATAGTCTATTTTCTTTATCTTTGGCCATTGGTCCATGAAAATCTCAGCTCATCTTTTTTTTTTGATCTGCTCTGTTACTATTAGCTCTTTTATGTCTTGAACATTATTTAGGTCTAACTCCTCAATCCATTCTTGAAAAAAATTACTTAACTCCAGTGAATAGTCCTTCCAAGTGGACTTACTCTCTTTTTTATGTGTGATTAATTTTAATTGGAATCGTTGTGTTAGTTTAAACCCTTAAGTAGTAGTTTGACATGGTCATAATCATTTGCCACTTCAGCTAGTTTCCTCCTTATTAGTTGAACTATTTCTAGTGGAATTAGACCTAATAAGTAATCTATCCATTCCTCTTTGGGAATGTTAATGCGGTCTATTTTGTCTTTCAAAAAGCCTTAGATAAATACTCAATTCGCCGTTCCCATCAAATCGATTTTATGAGTTTGAATAAATCATTGGTTTCTACATTTCTGACAGGACGACTATGAAAATTTTCATTAGGAATTTGGGTATTTGCGGCCGCTACTACTACTAATTTTTTAAGTTCAAATTCACGTTGGATTTTTAAGGTTTCTGCCTGTTCTAGTCTCTCAGTAATTATGTTTTCACGTACTGATTTGGCGAAATCTTTATCATAATTTTGGGCATCTACAATTACTGATTTTAAAGTTGCAATTTTAGGTTTCTCGGGAATAGTAAGCCCTAACTCTTCTACCAATTTAATCAAATCATCTTTACGCGCTTTAGCTAGGGACGACATTCTAAAAGTTTTGAAAGTAATTTACAGTTTGTCCACGTCACTTCCAATGCCAGTGTTTCTTCATCCAGTAAATGTCGTTGTCCTTGTTTGTCCAACAAATGTTTTCATCAAGTCTTGAATGTCTTTCATGTCACTATGGCACACACACAACACAAACATTCCATCGTCTGTAAAAAATGGTTACACAGTTTTATCACGTCATCTGCGCAGCTCGAGGATCGTTCATAATTCAGAGTCTTCTCGTCGTCCCGTCATTGTTTTACCAACGAAGTTCGCTTCTTTTTTTCAAACGTTCAATTTTTTAACGTATAACTATTTATGTTTTAGTTCATCCCGGCCAAGCCCCCATTTGTGGGACTTATGCTTTATAATGAAGAACTCTATGGATAAATATTATGTCCTTTAATGAATAATTGTTACAACTAAACTACTTCACACAGTTACAACGTCACGCTTTCTACGTTAATGCACATAATACAAATTGTCCTAATTTGTCATAAGTATATCATGACGGTAGTAATATCCACTATATTCCTATGTCATCGTAAGCATCGCTGCCCTCATCCAACCTCTACTTCGTTTGCTTCATGTCTCCCAAGCCTTCTTCGTTTCCACTCCATGCATGCGCTGCCATCACTCTGTATAGGGATGGGTGTCCCAACCCACACACACACGCACACACATATATATAAAATGCAATTCTGGGTATTAATATAGATTGTAATTTGAAAAAAAAAAAGATTGCTGCTTTAAAGATTTTGCCCCTTGGGCATTTTTCTAATCTCCCTATTTATAAATGTGGACTTGTTTCCCCCCTCTCTTCCTCCCAAATGGAATAGAAAATCATGGAAAATGTAGGGACAGGTGCCCTAATTAGGAATGTTCTACTGACAGAAACGTTTCGGTTAGATTAGTCGGAAGAGGAATAAAAGGGTGAATGGTTGGGATTTGCACCATATAGGCAATGAAAGTTGAAAAAGATTGGACACACTCATTTTTGGTGCCTAAATTTCCGTCATCAAAATGAATTCATAAGGTGTAAAATATAACTACAATCGTTAATTTTGAACCCTGTTCAGTAAGTGACATGGCCATTCCTAACAGTGATGCCTGCTTTGCACTGTCTGTCTTTACTTAATATGAAATTGTTTTGTTAATATTTGTGTTTTTTTTAGAATGAAGATGTCAATCAAATTTCGCTGTGCCATATTGCAAGATTATTGCTTGATGAAAGATACACTTTGAAAGTAGCAGAACTTTTTAGTCCATTGTTATTGGATCTCCTGCTACGATGCAAGGATTTCGGCAGTGAAAGCCTTGACCGCCATGAAGAATTGTGTATTGTACTAGGAAAACTTATTTGGATGTATCCAAATGTCTCCGGGTAAATATTCTGATCTCACCTTGTTTGGGTTATCAAGTAGTTTTATGATTTCCTTGCATTGCCATTTTTATGCTTACACTAGTTTATTTAATGGTTATACCCCCTCCTTATATTCCAGTTTTTTAACACACGTTTCAGACACCCACGCTTTCGTGGCCATTTTATCTTTTTTTATAAAGAAGTACATACATGGTATTATTGGAAAGTTTTAAGACTGGGCTTGTAATTTCAAAATGGCAGTATTTGCAGGCTATTGCAATTGATCTCATTCAAAGTGATTACCTTCTGACTGCACACCGACTTCAACGATGTTTCCACTTTCGGGAACAGTCCTGGAAATTTTTGTTTGTAAGTGTGTGATTTAAGAAAAACAGATCGAAGTCGTCTAAGGCTATATATCAGGGGAATAGGCGGTGCGGAAGCACTGGAATTTGGCCGAAACTTCCGTGATTGAGAATGCACAGTGCGGAAGCACTGGAATTTGGCCAAAACTTCCGTGATCGAGAATGCACAGTGCTCAGGTGTGCCGTCGTGGTGGAGGACCCAATTCTTGTCTCGCCAGAGTGCAAGTCTTTTCTTCAGCACATTTTCGTGCAAACGCTGAAGGACACTTTTATAGTGTTCCTGGTTGCTGGCTGCCCCTAGGAGAAGATTTGTGATGCACGATATCCTTAGAATCGAAAAAAAATCACCAACATTTTTTCACAGTTGAATGATGTTGTCATCCTTTTTTTTAGTCATGGCAAACTTGGACCCTTCCACTGCGATAATTGTGCTTTTGTTTCTGGGTCATACCCATAAACCCATGATTTATCGCCTGTAATTACACTATTTAACGAATCTGGTTCAGTTTCGACCCAGGTGTAGTATTTCCCAGATGCTCTTGCACTATAAAAAAGCCAAACAATCAATCAGTTTTGACCCGGTTAATCAGTTCTTGGGACATTTCAAGTCAGTGTTGTTTCTACTGATCTGACAACAATTTCGGAATGAATTCCGCGGACATTCACTCATGTTCAAATCTTCAGTTAAAATTGACTGAACCACGTAGAAACTTAAGGTCATCAGCCATCTCTCTAATGGTAAGTCTGTGGTCAAAGTGTTCTAAATTGCAAACTTTCACGATGTTTTCGAAGTGGGAAGTTGGTCAGACCGGGCGTCATCTTCGATTTATTCGCGGCTGTGTTCGAATCTGTTGAACCAGGTAAAAACATTTGACTGACTCACACATTTATCCCTGAAAGCTGGTTATAAAAGTTCATAAGCCTCCGAAGTTGATTGCCTGGTTTTAAAACAAAATTTGACAGGAACATGTTTTCATCCATTTTGCGAAATCAATTCAATAATCTGCCGAAAACTGAAAACACGTTTTCATTCACTAGAATGCCATTCTCTATTGAACGAAGATATCATGGTGATTTTTTCAGGAAGTTTTAAGGACAAATCAAGCTTCTCCTTTTACACCCACTGGCGGACCTAGCCCCTTTTATTACGCAGTGGCGCCACCTGCCTTAAAACTTTCCAATCATACCTTGTATATGGAATTACAGTAATTTCTTTCAATAATGTTATTCTAATTGAAAACCGTTTAACCACGATGTTCTCTGATCCCGATAAATGCTTAATAGAATTGCGCCCATTTAATTTTCTTTTCTATTTAATGATGTTTCTTTTCTATCCCTTAAAAACTGTCGATCGAAGAGATTACTTTTAATTCCCTTATGAATTTCTAATTTAATGCAGAAGTCAAAAGTGATAACGAAAGAAGCTGAGCCAATGCCAGCTGTATCAAAGCGATTCAGTAAGTGGTGATGTCGGTTAAATGAAGTGGTATTTTTAAATTTTCATCTGAATGTCTTTTAATTTCATGTGACAATACGGTTACAGAACAATGTTTTATGAGTTTGCAGGTATGAAGTGCTCAGTACTATACGAGTTTGTAGACATGGTGGTCAATATATCACACAAGTTGGCAAATATGGTGCTTAATACTACACAAGTTGGGAAAACTTGGTGCCCAATACCATATAAGTCAACAGGCATAGTATGCAATATGTATACCTATTCGGTAGGAACAGTAGACAGTGTGCCATCTAATTTGACATGTGGGTTGCCAAATTAGCTGTTTCCCCCCCGACCATCTTCATATAAGCTGCTTTACAACATTGTAAAGCTTTTTTTCTTCCAAACAAACACACTTGGACTCAGTATACCACTGATGCAATATGGTTTTTGAATTAGGTTTAATTTTTAAATGGGTGTTATAAAAAGTCGTAATCGAACAGGACTACATTACATCAAAGATCTTATTGGTTAATGGGAACACTTTTTCAAACATGCTCACTTATATTTTAATGATCATATATAGTGTATATTTGTATTGTGTATGTATATTATTATGAATAATAATTTTGACACCCACGTTCAAGCTCAATCTAGAGCTTTTTAAGTATAGGAGTAAAAGAGACGTCTTTCCTGTCCTAGAGTCGAACTATGGTTCCTCCATTGAACCCGGAGTGCCTTAACTGCTAGGTGAACGAGGACAAGAACAACACTCTTTCTCCAAAAATAGGTCGAAAGATATTATTACCCTAAAAAAAACACAAAAACTGGCCCTGGTGGATTTGTGCGTTGACCATTATTTAGCAATCGTGTTAGCCCTCAGAAGGGTAATAATATCTGACAACCATACATAGATTATATTATAATAAATGTTTTTATATTATTTTACATATTTTACATATATTTACATATTTTACATATATTTATATATTTATATATATTCACATATTTTACATTATATAATATATATTATTTTAGTGCTTCACATCCGAGAAAAGGATAGTATTAAATAGAATCTTAATGTGATAGTTAATTGCTTAGCTTGCAAGTTTTATTTGATGAAAGGTACCATTTTGCAAATTTCTTAAAATGGCTACTTCAGCCACTTTGCGACTGTAGGCAAATGTATTTTTGATTTTATTTTCTAGATTTACATACGATTACTTCAGCAACCATGCAAAATCGATGTTCGCTCGATATGAAAATGTGCCAAAGGAAAATGAAGAAGACAGCAAAGAAGGCCCCCCTTCCAAAAAAATCAGGGTAAGATAGTTGGTAAATTGCTTCATTTTACATTTCCGTGCATCGGCTTCTTGTTTCCCTCTTGGAATATTGCAAAATTTTAAAACATTTCACGAAAGGAAAAACAAAGCCCTCATACCAATTGGCTAATCGGAATTAGGGGTCCTGCAGCGGTAATCTGTTAGCATAGTGTTCCGTTAACCCATGTTCGACTATCAGTGATGCCAAAAAAAGTTATTACCTGCCCACTGTAGTCTTAGGGTTGGTTTCATAGGCCTCTTCACAAGGTTTTGGTAAGAACCTTGTGAAATCTGGCGAATTTCTGGGAAATTTTTCTGGCAAGGTTCAGACTCTTCAGAAAACTGTAGGCCCTGGCACAGAAACTTCGTTGTCCTAATGATATAAAGCCAAACAATGAGGAAATCGTTGATATTATGGAATGCTGCGTACACTCAGCCAAAAAGATGGTAGGTGTTTTATGTTACTGCTGGATTTCAATCGTTTACCACTATGCAATGCAAGTGAATAAGGTGTATTCCCTGCTTTCTTGTTTCTTTTATTTCATTTGTTATATAAATTCCTCATTGAATTTGAAAGTGCTATTTCATAGTTTTTTTTTTTTTTTTAAATTACAGTCTAACGGTTTTTATAATTTTTGATCATAGGTCTACTTATCACAGTGAAAAAAAAAAGTGCTCTATTGGAGCATAAGTACTTTCCACCAATATACACATCTGGAGTTCATATTATGAGTTTAAATCTTGAATTTCATGTTGGTTCTTCAAAAATTTAGTCGTTGGTTCCTTCAAAATTCTGTCAAAAAAGTGCAGTTGCTAGAATCTTATAACTAGTGCAAGCTTCTTTCAGACCACCTTTTGTGTGTATGCTATTCGGGCACTACAGTGAATTTAGTGTTTGCATCCACCCCATTCAAGGTTTCCACAAATGGCTACAATGCGCCATTTCAAGAATTTTTAAAATTATTTAATGTCAGGCTCTCTCCGGCGATTTTTTTATAATCAGTTAAATTCACCGGAATTGTATGTGTAGAATTCGCCGCTTCAGTTGCGATTGTATGAATTCTATACATACAATTCTGGTGAATTTAACTAATTTTAACAAGTCGCCAGAGAGAGCCCGACGTCTGTTGACATTAAATAATTTGAAAAATTCTTGAAATGGTGCATTGTAGCCATTTGTGGAAACCTTGAATGTGGTGGATGCAAATACTAAATTCACTGTAGTGCCCGAACGGCTAATTTTTGGAAAAAAATTCACTGAACAAAAAATGTTTATTTTGATGTTCTTCACCTGTTACACATACTTGGCAGTTCCCAACTCTTTTCCAGTGTGTTAAAAAAGGCATTTTTAGGCTTATTTTCACTAAACAGTAACACAGATCAAAATCAGAAAACGGAATTCCGGATTTTTTTGTCTCTGCTGTATTATTAGCTCATTCACTTAAATTATGTATCAAAAATTGCATTTAATTCATGCAATTGGCTACGTAGCAACGTGATAGACGTAAACAGTGGTTACGCTCTACAGCCAAACCGGCCCCCTTGCGGACACGGGGATATGGACAAACATGCCTTATTTGGTGTCCCCTATCACCCCTTAAAGTTTTACCAGATATTTTCCAAACACCCTGTTTGCATAGACATACAGTAGGACCCATATATAAGGAGGAGATTGGGACTTATGGAAATATTTTTTATATCTATATATATGCTCATTTCTTCAATTCTTTGGAAAGCCCCATCCTTGAAATTTGAAGCTGTATTCTTTTTATTTGTCTTCCGGACATTGTCTTTAAGGTGCTGCTCTCATAATTCGCGAGTAGTTTCCGAACCTGGCTTTTCACATCGAAATTTTGCCTTCTAATTATTACAGCATGTAATACACTGTATATATATATACGGAGCTTTTCAATCTATTTGATTATGATGCAATTTCTAATATATTTTGCCACTGGATTTTCATCTCCATAGCAAAGTTAACACTCCCTTGTTCAGACTTTGAGCTTTTGGCATTCTGCCCAAATATTTCAGAAGGAAGCATATTAGATGCTCATGATGTCAGTTCTCTCGTTCAAGCCTGTATCTAATAAAGCTGTCATATTACTTAATTTGGGATTAAACTTTTGGGGAAAAAATTCATTTTAAAGACCATGTTAAGTAAATATCAGCAGTTACGAATTTATATATGCAAGCAGTGTGTGTAGCATTGTAAAATGGATGTACTTACTATGTTTTATGCATTATACTCTATTCTCAAAACTTAAAACGTTTTTTGATTAAATTTATGGGATGCACGGTATATTTTATATAAGCGAAAGTCCTAAAAAAAAAGTGAATTCATAGTTTTAAGCAAAATACTAACAAATCTTTTGTAAAATTGGCTTAATAAACTGTAAACTGTAATTTCACTTTATTTTCGGTTTCCAGGTGGAGAAAGAGAATGAAAAACGCTTGACTGCCTTATTAATTTCTGCACTTCAGTTTTTGGCTTATGATGTGGAATATTTCAAGAAAATTTGGGATTGGTCCGTTATTGTTAGTCTACTCGAGAATGAAGAAGAACTAGCATGGTAGGAATGCACTAATCAATATAAACTATATCTTCCAGGATTACTCATGCAATTATATCTACTTTTTTGGCCCTGTTTTGACACAGTGTGGTAATGTGTTCACCTAGTGCGCTGTTAGCTTGGATTTGACTCACAACGGGGCAAAGAACGCTTGCTTAGAGATCTCATAAAGATAACACTGCTCACTGTAGTCCGGGGTTTGGTTCTCTAGGCCTTAAGAGGTTCGGATTCCTCGGGAAAAACTGGTCCTGGTGCAGCATGATCATTGTAGTCCTCGAGCCGTAAAACTACAAACAAACATACCTACTTATTTCTAAACTAATTATTGACACAAATTATTTGAAGCTATGCAAATGAAAAGCTCGTCAAAGAAGGATTTTACATTATTTTATATTATGAAACTTTAAAGCCTTTTGTAAAACATTATGTGTACGTATGCACATACCCACAAATAACAAACAAACCAATAATCAACTTGCTGATTACTATTTCTACAGGGAGAGTATGTCTATATGCAGGTTTCGATAAATCCGGTTGCCTGCTCACTACTGTATGAAGCACTAGTTTTTTTTTTAATTTAATGATAACTTCCATGATAAATGCTGAATATTTAATTACACCATTTTTGATCGAACATAATTTGTCGATGTATTGCAATGATCATACAGGGGTGCTCTTTTGAAAACTGCTTCCCAACAGCAGTATTGTAAAAAACAAAAAAAAAACCCCCCGATTTACTGAAAAATATCCTGTTCTTTCGTTCAGCGATACAGAAGATGAAGCTGTTAATGTTTTACGAACAGTATTCATGGAGTTACAAGTTTTTGAAGTTTCACAAACTGTGAGTAATAAAGGGAGCATTGATGTCCAGTGGTTGGCAACAGGTAAAATAAAAAAATGGGAGGCAGCAGGTAAAGTAAAAAAATAATACTGGTGGATTGGAGTTTGACTTTCTCAGGTTATGCTGTCAAGACTTACAATTCCATGTGGTAATGCAACATGTCGGAGACTCTTCAGTTAAGTGAAGCAAATTAGGATTAACTTCAGGTCAATCATATCTAATGACGTATTAGAAAATGTACTAATGGTTAAATGTAGGCATGTGAAATGTTACGAGAATATATTTGACAAAAAATTTCTTATTACAAATAAATTTGACACCCATGTATTTGTAGCTCAAACTAGAGCTATTTTCTGTTTAGGAGACGCCGTCCTCATCCCAGATTCGAACCATGGTCCCCGCGTTGAGCCCGCGGTGTCTTGATCTACTAGACGAATGAGAACAAGAAAAAACGCTTTTTTCTCCGTATATTAAATTTGTCAAATTTATTTGTAATGAAAAACTCACAAAAATCTCGCCCCGGTGGCTTTGTGTGTTGACCAATATTTGGCAATTGTGTTATCCCTGTGAAGGGTAATAATATCTTACAACTTAATATACAAAGAAAAAAGCAATTGTTCTTGTTCTCATTTGTCTAGTAGGTGGGCTCAACGCGGGGACCCTGGTTCGAATCCGGGATGAGGACAACGTCTCTTTTTCTCCAAAGCAAAAATAGCTCTAATTTGAAATACTAATACGTGGGTGTCAAATTTATTTGTAATAAAAAATCCTCCACGAAAAACTCAAAAAAATCTCGCCCCGATGGCGCTACTGCCCCTGCATAGAAATATGAAAATTGAATTTTATAATTCATCATATTTCTTAAACGATTTTTTTTACACCAGTGGATAGGCTGTGAAATTTTGTACATTTACGAAATTACGCTATCATGATTTGTTCAGAAGTTACTGTTGAAAAACAAAAGTATGGTCGATTTTTGAGGGGCGGGTCCACCGCCTAAAAATATTTTTTAGCTGATAAAAAATACGTATCTAATGTTTCGCCCCTTTATACAAATCCACCAAATTTCATTAAAATAGGAGGGGAACACATGGGTTGCTTTCCTTGTAAGCGCTACTTTCCCTGTGGAAAACCCCCCAAAAATGCAAATTTCACTTTACAATTCATTGTATTTTTTATACTATTTTATTTATGTATATGCGTTACTATTGGTTTATTATAGGTAAGCTGCGGAATTTTGTACATTTACGAAATTACACTATCATGATTTGTTCAGAAGTTATAGCCGAAAAACAAAAATATGGCCGATTTTCGAGGGGCGGGTTCACCCCCTAAAAATATTTTTTAGTCTATTAAAAAAAAAAAATAATGTTCTCAATAATTTGGCTTCCTCTACGAATACACAAAATTTAATTAAGTGGGAGGGATACACTTGGGATAGTTTCCTTGTTAGTGGAACTGTTTGTTCAGTCATTGAGGCATGTGGGCGTTTTCAAACACTCCGGAGCTAGCAGATGACAGTTGAATGTTGATTGTCTTGAATGCTATACATGTTTTCACAATAGCCAGCCAGCTATCAATCATCCGATTGTAAGAGAAATGTGACTTAAGACATTTATATCGCCGGACTGAGTGTAAAAGTTAAATAGCGGACGAGTATACAGTACCGGGGCAAATCAAGTCTGCTAAATGCAGGGGTAATTTTGTTCCAGGATTTCCATAAATTCCAGGATTTTCAACTTGATTATTCTGGGATTTCTTTTTAAAAAATTGCGAAATCTCATTTTATTTCTTATAATTTTCTATATTCCTTCGGAAATCAGTGTTTTTACCAAAAATATTACGCAACTTTTTAGGGAATTTTCTGGTATGTTCAGGGAATCTGGTTTGGATCCTGTAAATGTGAAAAGGTTCTTAATGCATTCTTAGAGTATTATATAAAAAAGGAGAGAGAGAGGTTTTTAGTCTAAAGTCGCGCCTCTTTTTAG
The DNA here is from genome assembly GCA_006491805.2 of Dysdera silvatica. NCBI lineage: Eukaryota > Metazoa > Arthropoda > Arachnida > Araneae > Dysderidae > Dysdera > Dysdera silvatica. Next base: position 127,165,718 of record QLNU02014802.1, on the reverse strand, counting down.
AAAACTTTTCATCTTTAGTGATGGCCAGACCAAGGATTTTCATTGTATTAAATTGTTGTAAGGGATTTGTTTGATTTTTGTGGTGCAAGGACATCTAAGATCATGCCGCATCAGCACTCCGAGTTTCCCATGGGATCCAAACCCTGTCATCTGAGGAGTTAAACCCCACCCCAATGCACCATGGATTGGCTGTACGGTTGTACAGTGTAACGCTTTCACCTATCATGTTGTTATCCTGGGTTTGACTCCCAAATGTGCCAAGAAAGGAACGTTTACGGACTAACTGCTCACCATAGTCCGGGAGTTGGCTCCCTATGCCTTACAAGGTTTGGATTCCACGGAAAATTAGGTCGCGATATAGCACAACCTTCACTGTCCTTGTGCCATAAAACTCAACAAGCAAGCAATATGGTTTGCTTGTGGCAGAAAAGGTAATAAATGGATGGTACTAGGGTTGGCTTCGACCCTAGATTTTCCATGCTGTTTGTTTTGTGGTTTTACGGCTCAAAGACTACAATGGTCATGCTGCGCCGGGACCTACTGTTTTCCGAGGAATCCGAACCTCTTATGGCCTAGGGAACCAAACCCTGGACTACAGTGAGCAGTGCGATCTTTTTATGAGATCTCTGAGTAGTGGTATTTTCCATGCAGTAAGCACGTTAGTTCCACATCACCAACCTGCTGATCATAAAGGTGAGATGATTTATCGTTTTAATTGTAAATATAATATATTGCGTTCTCATATAGGTTAACTCATCAATGTCTTGCCAAGGTGGGTGGTATTAGTCTCGACCAATTAAAGACCGTAATGGAAGATAACTATACTGAAGCAACGAACTATAACTTCTATGCAAAGTAAGTACTTGCATCAAATTCTGTTTACAGTGTTTCTCCACCCCTCCAGCAATCATTGTTTGAAATACTTGCACCATGGGGGTATGTTTGTTCATGTTTTGTGGAGCCATATTTTTTTTTTTATTCATATCCCGGTGGCCTACAATACCTGAATCCTAACAAGTTTGGTTTGGGATAAACAACGGTATTTGAACCACCATATATCAAAGTTTCCAGGGTTTCATAAAAATTTTTTTTTGGTAAGTAGAAATTATCTATTTTATACATATGGACTGTTTAGTATAATTAAAGAAGCATTTTCTAATCAATGCACTCTTTTTTTTTTTAATAAATGAACCTGCAACATATTATGTACAACTTTTGTTTATATAGATAATTAAAAACAAGAACTAATGAGAAAAAAATGTGCTGAATATGTCTTGCAAAACATACTTATCTAGTATTTATATTTGTGTAAAAAATTAATGATTTGCTTCAAAAAATAAAATAAAATTGGTGATTTATCATAAAGGTTTTGACATTTACTAAGTTTGTGAATGTGAGAAATCCATCTGCAGAATCTTTTCGGTAAATTAAAAACTATGATATTTTAATATGTTTAATATCATCTGCAACAGCTTAAAAAGTTTCAGTAATGAAGTCTCGATTTTTTTTTAATAATTGTCGGAACATCAAATTTAAAGGAAATGTATTTTTTGTGCGTATTGCTGTTCACAGTCTTCAACACGTTTTCTGTAACACAGAAATATTACTGTAAAAATAAAATACAAAGTATCAGAGAAGAAATTTTCATGCCAAAGGTTAAACACTGGTAAAATGGCAAATGAGAAAGATCACCCAAGTTTTCGGGCGTGTCGGCAGCAGGCCTCCTGCTGATTTACTTCAGCATCATTACTGCTGATGACGGGTCCGAACGTTTGGGTCATCTTTTTCATTTGCTATCTTTCTAGTGTTTAACCTCTTGCGTGTAAAGAAATATTACTGTTTGTGGTTGGTTCCCCAAGTGTTGGACTCTTTGGGAAAGTGCAGGTTTCGGCACAACATGCCCTTTGCTATCCTTCTGCTGCAAAAACATGAACATCCATTCAGGCTTCACCAAGATCTGCAGAATATATGTTTCATGTTCTTAGTTCAGTAGCATAACGGCTTAGTACAGGGGTGGGAACCTTTTTTTATGTTGGAAGGCCGCATTAAATTATAATCAAAGAAGATTGCATTCGAGAAATTTCGATTCGATACCGTGGCGTAGCAGTTCAAAAATTAAAGGGATCTTGAGTCCCTTGAACCCTCCCTTTTCTATGCCACTGATTAAATCAGTGGTTCTCAAAGGGTGTACCTGGTGACATTCCTAGGTGTACCCTAGGAAATCCTAGACAGATGTGTGTGGGGTTATTATTTCAGTAAAACCACCCTACAACGATATCCGATATAACGATAAATCCTTCTACAACTGTAGTTTTTCTTGGTCCGTATAATATTGTTGTAGAGAGGTTTTACTGTAAAATGTTTTTTCAGTTGGGTAAATACAGGGCTATACGGAAGTTGGCGTACCTGTAGGAAATAAATGCATCTACAAAATTTAATAAAAAAAAATAATATAAATAAAAATAATTTTTGCGTCTTATTAACATTTTGTGTATAGTGTACTAACGATTTATTGTAGGACTGCTACGACTTCAAAAAGTTTGAGATCACTGGATTATAAATATCACTTGAATAATCAGGGCCGATATGGCCAACTGTATTTATTTTTATTATTTTAGTAAATACACATTCAATTCTTTTGGTAAAAATGCTTATATTTGCTTTTTAACGTGCTCTATCGTTAAGGGAAGAACCAGTAAAAATGGTAGATATATGGACGTATATATTTATATATATCAGGTATACACATACTTTTTTATCTAAATTTAAAATCATTCATTTACAATAATTAAAATAAAGTAAATAAAAATAATAAATAAATAATAATAAATAAAATCATATTAATAAAAATAAAATATTTGGTTTGCAAAATTTGCATTCATCCCAAAGGCCTCAAGTTCTCCCCCCTGGCTTAGTATTTGGTTGTATAGACTATGATTGATTTTGGCATTAAATGGTTTGTACTCTCTCCTAAAAAATAGTTACTAATTAGAGGTTTAATGATAATTTTTACGTGAAATCCTAAGTCCTAAATCTAAGTCCTGTTTTACAATTTCAATTTTTGGCTTATTATCTTCATGTCAACAAGTACAGAGCGTTTCGAAATTCTGAGGAGAGCAAGCTTATTCATGAATTCTATACAAATCAGTATCTCCTAGCTTTCAGAAACGTTACGTTAATCTTGATTAATGCTTATCTAAATTATATATAACTTTAAAATGCTTTATTGTTGATTTTGATTGATTCAGGTATGGCGATTTGAGGGCACATCTGTCCAGTCACAACCTTTTAAATCAGAGGAGGAAGGAAGTTGGTCCAAAGCGTGGAAACAGACTGAAAGCTGGCGATGTAACACTTACAGAGAAAGTTGCTGCTGTTGAAGGAGTATTAGTACCTGTGCAACTAAATTCGTCAAATGTAAGTATGGCTCACGGTTAACCCAGTATTCGGTTGGGATAATTTAGTCCTGCTTGCAGAAATACAGGCAGAACCTGGTTTCACAATTGTTTTTATGCTAAAAATTGGCAGCCATCATTTTTGGTGTATTTGCAGCCTTTCAATTGATTACCTTATACATGGTTCCCACAATTTTTGGAAGTCCTTGAATTTTTTTTAACCAAGTGTGAGCCCTTAAAAAAAAGTATTTGAAAACTACCAAAAATGTGGTTGGTCCTTGAATTTCATTAAGACAAAAGAGTGTGAACCATGTTATACTAAGTTAATACCTGACATGGACATAGAGGTAATGCATTTGTTTCTTTTATTGCTTTTAACCGTGTTCTTTTCCACAGAATACATGCCGTTTTTTCTGTTTACAATAAATATGTGTTTGGTACTTCGTGCAACAGATGTTGATTTATCAGAAAATTTTAGATCCATGTATAGCGTGGTTTTATCTACCCTTTTGTAAAATATAAACACCTTATATTAATTTAAGTTTAAAATTCCAACCTCAGTCTGCCATTGTTACGTCTGCTTATGTTTAAAATTCCAATCTGCCATTCTTATGGCCTATTTGCATAATCATTTTTTGCTTCACTTTGTGTAATCGGCAGAAATGACGGACTGTTATGATGTAAGGTACAATGTAAGGACTGATGGCTAGCCTGGTAGGTGTCCGGTTTTCACCACGTGTGAAGGAAGTAGTGTTAAAGACACAAGAAACTGATGTGAAATTTCATTAACTAAACACAACTCAAGGCCACAGTGCAAGTGTAATGTGGATGGGGACTTGAAAGGAAGCAAGAAATGATTGTGAACGGGTCTTTACATGTGCTTAAATTCAAAATCCCAGTTGCACTCTACCACTCATACATACCTACATAGCTAAAAATTACAATTCTAGTCTGCTATACTTATGTCTAAGACTCGAATCACAGCCTTTATGATTCCAACATGAAAAAAAAAAAAAGGTATTCAATTTGCCCTAAATTCTTTTAGCCATAAATGCATTAGTGAGGAAGAACATATTGAATCTCATCAAATGTAGCAATGAACTGCTCTTAACGCCTCTAAAAGCTTGAGTTCTCCACTTTTTTTTGTACTATTTTTACCACATTATCCTCT
>QLNU02014802.1:127144566-127161052 GCA_006491805.2 Dysdera silvatica | reverse complement strand
TATACCTGCCCATGACATATGGTATTAAGGGTAATATAGTAATGCCCAAGGGTGTCGTTTAGCTTGGTTGCCATGTGAGTAATTCAGGTACGATTTCGGCGGGTACAGGCACTTTCAGACTCGTTTCTATAGATCCACAGTCTAAGGTTTGTTCTCCAAGGATAAAGCAGTTCGGATTCCTCAGAAAACTGTAGGTTCTGGCACAGTATTTCCATGGCTGTCCCTGTGAAAGAAAAAAAAAAATTGTGGAGTGGAACTTGTTTTAACAAGTTGGTAATTAAAATAGTTTTGAAAATTAGAACTGATCGTTAACTTTTTTTTGTTTATGCCACACAGAATAATCTGGTTTTCAATGGACTGGTTGTGAGACTTTTTGCTATTGAACAAACCGGTTAAATTTTTTGCAACTTGTAAATTATTATAGTTTCAATCCTGTCTTGCATTTTTGTTAAAGATATTTTCTATATCTGCAAATTGGTTACGCATATTTTTTAATCACGTTTTCCTATATAGCGAAACAGAGCCCGTTCATCCTCATTCTGACTTCCGCATCTTTGCATGCATGAATCCTGCTACAGACGTTGGCAAAAAGGACCTAACTGTTGGTATACGAAATAGGTATGTAAGTCTTTTGCGGTGGATTTTTGTCAATTGGCCCATCCCTATTCTTTTGGTTTATCGAAGAAATAAACCAAACGAATATGAGATAAAAATGTGAATTAGTCTTGATTTCTATCTTATTATGCACAGATTACTGCGAAAGAGGCTAATAGCCCTAATATTGAGTCATTGCTAATCGATTTCGGAATGCGTGGTGCTCATGTATCATGTTATAATAGACTTTTCAAAGCATGCTTTATAAATGACACAGATTTCTAAGAACAATCTTGATTTCGTATTTAATAAGTGAACTATTGTACTCGTAAGACCCTGTGGTGGTTTCAGTGGTAACACATTCAACCAGCATGTGATTATCCCAAATTCAGCTGCCGTTCGTGAAAAAGAAAGTTTGATGACTATCTGCTCACTGTAGTCCAAGGGTTGGTTCCCTAGTTCTTAAGAGGTTCTGATTCCTGGGAAAACTGCAGGTCTCAATGCAACATGACCTTACTGTCCTTCTGGATGCAACAGTAAGCCACATCAGTAAAAACACATGTGTCATACAGTGTTTCTCAAAGTGTAGTCTGCGGTGGCCTATCAAGTAGCCCACAGGATTTTCCGAAAATTTTCGAAAATGCATGAAATATATAATATCCTTTGTTGGTGGAAAAAAAAAAAAAACACCCATAAAAAAATGGACCCACACCCATGAAATTCAGCATGTAAATGGCATAAGAGTTATGCAAGTGATTACGATGTTGCAACCCAAAAATGTTTTGCTACGAAATGCTAGCAATCAGATTATTGCATATTATTGATTGGTAAATCCTCATCTTGCACTTATAAAACCCAATATTTGATGTGGCATAGAGTTTATGTTCCTCTGCAGAAGGGTTTGCCAAAAATTTTGAAGTTGGTCAGCTAAGGCAGTGGTATCGTTAGAAGGCTTCAATTGCCTGCCTCGCATGTCTCATATGTGATCTATTGATGAAAGGTCTAGGGATCTGGATGGCTATGGAAGGATACTAAATCCTTGGAAGACATCATTGTTAAAGTCGGGCAGCATGTGGTCAAGCGTTGTCTTGTTCGTAAATGGTATCTGGATGACTTGACGGCATGGGTGGTATAGTAGGCCTTAGAATATCATCGACATGCATGTGAGCCCCCATCAGATCGGTTTGTAGCTCAATTAGCGATCGGTTATTCCAAAAAATTGCTCCCCCAGATGGTCACACCGGGTGTGGCTATCTTGTAACTGGACAACAAATGTATCGAACACCGATCGTGTCTCCTCCATATACACATGTGTCAGTCATCAACACTGAGAAACAGGATTCATTGCTAAAGACAAAATTTCACTTAATTGGCCACTGTCCACGATGACCGACCCTTGGCATCAACCTAATATTGATTTGTAGGCACTTTAGTGGATGTCGAGACTTAATCCTAGCATCTGTGTCAGTTGTCTCCGAATAGTGTCCTTGATGGGATGATGTGTGGAGGATGGCAAATGTCTTCAAATAGATGATAGCAAAGTCATTGGTTAGATTCTTGCTGCTCTCCTGATTGTACACTCCTCCTCCTCGCACAGTTGAGTGTCTGGGGCATACTGAGACAGCCCTGTGTGTTGGTTACATGCCCTGTGTGTTGGTTACTGTGCCTTTTCTGAGCCCTATTTGCCAAATCCGAGCAACTCCCACATCGCTATGACAGCGATGGTGGCCAATACGCTTGTTGGACCAACTAGCTTTGTTTAGCCCTGTAATGCAATCCCCTGTCTTGCTCTCAAAATCCCCCGATTATTTGTAGTGTCATAATGCAGGTCTAAAAGGCATCTGTGTACACAATTTGCACTGTCAAAACAGGAAACTCAGTTGGAATTGCTAGCAAGTGAATACAACAGTCCTTTTAAATGCTGCATGATGAAAAGAGCACATCATGCAGTATGATGTGCTCTTTTCATACACTTCAGGCGAGCCATATGTCATTGGTGTGAAATTTTAATCTTTCGCATAACCCTTTAGATGCTATGTGTATGCCAAATTTTGTGAATGTAGCTCCATTTTTTATGGATGTGCATATATATTTTGCGACAGCATACTTATGTGTATTTAATATCACTGGCCAAAAAAATGCTTATTCTTGACAAGCAAAAGATATTTCGTAGTAATACGTTCGCTTAACGTCCTGCGGTGGCGTAGTGTGGTAACACATTCGCCTAGTGCGCTGTTAATCCGGGTTTGACTCCCAACAGTGCAAAGAACGCTTACTCAGAGATCTCATAAAGATTGCACTGCTCACTGTAGTCTGGGTTTGGTTCCCTAGGCCTTAAGAGGTTCGGATTCCTTAGAAAACAGTAGGTCCCGGCGCAGCATGACCACTGTAGTCCTTGGGCCGTAAAATCACAAAACAAATGAAAAAAACGTTCGCGTTGCATGCCGTTATCCCTGTTTTGACTTCCAACTGTGTTTTAAAAAACAAAACAAAACAAAAGCGCTTCCTGACTAGCCGTTGAATGTGATCCAAAGGTTGGTTGCCTAGACCTTAAGAGGTTTGAATTCCTCTGGAAATCTGTAGGTCCCAACGTAGCATGACCCTTGCTGTCCTTGCACTATGAAATTCAAAACAAACAGTTGGCAAGGAAAAATTCGAGACATTGAAATTTCTAAAAGTGGCATTTTTACAGATATTGTGAGTAATTTTATAAGATTTTTAGTTGGGATGTGAAAACCGGATACCATATGTTTTAATAATTATGTACAAATGACATTGCGTAACCTGTAATTGATAATGATCAGCAGGGCCTAATGTCATTACCAAAGTTGGCAACCTTCGTTTCAGGCAATGTTTTTTATTTTTCCACTGAAGAAAGGTGGAAAACGTAACAAAAACTGAGTCTACTATAATTTTTGCCACCCACGTATTAATTATAGCTCAAACTAGAGCTTATGTAATTTTGGAGAAAAAGAGACGCTTTCCCCATCCTGGATTCGAACCAGGGTCCCTCCGTTTAGCCCGGAGTGTCTTGGACCGCTAGACGAATGAGGACAGGAAACAACGCTCTCTTTCTCCGTATGTAAAGATGTTAAGGTATTATTACCCTCCGCAGGGATAACACAATTGCCAAATATGGTCAACACAAGAAAGCCTCCGGGGCGAGAATTTTGAGTTTTCGCCAAATTCACCGCCCCGGAGAGACTTCGATGTAATGTCGAATATGTCTATATTTATTTACAATGCTTATAAAGAATATGAATTTTGGGCACTGTATGAAGGTGCCGTACTGGTTGCCGACCAAGTTTGCACTGATGTTGCATTCGTCAGGCAAGTGGTTTGCTCTAATCTCGTACATGTGCTGCCATATGGTGGTAACAACTGTTTATTGAAAATATTTATCTCTAAATTATTTTTCATACTATATAAAGCAGTTTTATGGAATTTTGCGTCATGATCTACTGCTAATTTTAATTTTATTCACAGGTTTACAGAGTTCTATGTGGATGAAATAATTGATCACAATGAGCTAGCAACAGTGGTTGAATCTTATTTGAAAAATTTAAGACTTGAGCCTCCAGTTATTCACAGTATTGTCAAGTTCTATATCTACGTCAAACAAGAGGCTGTAAAGACATTAAATGATGGAATGGGATATTCACCACATTATAGGTTAGTTGTTTTTTTTTAAACGCATGTGGGAGACATTAAGTTTTTGCGTCAGAAGTAAAATCCGATCGGGACTCATAATACAAAAAGTAATGTGCATGTGTTTGTGCATGGCTTCCTAAATACAGAAGAGCAACTGTTCTCAAAACCCGATCACTTGTGCATATGCAGAGTGTGCCAGAATGGCTGTACTATCGTGAATAACTCAAGTTCTTCTCAACGGAAAAAGTTCATTTATATCTCATTTTATAGATATTTTGAATGTGCTACCTTGCTTTACTATTAAAACTCATATACAAATATGGACATAATATATAACATATGCATCAAATCACTTGAGGACTACTAATAGTTACATTATTAAATATTGTGGCTACTGTCACTAAAAAATTGTTTCCTTCAGAAGTCATAATTTTATATTCTGTTAGTTCCAATATATATGTTGAGGGCATTACACCATAATTTGTGGGTTTAGCAAGATAGAAATGGATTTTCTGTGAACGCAACTAGACTGATATTAAAACTTTCGTATTTATGAGAATGTTTAAGGTAAATAAAATTCTTTTTGTTTTGTGTTTGATCTTTTAATTTGTCTTCCAATTAGTTAGTTACCTTTCACGGATGGTTTTTTTTCACTCGCAAGAGCTATGCATTTCCATACATTCGTTAAACTTCAACTCACAATATCTCCACTTCTGTTCTCCGTAAAACATCTATTTTGGTCTCGTTAGGGCCATAATCATAGTCTGCTGCCCTCACCTCAGCGTATTGCCACTGACAGAGTATGAAATTATGCCTTTTTTTGGATTTTATGGTCATGAAACTTGATTTGATTATGCAAAGTTTAATTCGTTGTGTGTTGTTTGCTGTAATTAGCGACTAGAATTCAATAAGATTTGGTCGGCAAAACCTAGAAAAGTCAGGAAAGTCTGAAACAGAATTTGGGTAGATACCATGTTTCTATAAGTTAAGTAATAAGAAACGAACAAAATTTATTGATGTGTGTGTTTTGAATTAAATTTTCTATGTTTAATATGTTTTTATGTGATTTTTTATGTTTTTGACTTATCAGAGTTCCACTGTATGTATATATTTCAAAAATTATATAGTGCACGTTCAGGATCCCATTTATGTATATTTCAGTTTGCGTACTTTGTGTCGAGCGTTGAGTTACGCATCTACAAATCCTTGTGGTATTGTGCTTCGTTCATTGTATGAGGTACATATTTTCATTTATATTGAATATAATAATTTCAAATAGAAAAAGTGTGTGTATATATGAATGGAGTTTATCTAACTAGGTTGCAACTGCAGATTTAGATATAAATTATCTAAGTCTGCAGTTGCGCAACCTAGTTAGATAAAATCCAACATCTAGTTAGATAATCACAATTATTATACATGATCACCAGGGCTCTATAAATAAATTCAGTCGCTCGGTGGCAGTTGTTGACCAGATTTTTATGGTTGGCGAGTAGAAAATGTAATTTTCTATTAGGCTTCAAGGTTTTCTTTTTGAGGTGGGCTATTAATAATGTTAGATAATTATTGAAAACTGACAGAAGAAGCATAACGCACACGCACAAAGTGAACGTTTTGCGATGAAATAGTTTGTTTTTCGATTTTCTTTTTGTAAAATTCATTCTGTTTGTATTATTGTACTTTTGGCTTTTGTTGACGAATAAAGTAAAATTAATCTCTAACGGCGAAGAGATATATATTACAATACTATTCTTTAGTATGGCCACCTTTGTTTGGTGTTTTACACCTTAGGCAACCAAGGTTTGAATTCTTCAGAAAGCTGTAGCACCTTTCTTGACATAGGATGGCATTGTACTTGCACCATAAAAATATACAGCCCATTAATTTAGAAAGCTGTAAGTCCTGACTCCGCATAATCTTAGCTGTCGTGCTATGAAAACACAAAATGATGTGCATACCTGCATATAACCCCAAACGTTAAGCAGCTTCGATCGTATGTATATCTATCCACCATCCCCAAGAGAAGTATAGGTCGCAGAGTTGTTACTGTATCCAGCCAACAAAAAGAAGATAAACATTTTATTAAATCGATATAATCAGTTGGCCAATATTAATTCCTGCAAACCCAAGGATGTGGATGCGACCTTAATCCGGGTTGGATTCCCAACGGTGCCAAAAAACAACAACAAAGAAATTGTGTTTACCGACAAATTAATCCTGGTATTCTCAGGGGGAGAGGTTCATAGGTCTTAGGAGGTTTAGACTGCACTAGAAAAACGTAGATTCAATGTCCCATACCGGACCGTGGATAAGAGGGTGGGAATGTCGAGGGAAGCGGCTGTATTCAGAAAGGGCCCAACTTTTCAATTTTTTAAAAAAACTAGTTACGAGGATAATTAAAAAATAACAAGCCTGACAGTCCATTAGCTTTTGAAAAATGATTGGGAGTCTAGGTGTTTAGGCTATTTTCGAGGCTACGATCTGCTAAATTGTCTTTCGTCGGCAAAATGGTAATGTATTTATCTACCATGTCATTAACCTGGGTTTTACTCCTAATGGTATTGTAGAATGAGTGTTTTATTATGTTTGGTCCACGGTTTGTTTCCCTAGGTAGAAGTTTGGATTCTTAGAAAACTTTAGAACCCGGAACAGCATGACTTTTGCTATCATTGTGCCATAAAAATACAAACGAATGAAATATGGAATTGCCTTGACTCTGAGACAATTGCTAGCTCTATAGTGGTATGCAGTGATAATGGTTCACTAAGCTGCCTTGCTAATAATTCAGGTTTTATACTTGCAGTTATCAACGTGTTTTTCTTAACTGATTCATAGTCTATGGTTTGATTTCTAGCAAAAAAATGTTTGGATTTCTTGGAGAACTATTTGTTCTGGCCAGTGCACGATCATATCTATTTTCACTCCATAAAATACATATGAACAAGAAAGATTGGGTGAGCCAAGTTGAGCTTGTATAGACTTTGAATGTTTCTAAACTATATTCACTTCCTTTTGAATACACAATTGCGCTGCGAAGATGCAGTAGTAATGAATTTGCCTAGTGCGCCATTAACCCAGATGCAAATCCAATGGTGCCAAAAACGAATGCTTATTGACAAGTGGCTCACTCTAGTCTGAGAGGTGGTAGTCTACTAAGCGTTATGAGGTTCAGCTTCTTCGGAAAACGGTATTGTAGGACCTAGCGTAACATGACATTTGTTGTTTTTTTTGCTGTAAAGCAAATGAATGGAGCTGGAGAAAGCAGTAAAGAAAATGCTGTTTGATTATATCGCACGCTTGTAACGAAAGTGTTACACCTCAAAGTTCGGTGAAAATGACAATGTTACAACCAGATGTCGAAAACAGTGCTGCATCCTGCCATGCAAAACGTTAAACCATAAATTATTCGGGTTTCCGCTAGTTGGCACATGCCATTAGATGAACACAATATCCCTCAATTCAGCGAGAAACAGTTTTTTGTGTTTTCTGAAGATGGGGATTTTTTTTTAGTTGTAACACTTTCGTCGCAAGGGTGCGATATGTAATCTGTCTTACATGATTTTCCTTTAACTTTTTTTCTTTTAGGGATTTGCATTGAGCTTTCTGTCGCAGTTGGACCAGGCTTCATATGAGACGTTAGAAAAGGACATCCAGAAGTATATCCTTGGAGAAAAAGGGCTATCAATTTTAAAACAAAAGATTCGGGAACCGAAGGATCGGACTTGCGTTCTCATTGAAGGATATTACATTTCAGCTGGTGACCATACTCCACATCGTAAGGACAGTTACCTTATAACGAAGTCCGTGCAAAACAACTTGCAGAGGCTCGCGAGATCAGTTTCAGCAGGGTGAGTATTACTGTGCATAATTTTTAAAGGATTCAAATTAAAAGCCCATTTTATATGAGGAACTGCTTAATTTATTGTAGATATAGACTTGGTTGTATGTATATGCTTAGGTTAGCATGTACCCTGTATGTGGTTATCATATACCCCATATGTGGACATTCTACACAAGTATAATAGAATTTTACTAACCAAAGGAAGGAAGGCGTGGAGAAGGATTAATCAATATGATAAAAGTTTCGGTACTCCACTTTTTATATGGTTTATCAGGGGATCCAATGCAACCTGGGAGTGTCAGGAAATTTAAAATTGGCCCTAAAAGTCATGGAAAAACAATATTTGTTGGCCAAAGTCTGGAAAAGCTAGCAGGGGTGATTATATTCTGGGAATTTCAACTTGCCTCTTCCGGGATTTCTTTTTAAAAATTACAAAATTTTCGTTGTGTTTTCTATAATCTTTTATCTTCTGTTGGAAATCAGTGTCTCTACCAAAAATATTACCTAACTTTTCATGGAATTTTCTGGTATGTTCCGGGAATATGGTTTGGATCACCCCTGAGCTAGGGAAAACATTAATTTTTATTTGGAATGGATAACTCTCTCACGAACATGAAGCCAGTTTCCCTGCAACTGAAATTTAGTTGAAGTTTTGTGATTGGTCATGGAATTTTGCAGGAAGAGGCAGGGAATTTCATTGAAAAGGTTGGGGGAAGACTCGGAAAAAGGGATTTTTTTCTCTCCAATCCACGTTGGAACCCGGTGCGTGTTGTGTAGTAATATCCCAGTCATTTCATGGAAGAACAGTTCTTCTCTGAAATGAATGGGAATTTCCCCATTTTGTGGGGCTGCTCTGAAAATAGGTTTTCCTAGCAATTTCGGATATAGAAACAGGCTGACTAAACAAAGGGCAGCTGCTTATGCCAGGCTCCGAAAGCTTGGCCAATTTATTTGTTATTTTACCAGTGTTTAACCTTTTGTATGTAAATTTCCTCCCTCATACTTCATATTTTTATTCTAAACTGTAGGCTCTAACAGTGCATGATTTGAGTTGTTCTTAAAACACAACACAGCACTTCAAATAATTGGAATTTTGACAGTATTCTATAAATGTTGAAGAATTTCTTAAGTGTCTGTGGGGTATATTGATTTGCAAGTTTTTGTAAGGTCCGTAACACACAAATTTACAAGTGTTCTGTTAATATTCGCCTTCTACAAGTACATGTATTTTATAAGTATTCGCTTTTTCTGTAAGTCATAGTATTTTTTAAGTTCCTTTTGTAACACATGAGCCCTCTGGTACTGCAGTTGCCTTCTATGCTACTCAGTCAGGTTTGAATGTTTTGTTTAAAAAAAAAAAGTTTACGGTAGCCCACATGTCTGTTCTCTAGGCCTTAACAGTTTTTTCTTAAAAAACTACAGGTCCCAGTACAGTATGACCTTTGCTGTCTCTTGCATTGTAAAAACAAATCTTTAACAGGTCTGTTATGTATTAACTCGTCATTTGCGTACTGACTAGTGACAAGTTCAATGCCCTGCAGTGGCACAGCATGGTAACGCATTCGCCTAGTGCGCCGTTAACTCGGGTTCGACTCTCAACAATGCAAAGAACGCTTACTCATTATCTGTAGTCCGGGGTTTGGTTCCCTAGACCTTAAGAGGTTCGGATTCCTCGGAAAATAGTAAGCCCCGGCGCAGCATGACCATTGTAGTCCTCGAGATGTAAAACCACAAGCAAACAGGTAAGTTCAATCGTGTCTAAACAGGTTTACAATTTAAACTGTAAAGCTGTAGGAACTTAAAATAGACAGCCACAGGTATTTGTTTCTGCCTAACTTATACCTAGCCTCAGTGGTGTATTCAATATCTGTAAAAGCATTCTTTGAATATAATTATTTTTTTGTGCAGCATGCTCAAATTCCAATGATATTAAGCAAATTGTGCATTTTCTTATGAATTTTCCATCGAATTCGTATTAAACATGATCAATGTCCTTCCATGTGCTATGTAGTGGACCTGCGTCTTCCGTTTTAAAACATCCTTTTTCTTTATAGAAAATATCCTGTTTTGATCCAAGGAGAAACCTCTGTCGGCAAAACAAGTTTGATTCAGTGGTTGGCCGATGCCACTGGCAATTACTGCGTCAGAATTAATAATCACGAACACACTGACATCCAGGAATATATTGGCTCATATTCAGTAAACAAAGATGGGAAACTGTTTTTTAAAGAAGGTATTTTATGGATTCTTTCATTAATATCCTAAATAAATGGTTGTCCTAAGCTTATCCACATTTGCTGCCTCTACTCTCATTCCATTATAAACGATGCCTTTGCAGTGGTTTTGCTCATGACATCATTTTTTCAATTATCTGATATCGGTTTTTCCACTCTCATCTAATTTTATTACATTTTCTCATTTTCACGTACTTACAATATTTTTTATACTATTGTATAAATCAATTTTTCACCTTAAAACTGTTACATATAGCTTCACCTTGTTTGGCACTGAATGGCATCTGTTGTTTGGATAGATAGTGGGCAGGGGGAGGATTGGGAGGAGTGGTGTTGTGAGCTTGCCGGGGGTGGGTCTCCGCGGTTTGCTGGAGTACCTTAGTCGTCGCAACAGTATTATTGGCATGATTGACTAAATCACAGAAGGCAAATATTTTGAAGAGCCTTTAAGAGACGTTTTGCTTGAACATTACCATTTATTAAACACTTCACTATATACAACATGCGAAAACGGTATTGATTATCGGAGCGTATTCTGGCGTGCATTCATTCATTCACGATTGATGAAGCAGGAATATATGTCTTAACAGTTTTGAAGTTGAAAATCGAACTAATTTTTGTAACCACCCACACGATATGATTGGTCAGTTCGTTTGTGACGTGGGAGGTTTTAATCCTTGATTGGTCGGAAAGTGCCGTTCGGACATCCATCAGGGCCAACACATAAAGATGTCAAGTTTCTGTAGTTCGTGTGAGAAAAGCGGAAACATTCGCCATGGGGCACCTGCATTTCTCAGGATTTGAATTATCCAGATGCCTCAACTAGTCGTTAAATTTCTTGGGGAAAAACTAAAGTTGGGGGGGGGGGCGCATCTGACCGTGAAAACGAAAATCACCTCAAGCTTCTATAGGAGCAAAGGTTTACACACGTTAAAATGTATGTATTCAGGTACAAAAGTAATTAAGTAAGGTGATAACATATTTGACAATAAAATACATTCTAGTTCTAGCACATGATTAATGGCATTTCACATTCAATAATATAACTCTCACGTCAAAACCTTCTCCTAGGATCAATTACTTTTTTTGGTTATAATCGACATTAACATGGCGCTACGCATGGCTTATACGTAATTAACCTGTCTTGCATGGCAGACAATGGACGATAAATAAAGGGTCTTACAGCTTGCGAAGATGCGTGTCGTCCAGGGTTGGCTGAAGATACCACCAGACCAGCTGCTTAGGAAGAAGACGCAGAAGATACTTTGATGAGGCAGAAGAAGTCTTGGGCACGTCGCACACGGAAACAATTGCAGCATCGAAAACTTAGGTCGACGTCTCACGACGAAGATGACGAGGTTCCAAGGAGGACTTACGAGGTCAGCGATTGGACGATCTCCATCCGGCTATGACATGGCTAGCTCCCTTCTAACATGCAATACCAGAGCGAACCACACTTGACCACTGCGAAGTACTAACTCTTCCTCCAAATCCTTCTCGAAAACCTTTGTTTTCAGGCCCTTCCATTATTCTCTAATTGCATCTTCTGGGTGGTTGCTCGTTAAGGGTTTTTTTTTTTTGCGAAAACCTTCCTTTCTTCGGTACACAAGTTTCCAAAACCCTTTGTAACTTGATTGCCCCTTTATGTGGCAAATTTTTAGAACCATATCCCGCAGGGTCTTCACCTGTCTAAGATAGCAGACTCAAAGTCTCCTCATAGAACAGACCTTTGTGAGGGAAAAACATCTGCCGTTTCTGTCAAATTTATAATTTTACTGTTGCAGCTTGAAATTAGAGATACGTTATAAAGCCATATTTTGTGGCGATCAGAACAGTGATCACTGTAGGTGGCTCTGTAATCCCATACAGGATGCTCAGACAGCATAACTGCCAGGTGGTTAGGGGGGGAAGGGAGTATTCGATTGTCGACCATACACAGCACACAAAGATGCATGTTCACATATGCATTGTCATTTAACATGAACCAAAACCAGCTGCCAGAAAAACCGCCAGGTAGAACGGCTCGCAACTATTGTTCCAGAAACACACCTTAGAGTCAGCCAAGGACCTTACAGGAACTGGCCAACCCGGAAAGGAAGTTGTGGAGCACGGCAACAAGAGCGGTGCAGAGGTGGGAAGTTGGATGTAGCCCTACCTGCTGTCTTTACACCATAAAGATTCAGTCAATCAACCAACGGTTTTGCATTTATTTTACACGGAGTTGCTCATTCACTCGGGGAAGCTAAAAAAATACCGTCAATAGTTAACGAAGCTCGTTAAGAAACAGGGGTGTTGCGAAATGGTAAATGGAAATAGCTGATACAATGAACTTCTGTTTTTACGAACTGCTAATTTATAGACTAAATGGTTGCTGTGAACTATTGCATCCGCTCCTAAAAGATGCTCCATAGAACTAATCATTTCCATTTATGAACTCTGGGTTTTACAATATCTTTTTTGGGTTTCATAAGAGTTCGTAATATTGAGAGTTTACTGTAATAGTAATTCAAATTACCTTCACCGTATCGTGGCAAAGAGATCGTACCTTTTTTTAATATGCTGAAATGTTAGGTGTGGTTTTTAATGGCGTTCTGGAACTATCTTTTTCTACTGCCCCATCACAGTCTGGAGTCTATAATCTTCTAGGCAAGACATGCTCAGAAGACTGTAGGCTTTGGCACTTCATGTTTTTAGCTGTTTTTGTGCCATACAACAGGAACAAAGTGGCATGCCACAATGGAGCAGTCTAGCTATAGTAGTGACTGTTGCAAGGTAGTCACTTTCGCTAGACTTTGCATTGGCTCCACCCACTTTTCCCCGTCAATATCTTTTAATGGGAGAAGATGCTCTGATGTGTGCTACAGCCAATGAGCCATTAAAAGTTTTGCGTCCTTTATCTGTTTGCCCCAATTTTAACAAACAACATTCATTTACATTTAACAGAAATGATTTTAACCTTAACAACATTTTATGCGATTCTTTTAATCATGAACTAATTTTTAACGTCTTATCTGATATTGTTTTTTTCACTGTCGTCTAATTTTGTTGCATTGTTTAGTTTCAGTGTTTATTAATACATTTTTGCCATTATATTTTTATAACAAGCAGTTATTTCGACACTTTGTCAAGTGAAGGCATAAATTCTGCCTTCACTTGACAAAGGGAGCAGTTGGCTCCCGAAACGTTGTGTTTTTAAACCTTACGCCAGTGTCAAAATAACTGTTTGTTATGGAATCTCCTGGTGAAACTCTGTATTGTTTTGTTGTTCTATTTTTAATTTGTGTTCATTTCAAAACTGTATGTACAATCTTACCTTGTTTGGCTCTGAATGACCTTTGCTGTCCTTGTGCCATAAAAATAGAACCTATCAATCAAAGCTGCACAAGGGTATGAATATGTGAAGGTTTACCTGTATGGTCTTTGCACATATTACCAGTATTTTCCAAATCATAGATTATTTTTGTTTATATTTTACCGCATGTGTCATTTGTAAAAAATCTGAATTAAATGAAATTCTTTGGTTTTATATATGAAAATGCATGTATGATTGTTCCTAAAGGTCTTCTTGTGACTGCTATGCGTAAAGGATACTGGATAATTCTCGATGAACTAAATTTAGCTCCCACCGAAGTCATGGAAGCATTAAATCGGGTAAGCACAAAACAAAGCACTTTAAATGACACTTTATTTCTTCCAAATCTAGCATTTAATTTTGCGAATTTCATCTTTCTGCCTTTAATTTAGGTTTTGGACGACAATAGGGAACTTTTCATTACCGAGACTCAAACGACAGTTAAAGCCCATGACAAGTTTATGGTATTTGCTACCCAAAACCCACCAGGGCAATATGGTGGTCGAAAGGTACGTATAACTTATATAAACATAAAAATCAATATAGCACTATGTACAATATACTTGCAGTTCACTGTTGAGACAATGGCCATAACTTTATGTTCGTAGAATTCTTTGTCAACAGAGATCACTTTTCTAGTTAGACTTCCTTGAAGCTTTCCATATTTATGAATCATCAAACAACTTAGTCAATGGTTATAAATTTACTCCTGACTTTAGTAATGCATGGAAGCCTTTTTAAAATCACATAATGATTAGCACACTCTTTTTCCCTTTCTCAGTACCTTTGTTCGAAGTCTATTTTCGCTCTTACACAAACCGTGTCCTTGTTTGGCATATTATGACCATTGTCCTCGCGCCTTAAAAAATCAAGTAACTCTCCCTTTCCCAGTTTTTAAAACATTTTCCATTGGCTAGTGGCACTGTTGCCATAGAGCCAATAGTAACGTGAAAGAGCAACACTCCATAGTTATCACCTTGATTGGCACAGAATGACCCTTGCTGTCCTTGCACCATAAAAAACAACCAACCAACCTTCCATAGTCACTAAGAGTTCAATCTGGTTGATTTTTGACGGGCAGCAACTATTGGGTTCGGCAGCAGTCCAGGAAGATGGAGGGTGAGAAACACAATGATTTATTAACATAGCGTGATCATGATACAGCACTGGCTCCGCAAGTTAGGTCATCCACATTTTATACGTACCTACCGCACGGGAGGGCAGAAGAGACGTCACATCCCGGCGTTTTACAAGCAAAGTGTGACATGGGAGAACAGGTTTTTAGTTGCATGTCGCAAGGTGCTGCACGCATGCATTGCACCCAGGTCCAGTTTACTATGTAGGCAACAAGTATATAGTGAATAAATACATCATAAAACCCAACAGCAACATCTTTCTAAAATGCACCAACATGTTGTACTCAACCTCTAAGAGCATGCTTCCCTGACATTATTGTAGCAGTGGTCAGTGGTATTGTAGAATGAATGCTGTTCTCCCATCAACCTTAGTCTAGGGATTGGTCTTCTGGACTAGTGTTTCTCAACCCTCAGTACCGGGTCCTTGCATCAGTTATATCGGGCTGTGAGAGATTCTTCTGGAATTTGTCGTTTTAGTTTTCCAAGCATTTTTCAGGAATAAACATTTTGTCTTGGAAATATTTCGAGAGGAATAATAGTCAGGAATATGTCAAAAAGCTCGGACATGGAACACTTAAATAAGGCCAGTAGTAAATGTCAGTGACCAAGTTGTGTATTTTTAAATATGGAAGTATGCAGAACGATCAAGAATTTTCAGACATAGAAATCTTTTAGCATTAGAGGAAGGGTGTCTACGATCATTATGGTTAGTTGTGAAACGTGCTTGCAAGCCGATTACAATAATGCGCAGTGCATCCTTTGTTCTTAAAACTGAATGAAATAATATTTGTGTTGCAAATGCCAGTTAGTGATGGACCAAACAGCTATTTTTGAATAACCTGTTCCAACCAGATAACAGGTTCCAATCACCGGTGACTGAAACGTAAGTGTTGCTTCACA
Source organism: Dysdera silvatica (assembly GCA_006491805.2). Lineage (NCBI taxonomy): Eukaryota > Metazoa > Arthropoda > Arachnida > Araneae > Dysderidae > Dysdera > Dysdera silvatica. The sequence continues at coordinate 127,145,344 of QLNU02014802.1, read as the reverse complement.
GGATATGGAAATTGGGGACTTAACGATGACACATTTCAACGCTCAATCCGTAACAATATGTCGCGTCAACTTCATAAAGATAATAAATCCTTTGGAAAAAAATACACACATATGAAGTACAAAAATAATGAGAAAAAGTAAGGCTTTAAAATATTGAATTTTAGATATTTGAAACATTACACGATATTAAAAATCAAAGAAAGTTTAAAAAACTAATTCAAAGTAATGAAATACAGCAAAAAATATTGATATTGCTGTAAATTAATTGGTAAAACATACTGGAAGGTTACAATGTGGAACTAATTAAACAGGATAATGATAAACAAAATGTGTATTCTCAGCTGATGTAGTTATACACATGTATGTATTCAGAATTTTTCATGTGTAAAGCTCAGTAATGTAAAAATATTAATACTTGTACTAATTAATATACATGGATAAAAAATCTATTCCATTAATGAAACAAATTAATAAATAATGCTGTGTCGGTCTCCGCTTGTTCAAACTTACTTCCGTTGTAGAAATTTGTTCAGAAGGTCTGTTGATGTCGGTCCCATTCTGAGGTATGATAGAACTTGATGATGGGAGCACCACACATCTTGGGAGTGGGTAGACGTGGATGATGAATGTGTGGATAAATCTATGCTTGGATGCTTCCTTGTAATATGTTTTTTAAGTTCGTTATGGAAGATTTGTAACTCAATTTTTGTGCACACAAATCACACGTAGCACTTTTTTCCTCCTTGTCATTTATTGTAAAAAAGGACCACAAGTAACT
>QLNU02014802.1:127123402-127138799 GCA_006491805.2 Dysdera silvatica | reverse complement strand
TTCTGAAAACAATGTTAACAATGTCGACCGTTAATAAAAGGTACTACCAAACGTTTAAAGCCGAATATATGAAGATGTTTAATTTTATTCAAAAATCAAGACTGGGGCCAAAATATGCTTTCTGCACGTGTTGCGGTAAAGACATAAGCATTACTCACGGTGGTAAACGCGATATTACTTTGCATTCTGAGACTGTTAAACATAAGAAGACGTTCAAGGCTGTAGAGTCTAATCATAGTATCAAGCCTTCATTTTTTGCATTTAACGATACCTCCATGATTAACGCTGAATGTTTATTTACATTGTTTTTGATCGAACATAATTTGCCAATGAATTGCAGCGATCATGCGTGGATGCTCTTTCGGAAAACGTTTCCTGACAGCAGTATTGCAAAACAATATGGATCTGCAAAGACCAAAACTTCTGCAATTATGAAAGAAATGTCCGCAAAGGAATCCTCATCACTTGTTGAAAATTTAAGGTGCTATCCATTTTCAATTGCAACTGATGGAAGCAACGATGTTGATTCAAAGCTGTATCCAATAGTGGTAACTTTCTTCGATCCTTTATGTGAAAAAATTGTGAATTGTCTTTTATCTATGCCATCTTTGAAAGAAGATGCTACTGGGTTAAATATTGGAAATCTTCTGGTAAGTGCTTTACAATCTAAAAACCTTGCGATTTCTAATTGTGTTGCCTTTAGCTGTGATAATGCACCTGTTATGATAGGAAAAAAGCAGGTGTAGCAGCGGTGTTAAAGAATCATCACCAAAATATTGAAATTATGGGCTGTTCCTGCCACCTTATTAACTTAGCAGCTGAAAAGAGTGCTGCATGTTTGCCATTTAAAATCGATGAAATTTTGGTAGACATTTACTATTACTTACAAAAGAGTTCGAAAAGAAAAGATAGGTTGAAAATTCTTCAAGAATTTCATGAGACTGATATAAAAAAGGTACTAAAACACGTTAGCACTCGTTGGTTGTCTGTTGGAAAGTGCTTAGAGCGTATAATCCAGCAGTGGCAACCTTTGATCAGTTTTTTTAAGGAAGAGGCCATGAAAAGGAATCAAATCACCCCACTTTCTTTACTATTCCCTCTATCAAAGTTTCGGTTGAAAATGCAGATAAAGTGAAAGAACGTAACAGCAAAAAAGCATCACAGAAATTAAAAAGGAAAGCTCAAAATTATGTGGATATTTCTAAGAAACAAAAAACTGAAAACTCCATGTCTCGTGAAGAAAGGTTGTTTTATTTTCTGTCGGAAGATATCAATAAGGCTTTCTGTTTATTTTTATCTTATACTGTGCCTATATTTTAAAAAGCGAATGCTCAATTTCAGTCTGCGGAACCGTATATTCATATGCTAAAATCTGTTCTCTTAAAATTGTACAGAGAAATGCTAGTGAAATTTGTAAAACCAAGCGTCACAAAATTATGTAATAATATTTTGAAAGTCCACTATCATGAGAGGAGTAATCAAAAAGATGATGTTGATATCTTAATTGGAAATGGAACACTGAAAGTAATCCAAGATTTTAACATCCATGATAAAAATGAATTTTATGAAAACGTCAGAAGCTATTTCATAGCAGCATGTGACTACATGCACAATAAATTTCCTTTTGAGTTAGAAGTGTTACATCATGCAGAGGTTACACAAATATCGAATTTTGAAAATGCATCATTTTCCAGCTTAAAATATTTTACAGAAAAATTTCCTGTTCTTTTGTTCAATAATACAGAAGATGAAGCTGTTGATGCTTTACAAACAGAATTCAGTGAGTTCCAGGCTTTCGAAGTTCCACAAACTGTGAGTAATGAAGGTAGCATTGATGCACAATGGGCAGCCATAGGTAAAATAAAAAATGATACTTGTGAATTAAAATTTAAACGACTTTCTCAGGTTATGCTGTCAATACTTACGATCCCTCACAGTAATGCAGCATGCGAGAGAGTCTTCAGTCAAGTGAAGAAAATTAGAACTGACTTCAGGTCAACCATGTCTGATGACACATTAGAAAATTTACTAATAGTTAAATGCAGACAACATGTGAAATGTTACGAGAATGTATTTGACAAAAAATTTCTCAAATGCAAAATCTTGCACTACAGCATTTGTAAATTCTAAGAATTAATATTGCGTTTAATACAGTTTAATCCTCTATTATTATTAATTTAATAAATACTTAATTTCCTCATTGTGCCCTTTTTTCATAAATTATGTATGATTTTGTTTAATTAAAAAATGGTGGCCTGCCCACGCATGCACAATTGACTACAGATTTTTCACTTCTACAAGTTGGCACCTATGGAACTGGTAGGGCTTTGTCTATACCAAACTCTGTCATGTATAGTGACCACCTGTCTATAGTGACCACCTGTCTACGTTGGTCATTGCAGTCCAGTCCCAAAGGTGGTCACTTTAGGCAGGTTCTACTGTATATGTATTCCCTTTTGTTTTAAAATTCATCTTCAACATAGATTTCTTTAAAATTATGCATGTCTCATAAATATTGTTTAATTTAATATCATACATAAAATAATTAATCATGACCATTTTTAACTTTGATATTAGAAATTTGTGATGACATTAAGATAATTTCATACACTTATGTGTTTTGGTTCAGACTAGAGCCCTTCAACCTGCAAGAGTCGGAAAGAAGGCTAAAGGCAATGTCTCGGACTCTTCTTGACCCAGCGATATTCAAGTTCATTGGCATATCCTTAAAATAGAAACCTGACTGTCACTGTATCGAGGCTAGCCTGCATTTTGCTTTTTCTGACTCTTTTGACTTAGAGTGGTAGTGCAGTGGTAACGCTTTCCCTAACGTGCGGTTATTCCGTGTTTAACACTCAGCATTGTCTGAAACAGAACACTTATCAACTGATCACTATGATCCATGGGTCGGTTCCTTAGGTCTTACGAGGTTTGGATTTTCTTACAAAACTGTGAGTTCCATTTCAGCATGGCCCTTGCTGACTTTGCAACGTAAATCTGAAACAAAAATCGAACAAGCTGTAGTCTGAGATGAAAAACATGGGTGTATGAAATTTTTTAAAATTAATTAGTTTTAAAAAAAGTTTGGTAACTATGATGTGCTATATGATATACATATACTTTTCTTACTTAGGATACAAAATACTTGCTAGTCGGGTTCGGAGAGAGGAAGAGGTTGCTGTGGTTGTAACAGCCATTGAGAAGAATATGAGGGCGAAGATAGACCCCAGTGTTCTGCATGTTGTTCCCAAACCTTTCTTGAAGAAATTGAACGAAAAAGTCGTAAACTTTAAGCATGTGGTGTTCACCAAGCAAATGCGACGACTTCTTTTGCTGATCGAAGAAGCCTTGGTTGCCAAAGAGCCGATTCTACTTGTTGGAGATACTGGGTAGGTTAAAGAGATTGTATTACAAAGGATCTTTACAGTGGAACTGTGTGTGGTTCATTGTGGTAATGTCTTCGATTACCATGCAGACAATCCAGGTTTAATTCCAATAGGTTCTTAAAACTTGACGTTACACAAGAATATGTTTGATTATTAAAGTGAGGTCCCGTAGTGTTGCAGTGGACACTACTTTTTGGAATTAACATGCTAACTGGATTTAACATGCTGTTATCCTAGATTCGTTTCCCAATGGTGGAAAAGAAATCCTCTTACTGACTGTTTGCTGTAGTTCGAGGGCTGTCTTTAAAAGGTTTAGCTTCTTCAGAAAATTAGGTTGTGGTGTAGCATGACTGGTGCAGTCCTTGTGCCATAAAGCTCACAAACGGCATTAAAGTGGTACAGTATTTAAATGGTTTTAGCTATGGTACTATGCAAAACATGTGTATCATTAACATATAGCTAACACAATGGCACTGAAGGCCAGTACTAAATACTTAATCCAGAATATCTTGAGTAAAACACGTTTCGAAGATTTAATTTGAGGTCCTTGGTTGTGTGGATATTCCGAAGTAATGATCTGTTACAGATATAACTAACTTATTGGACCCCACGACAGATATTACGTGCCATAACCATAACATTTTGAATAAAATTCTACATCTCTCGTGGTTGAGCACGTGATTTTGTCAATTCAGCTTGTTGTCAACAATAGAGGGCTGCTTATCGTGCACATTCTTGTGTAATTACCTAATGTGAAACTGAACGTTTTGAATTGTCCATTATTATATGTGTCACTCTCGAACAGGGGTTCCCACACTTCTAAAACAAATATTTGGTTAGTATTCGGATCTTTACAACAGTAATATCACATTTGAAGACATTTTACATTCTGATTTTTGAATTACATACAAGACTGTGGGGGAATAAACCGAGCTTTGAAAACAAGCTTTCAGCTCGGTGCATAAAACATAAATGGAAAAATTAGATTTTAATTTATTCCGATAGAATTGTAGGCAGTGAATTGAGTGATAATTTGTCGTTTAAGTGCACAAGCCACTCTTCATCGAACTGCTGAAATTCCATGTCCTACCCTGTTCCAGAGCCAACTTTCCTGAAATTTGCTTTTGCACCAAATAAAATTTCAGTGTCCCAGACAAAATTATTTTAAATATGAAGTCTTCCTGCTTAATGGTTTTTTGAAATGTGGACATTAACTATGAATGACCTATGCATATAGTATTTTTGCTATGTAGTTTGATTACATGGTTATTTAAATTTGTCTCTAATGTAGCTGTGGGAAAACAACCATGTGTCAACTTTTTGCCGAGCTGAATGGACGTAAACTTTATTCTGTCAACTGTCACTCGAACAACGAGAGTGCTGAATTTTTGGGGAGCTTGCGGCCTGTGAGATCAGACAAAAAGGTAGGATAATCACACATTGAAGTATTTTAAAAATGCAAAATAATTAAACTTAGTGTAAATAATCATGACAAGTTGTTTTTAAAAATCTCCCCCCCCCTTTTTTCCCCCCAGAGTCATCGGCTTTTTGAATGGGTAGATGGTCCATTGATTCAAGCAATGAAGGAGGGCCAGTATTTTCTGGCAGATGAAATATCTTTAGCAGATGATGCAGTTCTTGAGAGGCTTAACAGCTTGCTTGAACCCGAGCGGACAATTCAGCTAACTGAACATGGTGACGATGGGGAAGCAAGAATAGTTGCACATGAAAATTTCAGGTTTTTTGCTACGATGAACCCAAGTGGCGATTATGGCAAGAAAGAAGTGAGTTTCAGATTTTTTTTCAAATGTATTCTTGCCTTTGATATCTTTTCTTGAAATGTCCTCATCCTGGATTCGAACCAGGGTCCCCGCGTTGAGCCTGCGGTGTCTTGACCTACTAGACGAACGAGGACAAGAACAAACGCATTTTTCTTCTCCATACGGATATTCAGAATAACCTTGAAATGGAGTAGAAACGTAAGTTGAGTTTTGTTAACAATAGCTGGTTTTCTATGGTCCCTGTTATTTCAGTAATAACAAAGCAATGGTTTGCCTTAGGGGAGTATTTCCTTGAGTACATCCTCAAAAACAGCAAGAATTAGGGCAAGTCTAAACTTTATCTAAGTATTAGATCTCACCTGAAGGATCCAACAACTTTAGCCCACGTGCTTTTCCGGAAGTCAGTGGATGAGACTTTTGATAAATTTCTTCTTTTAATGCAACGAGAAGAACCCTTGATACATATTGTATATGATGAAATCTGCCATGTTATTCAAAGCCTTGGTTCAAGAATTGTTAAACCAGAACTGTTGGGAAATACATCTGGAAGGAAACTAACGAACTTAATAATCCGGAAAATATTCTTCCAACAACTGAAATTGATGTTGGAATTCTTGCCAGGAATGAAGCTTTAAGACTGAAGGAAAAAGAATTAAAACTATTTTTCCATGAGGCGAAACATTTTATTATGACAATCATTGAATATTTACTTGATAAAGTTCCTTCTGAGCAACAAGTTACTGGAAAATATCCAGTGCCTTCATCCATTATTTAAGATGGAACCAATGTCTTCGAAGTACATAGCAAGAGTGGCTAAAGAAATGCCACTTGTTTTCCAGGAGAATAATATAGATAAGCTTTCTGACGAGTGGAAATTATACATGATTGAACAAGTGAATGAATATGTCCTGACAACTGAAACAAGGGAAAATAGAATTGATAATGTAGATGATCTGTTTGAAGAATCAGAGATTCAAGGTGATGAGGAACCTGCAAATAAAAGTTCCACCTCTGTAACAAGAATAACTGTTTATTGTTCTACTGTCTGAAGAAGAATAATCATCTTGGGGAGAAATACCCTATACTTTTTCGTTTAGTTAAAGCGGCACTGACACTTTACCTATGGGCAGGCGGACGTTGAGAGAGTGTTTTCACTTACAGACCCTTTTTTTTAACTCAAATCGTCCACTGTTAAATGAATTATAAGTGAATGATCTTCGAACTATGTAGGCTGTAGTAAAAATAAAGAATGACATTTGTGATATACCTATTGCCCCGCTGCTCGTGAGGTATTGCCGAGAAGCACATAGTAAGTACAGAAACTATTTGGAAGATCGTTACAAGAAACTTTCAGCTAAAAATATGAAAAGAAATCATCCTTCGGATGTTGAAATACTTGAGAAAAAAATTAAAAGGCTACAGGAATTAATCAAAACAAGTCATTCACTGATTCGGGAAGCTAATGAAAGACTTTCAAAAGGTACTAAAAGAACGGATATGAAAAAAATGTCAGCTGCACAGGCCTTGCTAGAGTCGGGGCATAAACAAAGCAAATACAGAGGAATTGATGCATGCAGAAATTACATTGTTCTTACAGATAAAGAGAGCTAAGAAGTAGTCAGTATAGAACAATAAATCCTTTTAGGGAACTTTATCTAACATTATGGTTTTGAAATGATCACATGAATGACTGTTTCTAAAACATCTAAAGTTTGGTTAACGTTATGGTACCGACTTCTAGTTGGATGGACGAATTATGATTGCAAAAATTGTACCACATGTGATATAAATTGTTAACATAACTATCTAAAGGTTTCATTCAGTCCTTTTGCTACATGGGTGACCATAAATCATTTTTTTTTTCCCCATTTACTGTATATTATTAACAGATATGTTTGTTGCCCTTTAATTCACTGGCACAGGTTCACATTTGAACTTACGCCTATCATTTGGTATAATAACGTGTGTATTGTGTAGTGAGAATTGAATATCTGCCATACTACACATGTCAAGCTGACATGGACGGCGAATGTGGGGCAGTTGGTTTTAAACCCGTCTCGCAAAAGACGTTTTTCACAAGAAAAATCAGAAGATTTAAAAATTTACACTCCCTCCTGTTTTGTTTTTGGTGCTACTGATACGTCCTATATTTATTTCATAAATGTCCTATATTTTTTTAAGTTGTGACTATGACCCCTGTAATTATTAGTTCTTACGTTTCATTAAAAACATAAAACTTTTACTTTCTTTAGCTCTCACCAGCTTTGCGAAACCGCTTGACAGAGATTTGGTGTCCCAGTGATCTGATAATCGAAGAACTTAACGAAATTGTCGAACACAATATAGAAATGAAAACCAGCACCTCTCACAAAAGCACTAAAGGATTTGGTTTTCTCATATCTGAATTTATGCGTTTCTATTTGAGTACAGATATTAGTAAATTGTAAGTATATCTATTACATATGTAGCTGTGTCGTACGTTAAGTATTACGAAGGTGGCTGTGTTTTTGTTGTACTCCAACTGAAGCAGTTTTACTCGCCGAACTTATGAAACCATCCCCAGACTTACTCATGTTTCCCACGGTCCTTGAATTTTTTTTGCGAAGTCGGGACTCCTAAAAAGTACTTGAAAACCGCCAAAAATGTAGTTGGTCCTTTGAAAGTCCTTTAATGTTTCCTTTTTTCAAGTTTTGACAAAAGGGGTGTTTCCCCTATTTCCAATGTATTGACAGTGTAAGTTTCCTTGGAAAGTCCTTAAAAAGCACTTGAATTTCACTAGGACAAAAGAGTGTGAACCATGTTACCAATCGAAAGAACTGGTAGTTGTATCATAGTCACATAATCCAGTTCCCCGCCATATTCGGAGTATGTTTTAGGTTTATGGTTGTCTCTTGTTTATCCATTATGGCACGAATCTGGGCTTTAATGGCACCGCAGAATGTGTTCTGCTGTTTATGTCCTTATGCCATAAAAATGCAATAAACCAACCGATACATTAAATAGCTATATTTAATGTCTGGATTAAATAACTAAGAACACCATAGGGTTGCTCACTGCTTGTGATTGGGATTTTCAAACCGTGTTTGATTCTCAACAATTTTGGGCAACATACTAAAGTATGTATAAACTATATTCTGGTGCAGCATGATCTTGGCTGCGTTTGTGTCCTAAAACAATATTTTTGCTGCTTATGAATGTATTGTGGTTTGCAGAGTATGTCAGCTAAGAGTTCTGTTCCAGCAGACCTTTTTTACAGTCCGTGAATTATATCGTTTTCTTTCAATGTACTTTTAGTGCATTTTCTATCATTATAGCTGTAATTTCTTTTCGTCTTAAAATTGCATGTATGGTTTTGCCTTGTTTTATCATAGAATGACCCATTTTGTCCTTGTGCCATAAAATACAACCAATCAACAAAGGTCCTTGAATTTCGAAAGACAAGGGAACAAGATAACTACAAGCATTTGGCCTCTCTGGTGGCACAGTGGTATAGCTTAGCATGCCGTTAATTTGGATTTGATTTCCCAGTGGTATATATATTACAGCCAAAGGCTGAAGTCTGGCCAAAGTACGAAATCGCCGGCCACTTCACACTGGCCAAAATTCAAAGTAGGCGAGAAATTTGGGTTTTGTCCAGCTGATTTGCAAACTGGTCTAAAGTCGATGACCAATTTCAGGGAATAGCCAAAAGCAGGGCCATATGCTTTCTCGAGGGGGTAGCTTGCGAACGTTTCAGGATGCTCAGAATGCTACAAGTAGGGTTTAAAATCCCTTAATGTTCTTTAATGTTTTTTATTAATATAATAATAATAAATATAAGCAAATAAATTCTTCGTCTCTAATTCTCAATCTCTTCCTAAAAGGAAAAATTTATATACAAAAAAACAGTTCGCCTTATTAACCAGTCATATTTAGGGGTTAACCACAGCCACTATTGGGAATTTTTTGCATATAATCACATAATTTGGTTTTGGTCCATTAAAGGAATTTTCCTACTTTGAATATATATACAAAATGTCACACCTACTCTGCCCCTGTATACTGTTACGCATACAGATGAAGTACCGCCCCTATGTGCTACTGCTTCTGTATACAGCTATGCATATATGGGGAAATATCGTGTATGGGCAACTTTTGAAAAATTCCAGTTTTATAGATTAAATCTAAAGTTGCCTCTATATGGTGTGTGTACCCCTGTGTACAGGTAAGTATACAGGAGACCTATCGTGTAGGGGCAACTTCTGAAAAATTCTGGTTTTTATAAACTATACCAGTGGTTTTCAACCATTTTCATTTCACGTCACACCTAAACTAATTACTAAAATTGTGCGACACACACACAAAACATTTTTGCCGACCTGATAAAGAATAAAAGATAAACAATAAGTAAGTAAATAGAAAATAGGCATAATTTTGATTGATCTATAAAATATTAATAATAAGCAGTATTCAACTTTTTCGCTCCTAAATGGCTTTTAAAAATATGACTATGTAAACTGATTGGAAAAAAAAAAAATACACCAAATGAACACAGTTGAATATTGTATTTAAACATTTACAGCTGTTTCAATAGCCTATGCTATTTTTTTCAGAACAGCAACTAATATTACAAAATTTGCAATGCTAACTCATTCAATGTTATGTTGTATCACAACACGAGTTGCCATTCTGATGAAAATAGCCTAGGGATATTGAAACAGTTGTCGTTTAAATATACTATTCAACTGCGTTCATTTGTTGTTTTTCTGAATTGTATCATTAGTGTGCAGTGTCTTTGTCAAAAATTAAATCAAGCTGACAGTATTTGGTTTTCAAAAAACAGACAATAGATGGTCCTTCACTTCGGACAATATTAAAATACCTAATTATTCCGTGCAAAATTATGTTATTCTCACAAGTGATTAAAATTCAATTATAAATATTATTTAGAAATATAAAGCACTTGAATTTTGTCAATATACTAATACTAATATATATAATATAGTATCTAAAATGGACAGATTTAAAGTTTTTTTTTTTTGAGGCATGGAAATTAGTTATGAGCAGGAATTGACTGATGCTGATCTTTTACCGATCGTTCAATTTCATACCATCGCTGATGCCTATTGAAAAACCGTTTTTTTTTTTTAAAAAATAATATTGCATCAGCTGATTGCCAATGTTTTCAATTATTATTACCGTAATTAGTAAAAATTTTAAAGGTTACGTAATGATGTGAATAATATTTATGGAGGATGTTTTCTTGTAAATGATTTATTTTCTTATATTCGCTGGATTTCTACTTTCTTCTCGATTATTTCTTATTATCTTACCTTATTATATTATCTTAATCTTTTTATTTTTTCTTCATTTCTTTCTACCTGATAACCCAAAACTTTGCAGTTCAGGCTTTTGTGTAGGTACAGGGAGAAAGAAAAAAAAATTGGTTTTAAATATATGCTGGAATTATAAAATCAAATTTCGCGTTTGGTATGTCACTGGATATAAAATCCAATGAAAATGAAACAACCAAGAAACCACAACCATATTCAATGGACAAATGAAGTAGGTGCAACAGCCACTAGGAAAATGAAGGCAGGAAATGGCACATTTCCTTAACATACTCCAAATTTCAAACCGAAACTAAAACCTGAAATTCCCTTCTGAATACTCTAGAAACGTATTCACAATTCAATTTCATCACACGTAAGCTACACAAAATTCTTTTTAGATAAACAAAAATTCAAAAGATAGAAACAGTTTAAGGTTTCTATTCCTATACATGGAAAATACATCTGTTGGCTGTCACAATATTTAATCATCTATTTTCGTTACTAAAGTAGTTACATACATTAAACACACTTGACCAGTTCAAATACTTCCTTCCTTTTTCTTAATTTGCTATTTAATCACAGCGTTTGAGCTTACTCGAATTTAATTTTCAGTCAGCTGAGTTGTATGTAAGCATCAGGGATTGGATTTCACGTTAAGCCATTAGTCCTATCTATTTCCCAAATGAACTGATATGCGGTTTTGGGGATGCGACGATATCAACGTTCGAACTCTGATTTGGATTGGTAGCACATCTATTTCCAGTCAGCTGATATTTTGTATGTTGCAATAAAATATTTTTATATTGACTACTTTCTTTCAGGGTTGCCATAAGTGTCAGGGACGTTTTAGCTTGGGTTAATTTTATAAATGTGACTGTCTCCGAGCTTTTACCACTTAAACGGCGACTATCACCAGAAGAAGCTTATATTCACGGTGCATGCTTGGTGTTCCTTGACAGTTTGGGAACAAGTAAGTATATAATCTTATTTATTCTTGAGCTTCTTGCACAAACATCATGGTTTGAGTAGTGGTAATGCATTTTGCTACAATGCGAATAACGGTAGCAGATTTACTGATAGGCTAAAAGGCTACACCAGCAAATTTTCGACGAAAAGTTTATGTTTGACAAGTTTGCAAAGGCGGGAATTTTTTAGTAGCCAATTGAATTACTAATTCTGATTTATTCAGATGCATAATTAGGCATTGGAAAAGGAGAGCGGTTCAACAGGTGGTAAATTTTTGAGTACTTGTGCAAAGACAAATTTGAAATAACCACCAGGGGTGTCAAGTTAAGAATTTTCTGAAAGCGCTAAAATCACCATCATGCCTCTAGTTACATTTGTTCAGATCGGGTGGCAAAATACGTCGGAGCCTACAGACGGCAAAATTGTAAATCCACCTCTGGCGAATAATCATAGTTTGATTCCATTCCAGTAAGTACCCAGCACTGGTCTTTTTTTTTTTTTCCCATTCAGATCTGTAGTCTGGGGTTTGATTTCCTACATGGAAGGAGTTTGGATTCCTTTGAAATTTGGAAATCTTGATGCGCCATGACCTCAGCTATCTTTGTGTCGTAAAACCCAAAACTTCCACATGGAAGTGAATTGACACGAAACAGGCAGGAGTAACTGAGTGCTTTTAGGTTAAGTTATTGATAGACAGGGTACTCTCCGACTCTTTGGCACAAGCTTATTATGACCTTCAAGAGTGGTGTCTGACTCCTATGGCCATGACATTTCATTTCTTGGCTAATAGATGTGAGTACACTTTTAACTTCAAAGCTACCTGTCTTGTTCTTTGCCTTTTGATGTTAAGTTACAATTAGATTCTGCACTTGACATACATGCTTCTCGTATTAGCACCTATTGCCAGTAGAAGATACTCCAATGTCTGTCACTTGTAACTGGAGTGATCGACTTTCATCTGTTAGTCTAAGTGAGATTTGTGAGATTTAGTTGCGATAAAGACTAAATTACGGGAAGGAACTTTTTTTTTTTTAAAGCAGAACAGTGCCACTCCAGCAAATGCTCATGAAATGGATGATATTAATTAAAACAATATTAATTTACGTTTCATACAATATTCTCGTATGTCACATGTAATATTGAAGTAATATTGTATATTATTATAAAAAGGAATGATACTGTATAGGTCACAGTATGAAAAACACATTTACATATAAAGAAAATATGTTCAACAATTTAAACACAGTATAGTTCGGATGGATCTTGTGTGCCCCTCATCAGGAATACATACATATTCCTAATGAGTGATGGCAAAGTACCGTTTGAGATGTGTTCGTTGATTTTTGTTAAATAAATTATACAATATCGTAATATTAGTTCTGGACGTGTTTGCTCACTGACGCTTCAGAACTACGTATTTTTCTATTATTTTGTGCAAATTTTAATAAACTCGTTGCAGCGATAGTCATAGTCAAGTCCTGTTTAATAGTTAATGAAATATTCAGGAGAAATAGAATGTCAATTCAAGAGCTGGGAGAATCTGGAAAAAATCAGCTGAAATATGGGAGGAGTCCGGAAATACGAGAATTGGTCACACTCTACCTGTAACCAACCATTGAGTGTTTTATTTAGGTTTAAAAATTTTAACTAATAGTTGGTTATTAGCTTTTAACTGAAGCGATTGTAACCTTGTTGGCAAAATTTTACGCCATTTTCTTAGTCATCGAGTCATTTTCAATTTTTTATCTGATATTGTTCCCCCCCCCCCTCCCATATGTGATTTCTATTGTGTCATTTGTGTTTAGTGTGCACTTTTTACCTTTGTATAAAGTCTGGTTTGTTTCTTAAACTGTACATACAACTGCTACCTTGTTTGGCATTTGATGGCTTTGTGCTGTAAAAAGTTCAACCAACCTTTGCCCTTTGATTTTCCTCATTGATTTGAATCATTTCAGTTTGGTATTTTATACTTGGTAAGGAAATTACGTTTTCTTAACTGCTTGTTGTTGCCACAGTGAAAAAATTTAACGTGATTTAACACAATGTATCCTGAGCTTTTCAGAACAGCAGCCCACTTTTTGAAATAGTAAATGTCCACATTCCATTTAGTTTTTGAGGATGTGGGGGTAATTTTTAATTTATTAATTTTCACCATTTTCCCATGTTCCTATGGGGTTGACATTACGCTCCTCTAGTCTTCTTTTTCATGATTTTCTACGAAAGGCTTCTTCTCTACGAAAGGCTTCTTCTCTACTCCATCCACACTCTTCCGCCACTTTACCGTTTCAACTGTGGTTTTCCTCTCTTCCCCATTGCCACTAGCCCATGGATTGTCTTTCCTGTATACACCTCATTTTTCTGCTCCATATATCCAAACCATCTCCACATATATTCTTATGCTTTTCTTCCCATGGGTCCCACCTTTTACCGTACCTCTGATTAGATTATTTAGTACTTTGTCCCTCCTCGTTACACCATTAATGCATCAGTTAAATAATTTAAAATAAGTTTTCTATTTGTAAAAGCCTTTCACAACCCACCCTTTTGGAACCACCGGTTTAACATATGAAACTAATTGGGCACCAGCCTTAAAAAATTTGTGATTCTGTGTTAGAAGCCCTTAGTTATGTACAGTGAAACTTTGGTATAATGAATGTCAAGGACCAGAGGACTTTTTTTTTCATTATAGCTGTTATTTAATATAATCATTTAACAGAAATCATACTTTTGTACAATCAATAAAGTTTAATATGCATAATCTACAGATCAATATTCTTAATAACGTTGCGGTGGTGCAGTGGTAACTCATTTGCCTAGTGTGTAGTTATTCTGGGTTCAACTCCCAACTGTGGATTTAAAAAAAAAAAAAATTACCGTAGTTCGTAGGTTGGTTCCCTAGGCTTTAAGAGATTCTGATTCCGCAGGAGACTATTGGTTCCAGTGAAAATATGACCCTTGTTGTTCTAGCGTCATAAAACTCAAAATTCTTAACGGCAATTATTTTTAAGGCTTTAAAAGTCAATGACATACATAATATGAAAGGTATGCATGGATATGGCATATGATTCATACATTTATCTATGTTTTCGATACATATCCGTTTATTACAGCCATATGTATGGCCTCAACGTGTATGCAGAGTGTGACCCCTGTTGTCCCTGCACTATAAAAATTCATCCCATCATGTCTGTGTTTAAGGAACTCCAGTTTCACGTCTTTTAACCCTTTGCACTCGAAGTTTTTTTTCATTCGTATTACCAGCAACTCGAAGCGATTTTAGTGAAAAGATCATATTCACATGTAAGTTTGATATACGCATTAAAAGAAAAGTCATCGTTATATCTTATTATTTTTTTAATTCTTTATGAATACAAATGTTATGATATATAAAAAAAATAAAATTATAAAATTATTACATTTTGTAATCGTCCAAAGTGTGATACCTCTCGAAGCAATTGCCAATATGTAATCTTGGCTTTTCTAGACAGGTATCACAAAAATAATGGGTCTGCCGTCTTTCGCCCGGAATTTTTCTATTGGAACACACTACACAATCTTTCTTGGTTCCAGAACGTATAATGTGTAGGTGGTTGTTGAGCCTGCCCTCCGTATTTGGTGTGTGAGTGTATTCTCGAGATGTGCTGTTTTGTCGAAAATTCCCAACCAATTGCTCCACCAACAATTTTACAAACTTCAAATGTGACATTGGTTTTTCATTATTTATTTTTTTAGCAGAAGTGTACAATATGTATGAATTTACTGTACACATTTCCATCCCCCAGAAAAATAGTTTTCTTCACCATTTCAGGGATTTTCTTAAAAAACAATATGTTGCAGCATATTGGTCGGCCCGATCTACTCCACGCATATTTTTTGTGTAATCAATAACCATTTTAGGTTTTGTATTCTGACCAATTCACCACCACGTACTCTTCTATGAATCGATATCAAA
>QLNU02014802.1:127111267-127123302 GCA_006491805.2 Dysdera silvatica | reverse complement strand
CCATTTTCATTTCACGTCACACCTAAACTAATTACTAAAATTGTGCGACACACACACAAAACATTTTTGCCGACCTGATAAAGAATAAAAGATAAACAATAAGTAAGTAAATAGAAAATAGGTATAATTTTTATTGATCTACCAAATATTAATAATAAGCAGTATTCAACTTTTTCGCTCCTAAATGGCTTTTAAAAATATGACTATGTAAACTGATTGGAAAAAAAAAAAATACACCAAATGAACACAGTTGAATATTGTATTTAAACATTTACAGCTGTTTCAATAGCCTATGCTATTTTTTTCAGAACAGCAACTAATATTACAAAATTTGCAATGCTAACTCATTCAATGTTATGTTGTATCACAACACGAGTTGCCATTCTGATGAAAATAGCCTAGGGATATTGAAACAGTTGTCGTTTAAATATACTATTCAACTGCGTTCATTTGTTGTTTTTCTGAATTGTATCATTAGTGTGCAGTGTCTTTGTCAAAAATTAAATCAAGCTGACAGTATTTGGTTTTCAAAAAACAGACAATAGATGGTCCTTCACTTCGGACAATATTAAAATACCTAATTATTCCGTGCAAAATTATGTTATTCTCACAAGTGATTAAAATTCAATTATAAATATTATTTAGAAATATAAAGCACTTGAATTTTGTCAATATACTAATACTAATATATATAATATAGTATCTAAAATGGACAGATTTAAAGTTTTTTTTTTTTGAGGCATGGAAATTAGTTATGAGCAGGAATTGACTGATGCTGATCTTTTACCGATCGTTCAATTTCATACCATCGCTGATGCCTATTGAAAAACCGTTTTTTTTTTTTAAAAAATAATATTGCATCAGCTGATTGCCAATGTTTTCAATTATTATTACCGTAATTAGTAAAAATTTTAAAGGTTACGTAATGATGTGAATAATATTTATGGAGGATGTTTTCTTGTAAATGATTTATTTTCTTATATTCGCTGGATTTCTACTTTCTTCTCGATTATTTCTTATTATCTTACCTTATTATATTATCTTAATCTTTTTATTTTTTCTTCATTTCTTTCTACCTGATAACCCAAAACTTTGCAGTTCAGGCTTTTGTGTAGGTACAGGGAGAAAAAAAAAAATTTGGTGTTGAGTATATGCTGGAATTATAAAATCAAATTTCGCGTTTGGTATGTCACTCTGGATATAAATTCCGATGAAAATGAAACAACCGAGAATCCACAATCATATTCAATGGACAAATGAAGTAGGTGCAACAGCCACTAGGAAAATGAAGGCAGGAAATGGCACACTTCCTTAACATACTCCAAATTTCAAACCGAAACTAAAACCCGAAATTCTCTTCTGAATACTCTAGAAACATATTCAAAATTCAATTTCATCACACGTAAGCTACACGAAATTCTTTTCAGATAAACAAAAATTCAAAAGATAGAAACAGTTTAAGGTTTCTATTCCTATACATGGAAAATACATCTGTTGGCTGTCACAATATTTAATCATCTATTTTCGTTACTAAAGTAGTTACATACATTAAACACACTTGACCAGTTCAAATACTTCCTTCCTTTTTCTTAATTTGCTATTTAATCACAGCGTTTGAGCTTACTCGAATTTAATTTTCAGTCAGCTGAGTTGTATGTAAGCATCAGGGATTGGATTTCACGTTAAGCCATTAGTCCTATCTATTTCCCAAATGAACTGATATGCGGTTTTGGGGATGCGACGATATCAACGTTCGAACTCTGATTTGGATTGGTAGCACATCTATTTCCAGTCAGCTGATATTTTGTATGTTGCAATAAAATATTTTTATATTGACTACTTTCTTTCAGGGTTGCCATAAGTGTCAGGGACGTTTTAGCTTGGGTTAATTTTATAAATGTGACTGTCTCCGAGCTTTTACCACTTAAACGGCGACTATCACCAGAAGAAGCTTATATTCACGGTGCATGCTTGGTGTTCCTTGACAGTTTGGGAACAAGTAAGTATATAATCTTATTTATTCTTGAGCTTCTTGCACAAACATCATGGTTTGAGTAGTGGTAATGCATTTTGCTACAATGCGAATAACGGTAGCAGATTTACTGATAGGCTAAAAGGCTACACCAGCAAATTTTCGACGAAAAGTTTATGTTTGACAAGTTTGCAAAGGCGGGAATTTTTTAGTAGCCAATTGAATTACTAATTCTGATTTATTCAGATGCATAATTAGGCATTGGAAAAGGAGAGCGGTTCAACAGGTGGTAAATTTTTGAGTACTTGTGCAAAGACAAATTTGAAATAACCACCAGGGGTGTCAAGTTAAGAATTTTCTGAAAGCGCTAAAATCACCATCATGCCTCTAGTTACATTTGTTCAGATCGGGTGGCAAAATACGTCGGAGCCTACAGACGGCAAAATTGTAAATCCACCTCTGGCGAATAATCATAGTTTGATTCCATTCCAGTAAGTACCCAGCACTGGTCTTTTTTTTTTTTTCCCATTCAGATCTGTAGTCTGGGGTTTGATTTCCTACATGGAAGGAGTTTGGATTCCTTTGAAATTTGGAAATCTTGATGCGCCATGACCTCAGCTATCTTTGTGTCGTAAAACCCAAAACTTCCACATGGAAGTGAATTGACACGAAACAGGCAGGAGTAACTGAGTGCTTTTAGGTTAAGTTATTGATAGACAGGGTACTCTCCGACTCTTTGGCACAAGCTTATTATGACCTTCAAGAGTGGTGTCTGACTCCTATGGCCATGACATTTCATTTCTTGGCTAATAGATGTGAGTACACTTTTAACTTCAAAGCTACCTGTCTTGTTCTTTGCCTTTTGATGTTAAGTTACAATTAGATTCTGCACTTGACATACATGCTTCTCGTATTAGCACCTATTGCCAGTAGAAGATACTCCAATGTCTGTCACTTGTAACTGGAGTGATCGACTTTCATCTGTTAGTCTAAGTGAGATTTGTGAGATTTAGTTGCGATAAAGACTAAATTACGGGAAGGAACTTTTTTTTTTTTAAAGCAGAACAGTGCCACTCCAGCAAATGCTCATGAAATGGATGATATTAATTAAAACAATATTAATTTACGTTTCATACAATATTCTCGTATGTCACATGTAATATTGAAGTAATATTGTATATTATTATAAAAAGGAATGATACTGTATAGGTCACAGTATGAAAAACACATTTACATATAAAGAAAATATGTTCAACAATTTAAACACAGTATAGTTCGGATGGATCTTGTGTGCCCCTCATCAGGAATACATACATATTCCTAATGAGTGATGGCAAAGTACCGTTTGAGATGTGTTCGTTGATTTTTGTTAAATAAATTATACAATATCGTAATATTAGTTCTGGACGTGTTTGCTCACTGACGCTTCAGAACTACGTATTTTTCTATTATTTTGTGCAAATTTTAATAAACTCGTTGCAGCGATAGTCATAGTCAAGTCCTGTTTAATAGTTAATGAAATATTCAGGAGAAATAGAATGTCAATTCAAGAGCTGGGAGAATCTGGAAAAAATCAGCTGAAATATGGGAGGAGTCCGGAAATACGAGAATTGGTCACACTCTACCTGTAACCAACCATTGAGTGTTTTATTTAGGTTTAAAAATTTTAACTAATAGTTGGTTATTAGCTTTTAACTGAAGCGATTGTAACCTTGTTGGCAAAATTTTACGCCATTTTCTTAGTCATCGAGTCATTTTCAATTTTTTATCTGATATTGTTCCCCCCCCCCCTCCCATATGTGATTTCTATTGTGTCATTTGTGTTTAGTGTGCACTTTTTACCTTTGTATAAAGTCTGGTTTGTTTCTTAAACTGTACATACAACTGCTACCTTGTTTGGCATTTGATGGCTTTGTGCTGTAAAAAGTTCAACCAACCTTTGCCCTTTGATTTTCCTCATTGATTTGAATCATTTCAGTTTGGTATTTTATACTTGGTAAGGAAATTACGTTTTCTTAACTGCTTGTTGTTGCCACAGTGAAAAATTTTAACGTGATTTAACACAATGTATCCTGAGCTTTTCAGAACAGCAGCCCACTTTTTGAAATAGTAAATGTCCACATTCCATTTAGTTTTTGAGGATGTGGGGGTAATTTTTAATTTATTAATTTTCACCATTTTCCCATGTTCCTATGGGGTTGACATTACGCTCCTCTAGTCTTCTTTTTCATGATTTTCTACGAAAGGCTTCTTCTCTACGAAAGGCTTCTTCTCTACTCCATCCACACTCTTCCGCCACTTTACCGTTTCAACTGTGGTTTTCCTCTCTTCCCCATTGCCACTAGCCCATGGATTATCTTCCCTGTATACTCCTCATTTTTCTGCTCCATATATCCAAACAATCTCCACATATATTCTTATGTTTTTCTTCCCATGGGTCCCACCTTTTACTGTACCTCTGATTAGATTATTTCATACTTTGTCCCTCCTCGTTACACCATTAATGCATCAGTTAAATAATTTAAAATAAGTTTTCTATTTGTAAAAGCCTTTCACAACCCACCCTTTTGGAACCACCGGTTTAACATATGAAACTAATTGGGCACCAGCCTTAAAAAATTTGTGATTCTGTGTTAGAAGCCCTTAGTTATGTACAGTGAAACTTAGGTATAATGAATGTCAAGGACCAGAGGACTTTTTTTTTCGTAATAGCTGTTATTTAATATAATCATTTAACAGAAATCATACTTTTGTACAATCAATAAAATTTAATATGCATAATCTACAGATCAATATTCTTAATAACGTTGCGGTGGTGCAGTGGTAACTCATTTGCCTAGTGTGTAGTTATTCTGGGTTCAACTCCCAACTGTGGATTTAAAAAAAAAAAAAATTACCGTAGTTCGTAGGTTGGTTCCCTAGGCTTTAAGAGATTCTGATTCCGCAGGAGACTATTGGTTCCAGTGAAAATATGACCCTTGTTGTTCTAGCGTCATAAAACTCAAAATTCTTAACGGCAATTATTTTTAAGGCTTTAAAAGTCAATGACATACATAATATGAAAGGTATGCATGGATATGGCATATGATTCATACATTTATCTATGTTTTCGATACATATCCGTTTATTACAGCCATATGTATGGCCTCAACGTGTATGCAGAGTGTGACCCCTGTTGTCCCTGCACTATAAAAATTCATCCCATCATGTCTGTGTTTAAGGAACTCCAGTTTCACGTCTTTTAGACTATTGAAAACACTATTTTTGCCCTAAAAAATTCATTACTGTGCCGTTGCATCTTAAGTATTGAAGTAAGAAGCGAGTATGCGAGATCACAATCTGAATACTACTGTGATCTATTTATGTTTTTAAAATAAAAATCTTTTGAATATAATGGGTTAAAAATGAAGTTAGAGAGGAAATAATTGGTTTATTATTCGTAATATTCCATATATATTAAAATAAACTAACAAAATTATTTGTTTGTTATAGCAATTCATCATACCGGTGTGTGTTCCAGTTTCCACTGTATATATACGAAAATACATAGTGAAAATCGGTTATAACGACCTTCAAGGGACCGTACAAATTCGCTTACTATAGCCGATTGTCATTATAAATGCCATCTTTTTAAAATCATAGTAGCATGTAGTATAATACACTCTGGAGTTTTATAAATTGTTTTGATAATAGAAAGTACTAAACTTTTTGATCTCAAAATTGAATAAAAATGTATTTAATTATAATCAATTTAATTTCCCTTAACGTTAAATAATATTTATAGCCACACTAAATACGTAACACTTTTTATTTTTTTTAAATCGATAAAATTCTAGAAAATACTAAAGTATATAATCTAGAAAGCAAATCTAATGAATAATATTTATTATATTATACTAATGACTTCAGAACAGTGCTGGTTTGAGAATTTTATGGGCCCTACGCTGAAAAAAAATAGACTCCTAAAAAATATGACCCTCGTGATATTCAGTTAATAAATCACTTTTTTAAAATTCATTATCTTTAATATCCAGGTTTAGAAGTAATAAGAACTTCTCGGACACATTTGTAAATGAACAAGATTAAAATAAAAGCCTAAATTTTGATAACGTTCAATTTTTTAATTACTAACCCATGTGGTTCCGATTTATGGCTGTCAAGTCATTATATCCGATACTAATTTCCCTACTTAGAATATACGTAGACTACAAAATCGCCGTCGTTACAGCAGGTGTCGTCGTTATATACGATGTCGTTATAACCGATATATTTAGTGTGGAGTAGAATAGCAAACCAAACTTCTTATAAAAATTCCGTCGTTATATGCAATTGGTCGTTATAAACGATTTTCACTGTGTATTATTAGTTTCTAAGCTTGCGATTTCCTTCAATTAAATTGTTTATTTCTTTCTCCCTTTTTTAATATAAATTTTTCTTTTTAGGTTCCACTTCAGTTTTATCAGCGAAGAAAATCCTTGAAATCAAGGAACTGAGTTTCCAATGTCTGCTTGATTGTCTTGCAGAAGCTTATGATCTCAAAATGGATGGTACTTTGGAATGTTTGCGAAGGGGAATCGAGACCCAGTGGGTAGAAGATAAGATCGTTACGGATAAGTGCAATGACACAACGTTCTTTGGAATTGGATCCTTCTGTATCAAAGCAGGTACCATTTATCTTTTGAAATTCTATTAGAATGCACAGAACAAACCTGTCGGTGAGGAATCATTTAGATATTACAATTGATGTGATTCACACATTCAAATTAGATGTTTATATCCTTTTTTCCTTAGGGAAAGCGAAATAAATAACATGCGTATTGCAAAGTGAAGAACTCTTAATTAAAAAACTTCTTTGCAATTCCCCTTCCCCCCACCTTTGTCTTTTGCATATGGGCTTGTAACGAACTTCATAAATTATCTCCAATCAACCTTTCTTTTTAATTAAACAACTTTTTTTTATGATCCACTAATATATATATATATACCATCACCTTTAACATATTGAGCTGGGATTTAAAAAATACCAACACCCTGCACATTTGGTTTGTATGTGAACAGGTGACATTGTGTCCCACATAGCATCCAACAGTTCCCTGCTATGTGAAAACGTGAGGTGGACTCGATACTCATTGAACAGTCTACATATGCGTATATATATAAACAAAATTTATTCCCACAAAGACATAGTATAACTGCTTAGGGTGGATTAATTTACTTTGCTTGATGAAACATTGCCTGTGACTTACATTCCATGAAAATTGTATATCTAATTTTTTGGTAGGTCTTTTCATATTTTTTTTCCGTTGTGAGACCTTGTCTGTGGTGGTGTAGTGGTAATGTATTCGCTTAACTTATGGTTATCCCAGATTTGATACCTATGTGTGAAAGAAGAAAAGAAAAGAAAAAGCTTATCAACTAGCTGCTCACTATCCGGGGATTAGACACCCTAGGCTTTAAGAGGTTCACTTACCTCAGACTCGGAAAACTGTGGGTCCCGATGCAGCTTGACCCATGCTGTCCTTGTACCATAAAGCTCACACGAAGAGTCATTCCGTTGCACCTTAGCTTCTTAAAACTAATATTTCTCATTTGCACATATTTTTGTCACCCTCTTTATTTAATGTTTTGTACAATCCTTGCATTAATAGTTTGTACTTTATTCACAGCTCCTGATTGTGACTGTAAAATTGTCAGTGGCTACACGTTGGATGCACCAACTGTTAAAACTAATGCCCTTCGTATTTTGAGAGCCATGCAGTTACGGAAACCTATTCTTTTGGAGGGTAGTCCTGGTGTTGGCAAAACCAGCTTAGTGACTACATTGGCCAAAATCACTGGACATAAAGTCGTCAGAGTGAACCTTTCTGAGCAAACTGTAAGTATTTTTTTTTTAAATCTTCATTTGAAATTCATCGTAGCAACGTGTAGATAGCAATGTAATGAAAGTTGATTGTGTTCATATTTTTTTTAAGTTATTTTCTGCATGGAGAGGATATTAAATGAAGTGTACTGGACAAATTTGAGGATTTTAGACGCTGTTTGCATCTTATTTCTTACAATTATGGCCATTGATTGTACTGTGTTAAGATCAATCCCCAGCCAGTCTTGGTTGCACATAAATTTACATTTTTCAATGTGCAAATAACATAGAAATTCACTGGTCAAAAAGTAACCTACATATATATGCAAAATTAGCAGCTATGAAATTTACTAAACCCAACAGTTATTTTGATAGAGACACATGTCTTTTGAACATATTTATGAATTAAAAGCCATACACTTAGCTATAATCACCTGATCAGGCACAAAAAGAAGAGAGTATGGAGCCAAGGGGAGGATGTATGGGAATGGTGGCTGCCAGAGGCAGTGCTGTAATTCCAGACAGGACACTCAGACGGTGCAGACAACAGCCAGAGGCAGGTTAGGGGATAGTCAGCCATTCATGGCATAAAGAGATGCACACTCGTATAGGTGCCGTCAATGGCACCAAAAGGAAATACGTTATATAAGTAGTTTCTTTAAACCTTCGGGGAGAAATTTTCATACGGGTTATTTTTGACATCGTTGCCATTATTGAAGGTATGAAACATTTTATACATAAAATCAGACCTTATCCATATGGCCTTTCGTTCATCAATAAATTGAGAAAATTTGAGTTTAGAATGATTTAATAATTTTTTATAACTTCATTAGTCATAAATAATTTATCTCATTTTTTATTGTAGATTGGAAGTCTACTAAACTTTTGAACTCCCATCATAGGTGATAGGCCATGCAGTCATGGAATATAAAAATAGTTGGACATTTTAGGATAAATAACGGAACTTCATTTATTTAGTTTGTCTTTAACATATTGGTGATTGTGAAAGTTACACAGAAATAAGTATCTGTTACGGGTTAAAAATTTTTAAAAATGAAATAAAACCCAAAAGGTATTAAAAAAAAAAAAGAAAAGAGATAAAATATTGCGTAAATTGCATATCTGTTTAAACAATGAACTTGGGACGATCAATGAAGTTCTGTATTCAAATGGCAAATTATTTTGTCACAGGTTAACAATGTGTAGGGATCATACTCCTGTATTAATTTAAAATTTCTGCTATAAAAAAGCTAAATCAGTAGATTTTAGAACAATATTTATTTCGACACTGGCGTAAGGTTTAAAAACACGACGTTTCGGGAGCCAACTGCTCCCTTTGTCAAGTGAAGGCAGAATGAAGAGAGTGAAAGTTTCATTCACTCCGTTTTTTATCAAACTAGATTTTTGTAGCCATGCTGAGATTGAGTTTTGTGTGCTAAATTTCTACTTTCACATCTAACGTTGTTTCTTTTATCACTCCAACTTCCACCCTCCACCCCTTCTGTAATTAACTACGCCTTCAATTTGTAATTTCTTTTTGTATTATTGGATTGAATTGACCATATATGCTAACCAGTCAAGTCATGTCACAATGAGAATTCCCATTGTTCAAGGGCTTGTATTGTCCTTAAAGGTGTTCAATTTTTTAGAAAATGATTCTGTTCTTGAAAATCCTTATTTTCACCTAAAATGTGGCAAAAGTCCTTAATTTTGCTCTCTCGATCATCTTGCTTTTGTACGTCTTTTTTTTTTTTTAATATAATTTATTACTATCATTCTTCCCACAGCATGAATCAACATTACAAACGAATATAAGATTCAAAACATGTGGCTTGTAATGTCCCTTCCATGAACAAATGGAACATGCATGGGTGACAGTTCCACTTTGGACCTTTCCAGAGATTTCCTGTTAAACAAGAACAAACAGTTCGTCACTCCAGCCTGATCTGTTTCAAATTGAATCATCAGTTGATATGGTGGTGAACAAAGGCAGAACTTTGAAATGGGAGGAATGGACGAAATGTTAGTGTTTCCTGGGTGCACTTCGTTAAACTTTTGTATTTTTTTTTTTAAAAAAAAAACCTGCTTACCACTGGAAGGTTTAGAGCTCGGACAAGAAAATTATGATAACACCCAAGTAGCGGCATTTCTTCTTTTTTTTTTTTTTAAATTGGACCATCTCCAAAATTCTGAAGTTAGAGAATCAGTCTGCTGTGTTGGTTCTGACAATCCATGGAGACTATTATAAATGTAACCAGCTAACTTTAATTACCAACCTTAGCTAATTTATATGATCCCGTTTAATATTAACGACTTGGTCACTTTTGGGGAATAACTTTTCATTTTCACAAACGTTTCATAATTATATTAATTCTTAGGTAAAGTCTTAGGTAGCATACTCTCCTAGCATGATATTAATTTGGGTTGTGGGGAGATACTTACGGAATAATCGTGAACTGTGATTCAGGGGTTGGCTTTCTAAGATCTAAGACAGGTGTCCTCAAACTTCTGCTCCCGTGTACCCTTTCGTCCTGCCTGAATTCGTTGGCGTAGCCCCCTGAGAAGAATACGACATAAAATGTATGATTGCCATAGAATAGATAACAGACAAGTAGTATTTCTTTATAATTTAGTCAATGCATAATTACGCATTTAATGAGGCGGGGGTAAGCTTGGCTCTTTTGGACAAGTAAATCAGTTCTGGGAACCATTTCATGAATATTATTTTCAATTGACAGTTTTGTGCAGCATTTGGTATTGATCATATACATTGTTCAAAAACCTCGTTCGCAATGATGTTGATGATAACAACAAAAGGCAGTATGGGCGAAGAGAGGCGAGTGGAGGGAATTCAGAAAGCAAATTGCGTATTTTAATTTTGAAAAAAAAAAAAAAAAGACAGAAGGGTTATGAACTTCAAATAAAAAGGTGTAAAGTGGCAATTTGTTTGCATACTCTTTAATTTTCTCCTCCTGGAGGCTGGTATGCATACCCCAGTTTGAGAACCCTGCTTTAAGAAGTTTTGTTTCTTTAAAATTTTCTCTTTAAAATGTTTGTTTATTGTCCCACAATGGCAGGGTAGTAAATTGGCATAATTAGACTCGTCCTAGAGAGGGCTAAATATTGCTTGGGGGTGGGGGAAATGGGTCCCCAATCCTGGTACTTGGCATGGAGCATTTTTTTTTGTAATTTTTGATTTCCTGAGGGAGGTAAATTTTTACCAGTGGGAGTAAATCCCATGTAGCCCCTGTCTAATTATTCGAACTTGGTGGTAACACATTTGTCCAACATTCCATTTATCTTTCCTAAAAGCAAGGAAGCAAATCTTTTTTTTTTTTCATTCCTTTGGCATGTGGTACATCAGCATGTTTTAGGTTACTTATGTGCTAATTTTATGATTGTGTGTGCATTGTACTTTTTTCTAGTTTTAGGCGTAAAATGTTTAACAATTAAATGTTCATCAATTTATAATCTTTTCAGGATATCACAGACTTATTCGGAACAGACTTACCCGTAGAAAATGGTGAATGTGGCCAGTTTGCATGGCGCGATGGACCTTTCCTCCAGGCCATGAAAAACGGGCATTGGATCTTATTAGATGAGGTAAAGATAAGAAAATTTCATAAACTTTGGATGGTATTTTTCCCGCTTCATTAAATACCCACACTATTATAAGCAAATTCTCATCAATGTGTAAAAGATAGAAATGTTCTTAAGATGTGCATACTGGAGGAACAAGGGGGGCGGGGGATAACTCTTGTTTTGGTATTGTTTTATGTTTGTCTCGTAAAAAACAAATCGGTTGTTGCTCTTACAGTTCCTGTATGTCTATGTTGCTAGTAGCAAAAGTCACTTCTTATTGCATGTTTCCATTCTCAGCAGTGAAGATTAAATTAGGATAGGAAACACGCATCAATGAATTGCAGAAGGTACAGGAGTCATGAACAATTTATTCGTAGTTGTGTAGTAGTCAATATTCGTTAGAATGACCTTAGACTAGTTAAGAAACTGATACTGAAGTTGGCTTAGACTAGTTAAGAAACTGATACTGAAGTTGGACACAGCTTGTTGCTGTAATTAATGTGATACCTTAGAATCATGAACAGACCTAAGTATGTTTGTTTGTTTTTTGGTTTTACAGTTCAAAGACTATAGTGGTCATGCTGCGCCGGGACCTACAGTTTTCCGAGGAATCCGAACCTC
>QLNU02014802.1:127037784-127099184 GCA_006491805.2 Dysdera silvatica | reverse complement strand
TGGTAAAAAGTGTAATGCTTTATACAATGTGGTAGAGCAACGTTTCATTTGTGCATGCTCTTGATTTGGTAAATTCAGTATGTCTTACATTTGGTAATAAATTAATGTATTCAATTGCATATTTGGTGCATATTTCTGTTGTGCATACATATATAGCTACTTGTTGTATTAATGTTTTCATTAGAGTGGGTTCTTATTTTCAAGGTTTTAATCCTTAACGGTCAAAAGGCTCTGCTACGAAGATGTTTTAATGCATGGATTTAAGAAGAACAACGTTTTAGGTGTAAGAGAAAAAATTTTAACACATTATTCGACGTACGTTTCGGACGGGCAATGGCCGTCCCTCGTCAGGAATTCGAGTGATCTAAAATTAAACAGCACTAAAGCGTTTCCGTATCAGAACGGAAGTGTTGCCATATTAGAACTGAAGTGTTGCCGTGTTTACCGGTCTATTTGCGTAATACTAGCATCACCTGTTGGTGACAAAGCAGTCTAGTAGAAATTGAAGCTTTGATGTTTGGAGGACTGAAATTATGTTTTTCCACGCTTGGCTGAAACGCGGAGTCGTCTTATGATCATTAACGATATTTGTAGAATTGAGGTTTATAAAGAAGGCTTCCGAAAAATCCAATTCGGCTGACGATCTCGGTTGACAGATTATTGGCACATCTTGGAAATTGTGCCTAAAACCACCTTCTTAAATCCATCTATACTGCGTAGTGTTACGTCACCAATCAACCTTACATTAATACATGACAATTTCAATTTCCATGTATCTCCCCCCAAAATCGGAGTTCATGTATTTTTTGTTTGTTTGTAAAAATTTAACCACACCCCCTCGATGTAGTGCTATGCGCTCAGCGGCCAAAAAATTAGGAGCACTCCTCGCCCAAACTTCAAATTGTCCATGCAGCATGTATGCTGGCGTAATAAATTAAATTTGCCAATAAAACGCTTTTCCCTGGTCAGAAGCACCATTGAAAGTTACGGTTCACGTTGAGTGGGAAAAAGAAGAGATTTAAGTAAATTTGAACGTGGTATGGTATGGTAGTGGGTGCCAGAAGAGTCAGTTCCAGTATCTCCGAAAACACTAATCTTCTGGGCCTTTCTTGTGCAACAGTGTCTTGACTCTCCAACGAATAGCAGCTAAGCGAAAAAACTTAGGAGCGAAAAGTGGAATAGTGGGCATTAATCTCTTGTAAATGGAAGTGGTTCCAGGCGACTGACATGCATTGTGGGCAGCAAGAGAAGAGCTACAACTCAACAAATTGCAGTGCAATACAACACAGGATCATTGCAAAGCACATACATATGCTATACAAGACTGATCTTAAAACAGATTGGTTTTAATAGCCCATGACAAACAACAGTTCCTTTGATTTCACTGCAAAACTGAAAAAAAGCAATTCTGTGGGCTAAAGAATGCCAATATTAGATACCTTATGAGTGGAAGAGGGTTGTGTTGTCTAACGAGTCCAGATTTATTCCCCATGACGTTGGTAACAGGTGTGTGTATATATACACATAGTAAGGCTCACTTATAATGAGACCCGATATAGCGAGTTACAGGATTTATCTGGTAAAATACAGATTTCCTTTGTTGTGTAATGTTAAAGTATAATACATTTAATCAGTTCTAGCGAGCAAGATTTTTGTGCCCCTTGGATTGAACGAAGAAAAACAATTACCTTGATGTAGAAAGGAAGCAATAGTCTGCTTATCGCACAAAAATTGGATAAGAATTTCTTTTGCGACATTAAGAACTGATTAAAAAAAAAAAGTCACCCAGCACAGCAATTACATTTATGTAAATCATTTTTCTGTCTTGTCATAGAATGTTGTTAGTCAATTTCCAGAAGAGAACTGAAAGTAAATGTGAATTCTTCTAGTCCAACATGTTTAGGATGTATGAGTGTGTCCAGCGGCTTAATTTAATTTGTATTTCAATGAATATATACTTTCAATGTTCATTTGTTTTTTCATATGCCGAAATTCAAGTGGTTATGTAAGTGGCGGATTTCTACGTAGGCACATGCCTTGGTGTGGCAGCTGAAATCTCAAAATAAATTATTATTTATTATATGAAATTATTAAACTATTTGTTTGAATAATTTTGTTAAAAATCTCCTTTACATATAAAACTCTTAAGAGTGCGATGTTCTTATTTTTTCCAAAATCATTTTTTCCTCTTTTGCAAAGGAAGGAAATTGGGGCTATGTAGTTTACCCAGAGACATTTTCTTAAACCTGCTACTGGATTGTACATTGTTCATTAAATTTTAAGTGAATTCGGAGCTGAATATTATTGTATGCGTTATTACATTCTTATATTTTACCTATACAGCAGGGTTGTCCAACATAGAGCCCATGGGCCATAATTCGGCCTGCCAACATGCTTAATCCGGCCCACCAACAACTTTTTTTGGGGAAAAAAAAATTAGATTTTTCTTTAAAAATCGGGAGAAACTGCACAACTGATCCCTGTCCCATATCTTAAGTGAACAACTAAATAACCAGAAGAAACTCTGAAGAAAGTCTTTTGTAATCAACTGGTTTTTTGTTTATTTAATTTTTTTTATGAAACTCAATGAAACTGCTGGCGTGCAAGATCCAAGAAAATTTTTTAAGTGGCCCACTGCCCAAAAGGGTTGGACAACCCTGCTGTACAGGCTTTTATTTTTGAAGTTCGAAAATTTGAATCCCAGAGTGGATGTAGTGAGCATTTTCATTGGTCTCAACTTTTCATTATATATGGACACTACTGTATATATATATATGTATATTTGTTTTATATAGGGAAGTTGTCAACGTATGATTTGACAAATGTAACATCATTGATTGTGGAACACCTTCATAAAAGCCGTGACAAGAGACAGGCCATTGCAGCAGGATTCACCGATGGCTTCATTAATGGTATTGCTAATGAAAAATCATACATGGTGTGTACCTTTATAAGTTTTATTTTTCCACTCAACTTAATTTAAGACAAAATATGCATTTTCCTTGTTTTTGTGTATGCACGAGTTTACTCTGCCTGGGCAGTTGAGGGTAAAGACTTGTAAGTTAGATAAAACCTATGCTACCCTAGGAGTGACTGCAATTTCTATAAGTTACAAAGAATTGAATCTAAAACTGTATACCAATCTTTAGAACAACCATTTTTATCATTTTCATTAACACTTTTCAAAGGTTCCCCACCAATTACTTTTTACGCAATTTTACGAAAATTTCCATTAACATCTTTCAACGAAATACATTGTCTTTTATTTATAAAATTGAAGTGAGGAAAGGATTTGCAGAAAATTTTTTTACAGATTTTAAAACTGATGAATGTGGCTGTTGTAGGTTAAGCAGATAGTTGCGAATGTATTTTTTGAATTGTGGAAGTGAATGAAACAATACAGAGTTTCACCAGGAGATTCCATAACAAACAGTTATTTTGACACTGGCGTAAGGTTTAAAAACACGTTTCGGGAGCCAACTGCTCCCGAAACGTCGTGTTTTTAAACCTTACGCCAGTGTCGAAATAACTGTTTGTTATGGAAATAAAATTTTATTATTTTTTAATGTATTGTGGAGCATGTTCCATATTCTAGGGCCTCTGCAATAAATGCATGCAATTCCAAGGGCAGTTCTTCTAAAATAAGTTATGAAGTTGTAAGCATTTTGTGTAGTATATTTGTGAGTTAGTTGTTGTAATGGTAAGAAGTAGTTATCCATTTTTTATCCTTGATTTATCCATTTAAACTTGGGAGGTAGCAGTCTTATAGTTTTAGAGTTTATCAGTTCGTAAGATTTTGAGGTTATGCACATCTAGTTAATCTATGAAATCTTCGATCTTAGAATGCTATGAAATTTCAGCCTAAATGAATGACTGAAATCTGTATTCTGGATAATTTGGATTCACAGAATCCAATGTGCCATCTTTTAATGGGACATGTTATATAAAAGTAATGGATTGAATCCAACGAACATTGCTTGCAGCAATACACTGTTGCAACGAATGTTTGCTGGATTGGTTGCAGCAACACATGGCTATAGCCATTACATTATTCCGTTACGGAGAATCAATAAAGTTAAAAAAGCGGCCTTAATGACCTTGTTTAGAAGATTAGTAATAATAATCTTGAGTAAATGAAAATTCTTCTGATATTCTAATTTGCTTGTTGCATTTCCTTGCTGTTCTTTAATTATTTTGCTTTCTTTTAAAACAATAGATTGCACATAAGCAACTCCAAATGATGCTTAATGAAGAATCAGGATATCATGCTAATCTTCTTCCACACCAGAGTTACCTTGGTCATATATACTCCTCCGTTGAGTGGCAGGTGAGCAGCATTTACGTTAGTGCCAAACAGGAGTGCAAAATGTTTGAAGCTCTTTTGATGCAGTTCATGAATTCTTCGTTAAGGTAAGGATGCTATTAAAAGCTTAATTTATTTACCTGATTATAAATGTGCAAAATTGGCATTACTTGTGTGATATGTATCATTAGTAGGGGGGTGGTATATGCTGAAACGAGTGGGATTATTACGCTTGTTCAATTTAAAAAAAAGGGGGGGGAAGGGCGCTGCGGTGGTTATAGAGGTAACATGTTTATTAGTTATGCCATTAACTTGGCGCAGTATAGCCCAGATGCTCTTGCGCCATAAAAAAGCCAAACAAACAAACAAATAACTCCGGTTCAATACCATTGATACAGTATCTGTTCGGTGCTGAATGACCCTTGCGCCATAAAAATTCTAGAGACCAATCAATGGTACCATGGCTTCTCGTTGGCGCAGTGTGGTAATGCATGTGCCTTGTGCGCCATTAATCTCTGTGCGACTCCCAATGGTGCAAAGAATGCTTAGAGATCTCATAAAGATTGCACTGCTCACTGTAGTCTGGGGTTTGGTTCTCTAGGCCTTACGAGATTCGGATTCCTCAGAAAAAAGTAGGTCCCGGTACAGCATAACTATTGTAGTCATCGAGCCGTAAAGCTACAAACAAACAATGGTACCATAGATTGTTTGTCAATTTCTCTCTACCCCATAGTCCAAGGCTTGGTTCCCTATGTTATGGAGGTTTAGATTCCACTAACAAGGATGGGAGCAAGTCTTCTTTCTAGCTAAAAGTCTCTCTTTTTTTTTTTTCATCTGTCTCTAAAAGTCTCTTTTTTTTAGGAATTTATTTGGTCTCTTAAATGTCATTTTTTAAAGAAATTGCTCTCTAAATGTTTTTTATATGAATTTCTTTAACTTTTATTCCCCCTCCCCCACTCCAATTCAACATTGTTGAATTATTCATTGAAGACCTTGCCAATGTTGTAAATTACAGATATATTCCGACACTTTTCTTTGCTATGTTATTCCATGTAAGTTGAACTACTGTAATTGCAGAATTTAATATTTTGATAGCTAACACCTTTTTGTCAAATTTCCTCAGTTTCATGTTCACTTTCAGACTCGTGAGGTGAAGCACCTCTATATAAATCTACTCTCTATGGAACTTGTCTGTATATCATAGGCATGCATGAATGAGCTCCATAGAGAACGGAGTTATATAGAGACGCAGCCAGAAAGTTGCTTCCCCTCGCGAGTTGTGGTTGGTTATCTTCCCAATAAAGCTTAACTGAGGTTTATTTTTTGGTTCAATTTTTGCTTCTATTTCTGAGTGGAGAGATATTAAGCACTTTATAAATCAGTTTTAATAATTTGCATATATCTAACAAAATGTTTATTTTGATTTAAAATTTACTTTTAAATAATCTGTTAATGATAGGCTTTGAAGAACCTAACATTAACAAAAAGGTGTACATGTTATTCAGTAAGGATCTTTTACAAATGAGTTCCGAAGGCTTGGTGAATGTTGGAACCTTCCCAATCCACACAGTTCACAATGCATTCCTTAAAGCTCTTGAAACTTTCGGTGAGGATGTATCCATTTTTCACAACTGTTTTGTTCATTAGCCATCAAGGTGGCAAGATTTTGGAACTATGCAAAATGAACTTAAACTGCCAGTACATAAGCTCATTAAATATACTTCTTCTATGTGGTTATCTTTTATTGATGCTGCCAAAAGACTGAGCAATGGTCTTCTGTTCATTTGTATTTTTTCAAATTCGTACCTGCAAGGAAAAGTAATGACACTATTCAGAGAAGCTCTTATAAAAAAAAAATGTTGATGAATTATTAAATGAACCTGTGATGTTGGCGGACCTCCACTTTACTGTTTCATCTGCTGAGCTATTTCAGGCCTTCATTAAAACTTTTCAAAGTAATCGTCCACTGGTTCATATTTTGTTGATCGCTCTCAGTAGTGTGGCTGGCTGGCAGGTTGCATTTATCGATCACCTGCTCTGAAAAATTTACACATATTTGACTGGGAAAATGAGAACTTATTTCAGCAGAAAAATTTGGTAGCACTGCCATCTATTAATATGTCTCGAGAAGTTGAGAAAGAAGTTACTTTGCTAGGTCAAAAAGGTAAAATGACCTTTCATGTGTGTGTCCAATCACATTATATTGCTGGTTGTATGCACCTTATCAAGAAAGCTCTCATACCTTCATTGAGGCTTAAAAAAGCTCTTGGGTGTTTACAGAAGTTAGAAAGAAAAACAGAGAGAAGCTGTCGATAGATTGCGATGGTTTAGTTGCAAGAGCACTTTCCTTAATAGTCTCCTAGGTGAGCGGAAATGTTTTCAAGTAGAAAGTGAAGAAACAGATTTAGTTGAAATTGAAAAGTATTGGAGCCACTTTTTTGCTCTAAAAACCACTGATGCATTTTCCAAGTATCCTATTATTTCCAAGGTTGGTGAAAGCAGCGTTATGCCTTTCGCATGGAAATGCTGATATTGAAAGGCGATTTTCAGTTTCCAAGTTAATTCTTGATGTTAGTCCACAAATGTCTCTCAGAACATTGAATTCAATTCTGGTTATCAAAGATGGAATGAAGCAATATAAAAATAAACCTTTTTTTTTTTCGCCAATTACTAAGAAATTGATTTGGCACATACTGCCCATAAGCATTATCAAGCTTATCTAGTGGAGCAAAGGCGACTGAAAGAAAAAGAAGAGCAGCTGAACATAGAAAAAGAGAAGTAAAGGAAGGGATTTCCAAGAAAAAAATTTAAGACTTGGACTGTACTCTTAAAAACAAGAACCATCACCTTGAAACCACTAGAAAATCAGCAGATGTTTTGTTTGATGATAGTACAGGAAAGCTGAAAAAAGGTTTGGAGAAAGGTGACCTTGTACAGATTCAAGTAGTCAAAGAAATACTAGAGGGTTTTCGATTGATGAAAAACTATGAAAAGAAATAATACAAAACAGTTCAAGAGCTCCAAACTGATGTTGAAAAAAGGAAAAGCACTCTAATTACTAACTTTTGTCATAAAAAGTCTAAGGCAGAATAGTTTTTTTTATAATAACTCTTTAAAATCAAGATTTAAGAATAGTAAAAATAAGAACAGTTTTTTATTTCGTTTTTTTTAATAATAACTCTTTAAAATCAAGATTTAATAGTAAACAGATTTAGTAGTTAATTCTAAAAATATAGACTTCTTTAAAGAATGTTTAAATGAACATGTGGACTTTTTTAATGTTTAAATGGATTTGCTCTCATTTTGTTTCTTTAGATATGTCTCTTTAGATATCTAGATTTTAATATTTAATGTATTTATTTTATAATTTTGTTTTTTGGGGCTACCCTTGCTGGGTCCTAAAGCCAGTTGAGAACCTAGATTTTGTATGTACACTGAAAATCGTTTATAACGACCAACCGCATATAACGATGGAATTTTTACAAGAAGTTTGGTTTGCTATTCTACTCCATACTAAATATATTGGTTATGACGGCGAAACCTGCTAGAACAACAGCGATTTAGTCTACATAAATTGTAAGCAGGGAAATTCATATCGGATATAACGACATGACTCGACATAAATCGGAACCACATTATTTACCTATCAAACTTGGTTCGTTATTAAAATTTAAGCGTTATTCTAATCCTGTTTATTTACAAATGTCTGAGAAATTTTTATTACTGCTAAACCTGAATATTGAAGATAACGAACCGTTAAAAAAAGCCACGTGATTTATTAATTGAATATCACGAGGGTCATATTCTTTAGGAGTCCATTCTATTTTTGAAGCGTGGGGCCCACAAAACTCTTAAACCGGCACTGTTCGGAAGTCATTAGTATAATATAATAAATATTATTCATTAGATTTGTTTTCTACATAAACTTTACAAGAAACTTTGGTGTGGCTATACATACAATTTCATATAAATGGAAATTAAATTCATTATAATTAAATATATTCTTATTTAATTTTGAAACCAAAAAGTTTAATACTTTTTACTATCAAAATAATTTATAAAACTCTTAGAGTGTATTATACTATAGGCTACTGTGATTTTAAAAAGATATCGTTTATAACGACCGAATTTGCACAGTCCCTTGAAGGTCATTATAACCGATTTCCACTGTATATATTTGTAATTTTATTGTTTTCTGTAAATCTTATTTTGTATTGAAATAAAGAAAATGTTGGCCATACCCCATCCATGTTCAAAACGAAATAACGGTTTTTATTGTATCTGGAAGAATTTTGAAATTAACTTTGCTAGATCTAATAACATTTTGTTCTGAACTTAACTGGCTTTTTGGTAGGGTAATTAAATTAGAAAGAAAGAAAGATGTTTTCAGGCAAGTTCAAAGCAGTCATTCTCTTTTTTTTTTTAATCTTTTTTTTTTAAATTATAGTGTCCTTTTGTCTCCATTTTTGTAATTTTAGTCTCTAAAATAGCTGTTTTTTGCTTCTAAACCCTCTCCCATTCCTGCACTAAGGGCTATATGTTCTAGGTTACATGACCTTAGCTGACCTTGTGTCATAAGACAGAAACATTTTCAATACACATGTGTAATTGATTTGTTTTTAGTATATGCTTGTAAATTTATTGTTGTCTAAACAAACATGATATTATAGCGTATGGTTATAACTTGCTTTTGAGAGGACTTGTTTACAAATTGTAGCGTTTAGAGAGAGACTGAAAATTTAGGCAATATGGGAAGAGTCGCTGCCAAGAGTCAACA
Source organism: Dysdera silvatica (assembly GCA_006491805.2). NCBI lineage: Eukaryota > Metazoa > Arthropoda > Arachnida > Araneae > Dysderidae > Dysdera > Dysdera silvatica. Next base: position 127,090,104 of record QLNU02014802.1, on the reverse strand, counting down.
TTGCAATCCCAGAATTTTGGCAGTTAGGTATTGCAATTTGCAAGGCTTGGCAAATCGTACTGAATAGTACTCGCCAGGCAGGAACTTGACTCGCCCTCCTTAGTATGAAACCTAGCAGGAGAACAAAAATTTTCACTCGCCAACTGCAAAAACCGTGTCTCTAGTTGCGACTGAATTTGTAGCGTTTTGGCATTTAATGTATACATTTCCAATTTTGCTTTCTGTATGGCAACATAGCTGTAGTGATAGGGTGCCTGGCTACCTGGAAAAGTCAACCTGGAAGTTTGAAGTTGAGAAATTTATGTTGGGAAAATTTAAAATTCAATGTTATATAACTAGTAGAGTATTAAAGTATTTTTTTGCACTGCATCACATGCTGAAAAATTTGAAAATATTTTTATTACTAAAATTCTCCCTTTTTTGCACAAAAACTAGTTATTTATATGAAATACTCTCAGGATATCATCAGAGTTCATATTTCCTAGGAAAGGATGTTTACTAAGTACTTGGAAAAAATGTTTTAACTCATTTTTAAAGGGGATTATGATCACACTGTTCTTTTTTCATTCTATATGGTCATATATGCTTTTACAGTAATATATATACTTTTACTCACTGTAGTCCGGGGTTTGGTTCCCTAGGCCATAAGAGGTTCGGATTCCTCGGAAAACAGTAGGTCCCGGCGCAGCATGACCATTGTAGTCTTTGAGCCGTAAAACCACAAAACAAACAAACAAACATATATACCTTTTAAATGGAATAAACAATGAACCTCCTGTTTTGGGATTTTATAATTTGAAGCCATTTATAACGAACTCAAAAGAGTCAAATATAATCGTTGTTACAAATATTCAATTAATTAATTTTTTTTTAAATACAGTTTTTGTATTTGAAAATTCACTATAAACAGCGGCTCTGGTTTGTTTTTGTTCGTGAATTTTATGACCTTGAAACTTCACCGGGTCATGCAACTTTTGATGTGTTGTTTATTAGAATTAGTGACTAAAAACTGATTACAAATCTAAAATCTGGTAAAGCCAGAGAAGTTTGGAACTGAATTTTGCCAGATACTATGTAATGCAATTTCTTTGGTATGTTTGAATGTACTTCCTGACAGCGCCATTTCTTACCATACCCATATCGCAAGGTTTGGATCCTTTGAAAACCTGAGTCATTGGCATAGCTGGTCTTCCCGCACAGTGTGTATGTCTTCGAAAATGAAATAAAGTAAAATCTCCCTACAACAACATTATACACACGAAATATTATACAGAGATAATATACAATACAGCAGAGATAATATACAATATTATGCAGAGAAAAATTGTCGTTGTGGAGAGAGTTATTGTTATAGGAAGGGTACATTATACTGTATAATGTCCCTATAACACAATTATAGGGGCTGAGGAAAAGTATCATTGTGGAGGGATTTATCATTATATCAGATATCGTTGTAGAGAAGTTTTACTGTACTTGTAAAGGAGAGAACTACCCATCTTGGAAAGTTAAAAATATTGTCCTGGTTAACATTCATCTTGTTTCTATTACAGGTCTGAAGAGAAAGATTATTATGCTCCCATACGATGCAAATTGCCACCGCCTTCTGAAGCTCTCGAATGGGTCGAAACCTTTACTTCAGCCCTTCAACTTACATTTCAGCGCTGTTCACCACTACAATGGCAGATCATTTTGATTTGGCTGAAGGAAACCTTTGGCTCATGTTTATCAGATTTGAGGCACTTCCAAAATGAAGGCGTCGGTGTCATCAGGATGCTTCAACGTTTAGTGGAAATTCATTTTACTAAGCTGTACGAGCCCAAGCTTCTTAAAGATCATATTTTATTTCTGAAAGAGATTGTGGATGGTAAGTGCTTTGGATAATCCCATTCTGTTACATACAATTGGTAATACTTAATATGTATTGTAAGTGGCGGCTCGTCCATTGGTGCACATGAGCATGTGAATGCCCGAAGGGAAATTAAAAAAAAAAGAAGGATATAATAAGTTAATTAAGATCTCAAACACGTAATACGAAACTGTAATAGTATAAAATACGAAATTTATTACGTGTAAGTCAATTATTACTTTATTTGGTTGGTGACTTTATTAACCAAGATGAAAGGAGCAGAGTGTTAAGTAAGTAGCACGTGCAAACGGAAAAATTGACCTTGAAAAGCAGTTTAGCACTGAGGGTGGGAGTGTGGGATATTTTGCCGCTTACAGCACTCTTGTTCGCACATTTTCATTGTGCGGGACGTAGAACGCAATTATCTTTATTGAATTTCTTTTTCGCCCAGGTTCTCACTTTTTCTACTTGGTACATTCGGTTAGTTTAATTTTTTTAATTAATTATTATGGGTAGTCTTGTGTGTAAAAACATTTTAGAATATATTATGGGCCCTGCACAACGGCACCAGGCACCGTGAAATCATTCGTTTACTCAGTATAAATGCCTATGCAGTAGTCTAACCTTAAAAAGATTATTCTGCTGGCAGTGCTTGCTTTTTAGTAATAAACATTCTGTTCGGAATAAAGACGGATGTCTGGACACTTGAATGGACTCCAGAAAAAAGTCAAAGATGAAGCTCCTCAAGCCATTTTTGTCCATTGTCTGGCACATCGCTTCAATTTTGTTTTGCAGCAAAGTTTTTCTAACATTTCTAAGTGTCAAATATTTTTTGCAAGCCTCACTCAGTGGCATTTCTTCGCTTCTTCATCACTCGGTGAAGCGATCTTATGTTCTTACATCAAATTCCGAAAGACGCATACCAACCATAACACAAACTCGATGGTCCTCCAATTGGAAATTAATGAATGTGATCGTAGAAGATTGGGATAAATTAAAAGAAGTATTCTAATTTACGATAAACAGCGAACATTCAGACAAAACAACAATTCAACTTGCAAAGGGGATTTTAAATGATATGAAAGATTTTGAATTTACGTTTTTTGTCAGTAATATTCAATGAAATTTTTGGACTTACTGATATATTATTCGAAATTCTTTAAAAAAATCACTTAATTTAAACTATTGAGTATCTCAAATAAAATACACTCGTGATTATGCACATGGATTGGTAGATTTTATTATTTCCTATCGATTGGTACCTTTGAATTTTCTGTGGTACAATTATTGCTCGAATGGCAAATGAGTGTTCATATTTTTATTTCACTGGCTGTACTTGTGCCTATCTAGTTAGGGATTGTTTTCATGGCGTATTAATACCTTAAAAAAAGATAAAATCTCAATATCGCTCTGATCTGATTGTACTTGCTAACCCTACCACTTGCACCCCATATAGTGCATTATACTGGTACCGGATCAGCACCAGCTGATTATAGACTTTAAGCTGCTGAACACTAGGCTGCCCTTTAGTGGTGCAGTGTAGTAACTAGTGCACTATTAACTCAGGTTTTGACTCCCAACAGTGCAAAGAACGCTTACTCAGAGATCTCATAAAGATTGCACTGCTCACTGTAGTCCAGGGTTTGGTTCCCTAGGCCTTAAGAGGTTTGGATTCCTCAGAAAACTGTAGGTCCTGGCGCAGCATGACCAATGAAATCCTTGAACTGTAAAACCACAAACAACCCATAAAAAAAACAGGTAGTAGTTATTTTGGTTATCCGGCAGCAAGTGGTATTCTGGTACAGTCAGTCCTCCACTACAACCGGTATTCTGGTACACCAGTTTGTACCGATATACAAATTGTAGTATTGGTATTTCGCAGTACCAGTACTGAAATCCTAGGACTGCCCATGCCTATACTGTCCTATATAGTAGTAGTGTACTTGTTTATGATGTCATAAACCCTGGTTCGACTACAATGGCATGATAGACACATTTTACCCACAGAAGTCCAGTGCTTAGTTTCCTTGGCTGTAGCGATTCAAATGCCATGGCACAACATGACCTTTGCTGTTCTTGCACCATAAAGACATACCACAGAATGACCCTTGTCGTCCTTGCACCATAAAAGTACAACCAACTGTAAAGGCACGAACTTACATGTTAATATTTTATTTTGACTGAAAATTAGTTTATCTAAAGTTTTCCTATTTGATTAGGAATTCTTGTTTATCTAGAATCTAACGTTTTGTAGTTTGCATAAAATAATCTGAAGCTAAAGTAAAACAGGGTTTGTACGGTCTTTAAAAGTCCTTAAAAACTTCTTAAATTTGAAAAAAAAAATTAAGGGGCCCTTAAAATTGTCTAATTTTACTCCCAGGTTCTTAAAAACTCCTTATTTTTTATCCTACCAATCTTTCCTCGCTGAACATGACTGGGGGAAAAAAAAGTGTGAAATCCCCTTTCATCTCCAACCTTGTTTCAATTCTCCCCCTCATTAAACCTCCTGGAAAGGAAATGATATTTTCGTCTAATGATAATATCCAGGATAGGACGATCGGCCACGGCAGGGAAACTAAATTTTTAGTGTTGTGTTTTCAAGAAACTCAATCTGGAAAATGGTTGGAAGTTGCCAAAATGACGATATTAAGGAGCCCCAAAACACCTAAATTAGCTGTTTTATCGTCCTTGTTTTAGGTCTTTGAAAGGTTCTTAATTTTGCCCTTTAAAAAATAGTACGAACCCTGTCAAAATGTTATTACACGGTTATAATTTATGTATTTTTTCCTGTAGGAAACTTGGATATTGACGTTCGAGAACTTCCCTTTGACATTCGAATAAATCGCTATGTGCATCAAAAACTTCGTGCATTATCCACCAAGAAAAAGGAAAAGAGGATAACTTCCAAGAAATTCGAAATGCTGAATGCTTCTGCAGATAAGTACGTATTTCTAATACACTGAAATCTGTTTATAACAATATCCCCCTCCCAGGCTCTGAGAGGTACAGAGTTGTATGCCACATTTGTTTGAAAGAAAAAGTATGCAGTAATTTCACCCAGCTATTTAGACTGATGCATAAAGTCAAAAGGGGAGAAAGAATTCCATCGATTAATCATGAACATCGGCGGATTTACTATTTTGCCACCATTAGGTTTGTTTTTTTAAGCCTGCCCTACCTATATGCCCCCCCCCCCTCCAGTTAGTGGTAGGAACATAAAAATTGTTACATTCAATATACGCTACAAAAGTTTATATTGATAATAAATATGTTGAAAAACAAACTCATAAATTGAAACATAAACATTAAACAATATTAACTTATATTGAAGTATTATTTCTTTTTGGTATATAATAAATCAAATTCAATTTTATTGAAATAAATTTTAAATTTGGCAAAAATACAAAAGCCTATCGAACACTGGTATTTAAATGGAAAGCATGACGTCTAGCTTCCTTCTCGCCAAAACATCTGATTATATCATCGTATATGGATTTTGTTAGACTTCATACACAAAATTTTGTCGCTCTATTATATAGCTTGTTGGAAAATATGGCACTGATTATGAATGAGCATTTCAGGCATATACAGAAAACTACTTTTGAACATCTACATACATGCCTGGAGTTTACAGATTTTCGAGCAGAAAATTGTTTTTCGCTTTTTTTTTAAGCAGACAGTATAAAACGAACATATCTATGTATGGGGCTGACGAATCTGGTCGCTTGCTCGCCATTGACGACTAGATTATATTGTGTGTATGTGTGTACACAGAGTTTGATCACTTGTAGCGTGTAATACTTCAGTACTTTTTCAGACCCCAGATTTTACAAGTTAATAAAATAGAGAAAATTTTTCAACAGAACGTTGAAAATTCGAAAACACAATCAAAATTCGAAAACTGAAAAAATAATGGCAGAGAATGTCTTTTTAACTGAGACAAATATAATAAAATGAATTTTCTAGTACTTGAAATGGGAAAGTTTCTGAAAATTCTCATGCCTTTCAGAATACATAGAGAAAGAAGTAAGATATTCACTAAAAATGCTTTTTTATGACAGATGTTAGTTACATTGATATCTATATATTTGATGCACTAAATATTTTATGACTATAAATTGATGAATGTAGATACTCTAAAATGAAGAAGAACTATATATATATATATAGACCATTTTGGGTACTACCAAATAAAGCCTATCTTGGAAATGATCACAAGCGCTCTCTCTCTTTCTTTTGCTAACAGTGGCTATTGATGCCAAATTGTCGCCAATTTTCACGTTGCTTCCAATTGGCTAAAATACAGTGAATTATCGCAGGCTTGTCCTTCACTGAGTCGCTTGTGTATAGTTCACTTTCCACCCCAAGACAGAAAAGGCTGGGCTGGACCAACTGCATGACTTTCGGGTTCCGGGCTAGGCCTACAAAAAACAGGCCTATGCAGGGCTCTAATCCATTGTCACGTATGAAAACAGAATCTGTTTCAAGTGAAGTATTTTTGTTTTATCAAGATGTATTATTTGCTCAACTGTTTCAAAATATGGCAAAAATGTTGCAACTGGAATATGCAAATGATTACAGCTTTTGCTGTGAGCTGAAAGGTTTTTGCTGCCAGCTTGTAAAAAGCTCATAGCAGTATTTGCTGTCAGCTTCAAAGTGTTATCTCGAGCCCTAATCTGTGGGGCTGTTTGTGGAAAACGTTATAGGTCAGTGCTTCTTAAAGTAGGTTCCACAAGCAGTTTGTATAGCATTTTAAACAACTTCAAAATATTGAGGATTAGCCTTAATTCATTATGAGTGGTTTTTTTTTTTTGAAGAAAGTATTTCTAGAATCGCCGCAGGATTTTTATATATTTATAATTTTCTTTTTTTTTTTTAGGGTTCTCTTCCTATCAAAGTTGGACAGTTTTTACATCTGTCAACGTGAAATTGTCGAAATTCAATCAAGTAACAGTTACAAAGGCCAGATTTCACTTTGGGGACAGGCGCAAAAATTATCAAAACACCCGAATTTAGTCTCCGAAGCGGCTAAACCATTTTTGCAGCAATTGGCAAAATTCATTTCGGAGTATTATGCGTGGTTGAGGAAGCTCATTCTGGAATTACCTCTTTTGTATGATGATGGCGCCCATTTTGATATGGTAATTATTTTTTACGAATTACATATTGAGTTCTGCGCACTATAAGTATAAACTGCATGCTAATATGGAAATTTGGTGTAGTTTTTACTGTGTTTTGTACTTCTTTTTTTTTTTTTTTCAATTATTACAAATGTAGACTTGGATTCTTTTTGTTGCGTGTAACTATCCCTTTTTACAGTAATGGATAAAGGGATATACGGACCGAGAAAAATTATCGTTGTAGAGGGATTTATCGTTATATCAGACATTGTGGTTGTGAGGTTTTACTGTAATATGAAGAACGATACCAACTGCATGATTCTTACTCTAAGAATAATGTAACTGGTGCTGTTAGTACTTAGAACTTCAACATGTTTCGGTAGCATGTAATCACTTTTCATACAGTAATAAACAGAATGCTTCATTTCTGTGGATAATGGAAAGCTGGCTTTTTGGATTGTTAACGGAAAAATGGGTCACGTCATCTGGTGGATATTTATCAAACTAAAAGAACAGGTTAAATAAATGGTAGAATTTAATGTCTAAGGATTGAAGCCAATCCAAATAGGTTTTTGAGGTAGGGAGTGTGTCATTGATGAGGAATTCTTTGTTCTGCAGGATGAGAAAGCTTTGACAAAATGCATGTCCGTCACCTTTTTCTTTTTAAATGCTTGAGTTGGGAATAAGTTCTGGTTTGAATTGAGAAATTATTGATGTGACAGGTTAATAACAAATTAAGGTATCCTGCAAGATGGTGTAGAAATAGCATGTTTGTGCGAATCACATCATTAACCTCGGATTGATTCCATTAATGCTGTGGAACACATTCAGTTTTTTCTGTCCACTGCTGTCTAGAGTTAATTCTATGGGCAGTAGCGGCATGGATTCCTAGTAAATCTGGGTACAGAAGACCTGCGGTGGCACAGTGTAGTAACGCATATGCCTAGTGAGCCGTTATGGTGGGTTCGACTCCCAACAGTGCAAAGAACACTTACTCAGAGATCTCATAAAGATCACACTGCTCACTGTAGTCTGGAGTTTGGTTCCTTTGGAGGTTCGAAATAGGTGCTAATCCTTCCGATTTACCTTGAAGGCTTCCGATTTTTTTTTATCGCTCTTCCGATTTTCGGAGATCATCTAAAATCACAATTGTTTTTTAAAATACTGATTTTTTTTAAAAAAATTAAATACCTATTTTTCTTGATGCATGTTTATTTAAATTTTTGCGCATATGTGCATATTTAATGATAAATATGCATAAATAAATGCAAATATCGGTAAGAACACCAGAAAAATTCGTCTGCCGTTGATGGCACATGCGTGGCGTGACGTGGAATTTTAGCTCCAGCTGTGACGTAGAGTGATACTCAACGAAATCATGCATCTGTATTTGTAGTTGTTGGGGAAGGAAAGAAAGAATGCGCTACACCGTTAAGGTTTTGGTCAAGCACGTGACTTTGTGTAGGGAAGCCATGTATTAGACGTATCTGGTATTTCTTTGCTCTGGAAAGAAAGTTTTGTTTTTAGGTGTTTTTGAAAACAACGTTAACGATGTCGACTGTTAATAAAAGGTACTACCAAACGTTTAAAGCCAAATATATGAAGATGTTTAATTTTATTCAAAAATCAAGACTGAGGCCAAAATATGCTTTCTGCACGTGTTTCCGTAAAGACATAAGCATTACTCACGGTGGTAAACGCGATATTACTTTGCATTCTGAGACTGTTGAACATAAGGAGACGTTCAAGGCTGTAGAGTCTAATCATAGTATCAAGCCTTCATTTTTTGCATTTAACGATACCTCCATGATTAACGCTGAATGTTTATTTACATCGTTTTTGATCGAACATAATTTGCCAATGAATTGCAGCGATCATGCGTGGATGCTCTTTCGGAAAACGTTTCCTGACAGCAGTATTGCAAAACAATATGGATCTGCAAAGACCAAAACTTCTGCAATTATGAAAGAAATGTCTGCAAAGGAATCCTCATCACTTGTTGAAAATTTAAGGTGCTATCCATTTTCAGTTCCAACCAATGGAAGCAACGATATTGATTCTATCGGTTTGTTGAAACAGTAGGTCCCTCCACAACACGACCATTGTAGTCTTTGAGTTGTAAAACCACAAACAAAAATCAGTAGCTAAACGAGAACTTGGAGCTTGATTAGCGAATCGGAATATGGTATAGAGGAATGTGATGTATGTGACTCGGAGGATATGGGCATGGTAATGTGGTTAAGATAGCAATGGCCTGATTGGTGGATGTAGAAATGTTGAATGGAGACGTGAAATTAGAACACAAAGTTGGAAATAAATGGGGTGAATTACATAATTTGGTGGAAGTGGAGAATAAAAAAAAAAAAAGAGAGAAAGGCTTATAGTGGACGGCAACTGGTCATTAGTGGGTTATTGGATAGTATTGTTAAAATTCATAGTAAGTGGGATGGAATGGAAATTGTAACTTCGGGGCAATCTAGCAAGTTCTTAAGATGTGGCGAAGTTTGAGGATTTTAAAGCATTGCATAGTAGGGATTCCATTTGCTCTCTCACATTGAGTTGTGTGTGAAACTGCTGTGGCTTCAATTTATTATTTTTATATTTATCAATGATATCATAATTTTATATTTATCAATGATATCATAATTTTATATTTATCAATGATATCATAACTTTATGTAAGTCTGAGTTATTTGAAATGTACTGTGTAAAACATTTTTTAATTGTATGTAAAATTGCTCCCTTTTTTTTTAGGTCCAACATATATTGGAGCTATATCTCGAATTCGTTCAATTTTGTAGGAACCCAATATCGCTAGTTGCATTTGACAAATTTCCTTTATATTGGATGTTGTTCATGAAGAAGTTTCTGAAATATTTAAATATGGTGGGAGACATTAAATGGTATGTACACACTTGAAACTGTATCTAATAACATAAGAGGTCTCCTTAAACAACTAAAATAGGGTGTTGGAGGAAATGATCGTATATTACAATGACATTGTTCCTATGCGCCAATTTGCCAATGCGGCAATTTGAAACCATCCCTAAAGATCAGGGGAAAACAGCTTTTTTAAGTTGAATTTGGAAAAGTCTGAAGAAAACCTTCCCAACTTCTGTTTTCAATAACTGAATTCACTGTAAATGTGAACTTGTTTTCCTCACAACTGAAGTTTACTTGAAAGTTTTGTTGATGATTGGTCAGTGAAATTTGCCGGAGAAGTCGTGGTAAACCTTTAACAATTGGATTCCCCCCCAATGTGAATGTGTACACTGAACTGGGTATGATATTATACTTTTAAGGCACATTCTGGAATCTCTGTTTGACTTGTAGCTTAAGAAATGAAAATTTGCTCACTCAGACGCAGAGATCTTAGTCTGAGGATTGCTCTAATACCATCAGGTTTAGCTTGAGCATTCCCAGGCTATTACGAGCCAACAGCAGGTTCAGGTATCAGTCTTAACCCTTTAAGGAATTTGAGTGCCTGGTGCGCCTAAGATTTTATGTAGCACTTAAGGATTTTAAGCGCCCGATTGGACAGGGTGAGGAAGTCGTTTTTAGCCACTGTAAATATCACCAGCAATGGCGAACAATTTCTTTATTGTAAGCTGCCATTCTAGAGCAATGGGGGGTATAGACGGGGGGGGGAATACAGAGTATTGTGGGCTATACTGGTTTGCTTACTCACGATAGGCGATAAGAACATACTCTTGTCTTTTGTATACCTGCCATTTATTTTGAAATTGGAACTAAACTCTTCATTGTCAGTTTCCGGTTTCGAAATGCCATACGGTGTCGCACCTGATGGCCATTGTAAACAAATAATTCGAAAACAGTAGCGGTAAGCAGAGGAGATTTGGACGAGTCCATTATTTTTGCACCCACCACCACGGAGCCTCAAATATTTGTTTTTTCGACATTTTTTAATCCAGAATCGTTAAAGAGTTAAAGTTGAGGTGTCAGAATCAGTCATAATGAGTATCTCTTTTGCATAAAACACTGTGCCGAAAGCTTAACACAAGTTTTCATAGTTTTGACTTTGTGGTGGTGCATTGGTAATATGTATTTGACAAAAAATTTCTCAAATACAAAATCTTGCACTACAGCATTTGTAAATGCTAAGAATTAATATTGCATTTAATACAGTTTAATCCTCTATTATTATTAATTTAATAAATACTTAATTTCCTCATTGTGCCCTTTTTTCATAAATTATGTATGATTTTGTTTAATTAAAAAATGGTGGTGAGCACGCGAGATTGACTACCGATTTTTCACTTCTAGAATTTGGCACCTATGCCATTGCTATTGGGCATCGGTTATCAAATTTCATGGCATTTTTTCTCAGCGGCTTATTATTCAGTTGTGTGTACGAATGTGCCATTTTTTTTATCATTGACTACGAGGTGAATTCTTTTAGAACATAAACTACAAGGTTGGATGAAATCACATCTATCTTTTTCATTAAAATTTCACCCCTATGTATGTGTTGCCCAAACGTGACATGGCGAGTTATGGTGTCACCACTACGCACCCGAATCGAAGAGAATGGGTATGCAATGGAAACACCCATAATCTCCTCTATCGAGAAAATCAAAAGCGATGCCGATTGCATTAAAAGTGATATTAACGTTTTTCTTCGATTACTGTGGGCCACTTTTGATTGATTTCCTGCCACAACAGTGCACTATCAATTCATCAGAATACTGCAGCACTCTCTCGCAACTATGCAAAGCAATCAAAAGCAAATGGTCAGGCCTTCTCTCACAGCAAGTGATCCTTCTTCATGATAACGCCCACCCACACGTCTCCCGTGAAACCCAGACGGCTATACACAAATTCCATTGATAAGTATTGGAACACCCAGCGTAAAGTCCGGATTTGTCTCCCTGTAACTATCACATTTTTGGATGACGATACATTCGGATGACGAAATGAAAGAAGCAGTGCAGGACTTCCTCAAAAAAACAACCTCGATCATTCTACAGCAATGGCATTGACCTGCTGGCGAAACGGTGGGACTAGTGTTACAACGCTAATGGCAGTTTTCTTTTAAATTTCCAATAAAGGTATTACTTTTATCACCTTGTCCACTTTTCAGTTGGGCAACCCTTATAGATGTCTTAAAAAAAAAGTACGGTAGTTCAATTAAAAATCATCCATTTTATATTTGTTATACGTAATTGCATGCATATGTGCAGTCAGACGGAAATAAAACAGCTAGGGTAGTTTTCCAACCCATTTTGAAGACAATGAGAAGGGTTTGATTGATGATTATAGGTGATACATTGTGGAAGAAATTTGAATAAAATTAAACCAGCCCTGTGGTGGCACAGGGTGGTAACATGTTTGCCTAGTACACCGTTAACCCGGGTTCAACTCCCAGCAGTGCAAAGAACGCTTATTTAGAGATCTCATAAAGATTGCACTGTTCATGGTAGTCCAGGGTTTGGTTCCTTAGGCCTTAAGAGGTTTGAATTCCTCAGAAAATAGTAGGTCCTGGCACATCATGACCATTGTAGCCCTTGAGCGGTAAAAAAACAAAAACAAATGGCACTGCTAAAATTTTCTGTCGAATTTGTAAATGATTTCCTACTTCTTAAAAATTTGCCATCCTCGGCAACAGGTCCAGAAAAATCTTATTTCCCCGACATACCCGGGGTATGTAAAAATTTCAGCTGGGCATGTATTGTTTTGGCCACATGTCCGACCGGGCATGTAAAAACTCTTTAATGCTTTAAAAAATGCAAGCTTTTAATAGATCTCTGGAGGGTTTTAGTTTTTTTTTAATTAAAAATAAATTTCCATTTTTATTTCAGTGATTTTATCAATGTCCTAGTGACAATCTCGCAATTCATCCTATACATACGTCCTATACCTTAACAATAGTGTAAACTTAATAGTGAACCCCAATAATAGTGGAAAAGGTAAAAACTCCATCTCCACATGTATTTGAGGATTTTCAAAAAGTCCTGTGGGAATACTAGATTTGGCTGCCATCTTGCCAGACTTCTTGCAGCTCACAACTCATTGCCATTTGTCAAGCTCCTGTTCATCCCCCCCTTTTTTCCCATCTCATTTACTCTAATAATAGATATTAAATTTTCTTTAACCTTGAGGAAATGTATTTGTATCAGGACACTACAAAGGCTAAATGTATTTCTATGGTTTCTATCCTAGAAGTTAAACCAACATAATAATAAATTTTGTCTCTCTTTAATTTGTGAATGTTAATTGATAAAATTACAAGGTATAAACAGAGGAAAAAAAAAAAAAAGGAAGTGATACATTTCAATCATATAAAAGTTGGGTTCTGGAATGTGTTATTTTAGGTTATATGCCCAATGCAAATTTTTGGTGATTTTTCTGGCCCTGCTCAGTAAGAACAAAGCACACTTATGTGTTTTGCTTTTGCCGAAGATGGTAGTAAAAACTTGAGCCATCAGAGGTCTTCTTTGAGTTGAAAATCTACATGTAAAATATATGTAATAACTATGACAGAAAAAAAAAAATATTTTTTACATTTTCGGACCTACCCCAACCAAAAATCCTGGGTATGTTGTTTATTGGAATTAAAATAAGAAATTACCGAAAAGAGAAAACCATAAAAATGCATATCAGCATTCTGAAGAATAGATGTTAATCTTAATAAATGTAAGAAACAAGTACTACGTTACTACTTTGAAAAGAAATCCTTGATGTTTGTTTTCATTTTTCTTGAGAGTTGGCATTTAACATTGCCTTTTCGATTTTTTCAAATGCATCACAATGGTCCTCGTTTACTTCAATATGCAGTAAATACTTCTAACTGAAATTCTACTTACAGCTACTGGCTAATGATGAAAAGTTATTCTTAAATTGAGGAAAACAAGCATTAAACCGAGAAAAATATAACACTGGACTCAATGTACCTCAATCCAGAGCAATAAAAACCTTTGTTAAATCGAAGAAATCGTTAAACCTGGTATCGTTAATTTGAAGTTAGACCTTTTTTTTTATCCTTATTGAATTTTTGGTCCTAAGGTCATAATTAACCAATTTATAGTGACACAATGCATTTGGCTATTATATGAATAATTCAAATTCGATTCTGCGGCTGCTCGATGCTTGTTTTTTTCTGAAAAACCTCAGTTGTGGGTTTGAGTAGGTAAACGAATTTTAATTCCTTAAAAAACTGCATCTTTCCGCAGTGTGTTTTTCACTAGCTTTGCATCACAAATTACAAACCAAATGACCCACTAAGCTGTTAGTCATTTGTTGGAAGTATCACACAGTGGGCAACTAATATCACCCCAGTGCAACATTCTCAAAATACAACCATCCCCTTTTACCGATGACGCTCTTTGCTATTTGAACCGTGGTATTCTTAAGGAAACTAGCATTTTTAGCACAGTTTGACCATTACTGAAAAGTAAGTATCTTAATCCGAACAAAAATACAGTAAAAAATATGTTACACGAATAGTGAGGGACGTCTGTATATCATTATTTGGAGGTCATATGTATCCATTGTGTGTGTGTAATGCTGCCTTAAAAATTGGTACAGAATGGTCTTTGCTGTCCTTGCTCTCTAAAAATCCAACCATTCAGCCTTAAATTAGCCATTATGTAATCTTCATATGGCTCCTATGGTGGTATAATGGTAACATGTTCGTCTAGTGGGCCCATATCTGCCTTGTGGTGGTGTAGTGTGGTAACGCGTTCGCATAGTGCGCCTTTAACTCGGGTTTGACTCCCAACGGTGCAAAGAACTCTTACTCAGAGATCTCATAAAGATCGCACTGCTCACTGTAGTTCGGAGTTTGGTTCCCTAGGCCTTAAGAGGTTCAGATTCCTCGGAAAATTGCAGGTCCAGAGGTTTGGATTTTGTAGAAAATAGTAGGTCCCATTGGAGCATGGCCATTATAGTCTTTGAGCCGTAAAACCACAGACAGGCAGACGGTGCCCATATCTCTGGTTTGACCACAATGGTGCCATAGGACGTGCCATTTTTCTGCCTACCATAGTTTGGGTTTGTTTTCTAGGTGACAGATGTTCAGATTGCGTAGAAAACTGTAGTTTCCATCGCAGCACCACCCTAGCTTTTCTTTCACTGAAAAACAAACTTCAGATATATAAATTCACACATGTATTAGCTCTGTTAAATTTATTTTGAAGAGAGTTCCTTTTTTATCTGTATCAGGATATGTGAATACAGTAATAGAATTTAAACAAGTAAAATACGATAAGCTACCAGAAAAAACAATGATTAGTGACTACTTACTATTAATGAATTCTGTTGTATTTTATTGTGCTGTGTAGATTACTTGTAAATGTTTTCTTAAAACACTTAAATCGCATTTTTTAAATTTTAAATTGCATGTTCTTTTTCAATGATTTTGATCTTAAATAATGCTGCTATGTAAGTAATGTTTTATTCCCAAATGTAGCACTTCCGACTTAAATGCTGCTATTGAATTCTTGAATCGCCATACGGATTATAAAACATTATCTATTCGTAACATACGATCAAAACTTGGTGACCACTGGATGTTCCCGTGGCCACTTGCCGATGAACAGTCAGTAAAGGCATATCTGGATATTGGCACGTAAGTTTGAATTTAATGTTTAAAGTGATCATAATTAACCAATATTTACCAATTTACCATTTGTTGTCATATCAATGAGGCAGGTTTGGAGAGGACTTCTAGTAGTAATATTGTATTACAACCAACAAGAAGAACACAGGTTCGTATCTAAACATATTTTATTAACTGGCACATGATCTATAGAAATACAATTAAAAATCAGTTTAAACCTTTTACTACAGCTACTTACGAATCACTATCTCATTTTACGTGCATTTGTGAGATAATAGACAATAAGTTATTGGACGGAAACCCAAGGCTCTTATACTCTGAGATACAGATATGAGTCCTTATTATAATAACCCGAAGGAAATCCAGTGGTATTTAAATAGTTTTCACAATATTGAGAAACGCTGTTTCCGATCCAATACGTTATGAACTGAGTTCCAAAGCAGAGAATCAATCTTCCAGGCATTAAATCGGTTAAAAAAAACAGTTACATTTTTGGTGCTGACAATGATTCTCACATGAGGTATGCATGCCATGGTTCCCACGATCCTTGGAAGTCCTTGAATTTTTTTTGCTAAGTCGGGACCCTTGAAAAGTCCTTGAAAATTGCCAAAAGGTGGTTGATCCTTGAAAAGTCCTTGAATTTTCCCCATAACCTTTTCAAGATTTGACAAAAGAAAAAAGGGGGGTATTTTCCGTATTTCCAATGTATTGACAATGTAAGGTCCTCGAAAAGTCCTTAAAAAGTCCTTGAATTTCATCAGGACAAAGGAGTTAGAATTATGCATGCCAGTGGCCAGCTCATCTCCTGGCCAGTTGCTGTACATCATGGATAAATGCACAGGGAAGTGGTGTAAATTATAAAAACTTCACAAACCAGCAAGATGTCGATTACTAGGACAACGTGGACTAGTGTTGCAACAAAGATGAAATTGGTCAAAACTCTCAAATTGATTCATTGTAGGACTGCTCTCATCGAGCCCCCGCTATACTCTTTACAAGCAATGAACTCCAATCCTCATCCTTGTGAAGTGATACTAATTTTTAACCACAATTCTGGGCTATATAAAATCTCCCCAAATGATATAATGTCTCCACATTCATATTCTAAATCCCTCCAGCCGGAACCAGCATCAGCTTCATCAGTTTGAAGCTCTCTCCCTTTTCTCCTTTTGTCTTCATGCTATATATATATATACATTGGTGGCCCCATTCTGGACGTTTTCTATGCCTTGTGCATAGCTTTAAGCGGTAATCTAGTTATTGCAGTGTCTTTGAGCATGAGAATGACTGTTCTGTGTTTCAAATTCTCACAGAACACCTTCCTTCATACACAGACACCGGCATCGTGATTCGATGTGTATCAGAACAGCAATGCCTTGAAAATATTAGATCAATCACAATTATTAATACTTTAAAATATTTACACTCTACAATAATACTGAATGCATTACTGAAGGTAGGTGGGAACAAACACAATCTAAGTTACCATTGAATTCGAAATCATACCATATTCGAAGCAACATGAGGAAAAACGTTTAGTTTTGGTTATGTTTTTTTATGTCATTTAAATTATCACTGTAAGCACATGATACATGTTTTCAATCTTGTATCTGTATAGTGGCATGGGTGTAACACATGTCTCTCTTATGCATGAAATCTGGGTTCGATTCTTTAGACCAGTGTGGGGTGCACACATCCCAAAGGGCGTTTGAGTTTGTTTTTGTGGTATGCCAAGTGATCAGGCACCCTTTCGTGAAGACACTATAAATAGATCTAAACATATTGTAGTTTGGAAGCCTTCAATGAAATAAATATTTGTACGTACAAGCTCAGAACTAACGTAAATATTTATTTCATTTAAAACTGCTAACCCACAATATTTTTTACACTATATATGGTCAAGGATCCTCTCTATTGATTTTTTCGTAAAGGTACACAATTAAAAAGTTCACCGTATCAGACTGCAGAGGTTGAAAACTTCTTGTAAAACTGTAGACTGTATCGCATCATAAGCTCCCCTGTCTTTCTGTTGTAAACACATATGTCGATCTTAAAGAGAAGAAGTTTAATTCTTATCATGTATATGTATTTTTTGAAATTCCCTAAGAGACTGTGTCTCTTAGTAAATTGGCACAAATGAAATAGTTAGACACAGAGGTCTAACTATTCTGTTTATGCTAATTACCTAAGACTCAGGGTCTCTTAGAAAATTAAAAAATAAATAAAATCAACCTCCTTTTCAATTCTAAATAATGAGAAAAAAAGCGACCTTAAGAATAGGGATTCAATGCGGCAAATGGTTCCTTGAAAACGAGACTGGCAGTGGTTGATGGTGGCTTTTCTGGATGTGATGAAATGTTAACCACCAGTTCTTTTAACATTGAAGCGACTGGTCTAGTAATAGCACACTAAATATCATATGCTGCTGAATATGATATTCAGTAATAGCACACTAAATACCATATTCAGCAGCATATGTCCATGCTCACTCTTCTGAGATTTTGCTTCTGACATTAGGAGCCTCTGAAATTGATCCTGTCAAGTCTGACACTGAATTCTCTTTGCTCATCGTCTGCAGTGTTTTACCTGTTCATTTCTTGCCTTGTCCTCTATATTCCAGTCATTTTTGCAGTATCTAGTTACTTTCATGGAAAAGCTTCGTCCCGTATGCTTATCCTCCCCTCCCCCCCCTCATTTTAATTTTGGCTGTCATATTCTCTGTTCTAGACTAAGCATCTCCATCCCAACGATCTTTATTACCCAGCTTTAGCTTTTGGTTGACATTGTGGTCTTTATGTCAAACTGAAGAACTTTAATTATGACAATACAGTAAACGAACTTGCCATAATTAGATATGCAAATACAGTAAATGAAATTTGCATATATATATATATATAGATTTTGCACTTGTTGAAATTACTAATTAATTGTTATTCCTTTTGATAAATGTTTTACAGAATCACTGAGGCACTAGGTATTTGTCAACTCATCAGGTCTCCAACGTCTTTGACCGACTTGCAGGCAGTATTCTCAAATGGGCTAAAATGGATTGAACAGCTGTGCATTGTTGTGGAAAAACTAGTTACCCGAGAGGCATACAAAGGTAAAATATTATGAAAGCGAACATATCCCAAAAAAGCATTTGTTTTTATTATCAATATTCATACAGTGAATATAGTTGATTACAAGTATGTCTAGGCTCATTAAATTTGTAATTAATATTGTTGTCATATTACAGACCAACTTTTTCACCTTCAAGATATCAAACTGCAGCTTCACGACGTAGGCCTTCTAAAGGAAATGAATGGCAGTACTGATGATGATGATGATGTGATGGCTGTTTGCCAACAGCCAGTTCTTGTTGAGAAAATCGAGCCGAGTAAACTAGAATCAATAATCCAACTTTTGCCCATGCAAGACTGCTTTTTCGTGTTTACTGAAGCTGAAGTTCTATCTTTGGTTGCAAAGAAGCTCCATGACTTATGTCTTCTAAAAGAAATGAATGACAGTATTGACGATGATGATGATGTAATGGCTGTGGCCGCTATAAACAATTGCGAATCACTTTTGGATCATTTGAATAAATCGGAAGTCACTAAGTTATTTTTGGACGTGTTTCATCTCACTGAATTGAATCGTCTCTGTTCCCAAAGCAACAAAACTAAGGTAAGCACCCATATTACTTGGGGTTTGGTTTTATATTGGTCGCGGCATTTACTCTGATAATATCGGTGAAATAAGTTCAATTCTGGCATAGTTTTGTGATCATGTAGTTCACTTAACGTTGGTTACATGTATTATGTAGTTACATAGTTATCCACTTTGTGGAAAATTGGAGTTTGAATTTAGCTGGCTCTCCACTTCTTTTACCAAGGGGTGGTATCTAAAACAACATTGAATTGTATTAAAAATAAAATTGTACTTATTCTGTTGTTATACATCAGGATTCATACAGTCCTTAAAGGTTCTTATTTTCGCCCAAAATCTGCAAAATGTCCTTAATTTTATTTTGTTCCTCGACCTTTCTCTGCAGTATACTTTAGTATAATAAATATAATAAAAGCAATATTGAGTAGGTAACACCGCTTGACATAAATATAATAAAAGCAATCAGACAACTTTGAGCGGTTTGTTAGATTATTGGTACATGAGCCGGCTTTCGGCTGCGCTAAAGGGCAGCCTTCATCAGATGTATATGGAGCGAAACGAACATACAGCAGATAATATAATCAAGGAATAAGAATCCTTATCAATATTAATCAAGGTATACTTTAGTTTCAATTTTTGTTACTGCCATTCTTCTCACAGTATAAGTGAATATAAAGAGTAAATTTGATTTGGGAAAAAAAAAGGCAATTCATACCATGCAAGTTTTAACGTGCCTTTTACAAACAATAGGAACATGCATACAAACATAGCTGCCAACTATTACGGATTATTAAAAATTGCCACTTAAAAACGTTGTTGTAAATATTTAATTAATGCAAGTTTTTAGTGTAAAGAAATGCATTTTTAATAGATTTTTTGTATTTGTAAATTCACTGTAATTGAGTTATAAATGGCTTTGGGGTTTGTGTTAGTGGATTTTATGGTCTTATGAAACTTATTTTGTTTACACAAATTTTAATGCGTTGTGTGTTATTTACTGTAATTAGCGACTGAAAATCGATGAAGATTTAGTCTGAAAAACCTTGAAAAGTCAGAGAAGTTTGAAACAGAATGTGAGTAGACACCCGGTGTAGTAGATTTGTCTACATATTAAAGTAGGGGTAATCAAAGGCAGATAAGTGCACAGTGACGGAGAGTAAAAAAAAAAATTTTTCCGTAATTCTTTTTGAACTAACTTGAAAAAGTTGTGGAATGGTTTCAGAAACATATGTACAAATTTTAGATTAATTAATAAATATCTTATATATAAGGTAAAATTCTAACTAGAATGGTAAAAGCATTGAAAAAGAGTTTATAGGAAAACCTTGTATGTAATTAATAGGAATTTTAACATCCAGTCTATAGATGATAATGCGCTTACTACTGCAAATAATCAACATTAGAAATTTGTGAGTAAAATAAGGATGTAAATGAAAATTGTACACGAGGAAGAGAATTTTCAGAGCAAGTATTATATTATGAACTATTGTAAGTAAGAAAAAAAAAATCATATTGCTGAAAAAATTGGTGATATTATTACAAAGAAGTGTATAAAGGTATTATTTACCGTTATACTAATAGACGAAGATAAAACTGAGTAGAATCAAATAAACAAATTCCACACATAAGATACGCATATTAAAGTAACTCAAAACTGCAATTTATAACATATTGATATATCATGCCATACAATATTATCATAGTCGACATAACCATATATACATGGTACATAAAAAATTACGACGAACTTACAGAATCTCTGTACAAATATATCATATATTATATATAAAAGATAATATTTTTACAATATAGATTAACAAAATATACAATGACACTAGCAAACTCTTCATCAGGAATTTCGATTTAAATGCCTTGCTAGGTCGTTGTATTGTAAAAATAGTGTTATCTTTTTTATATATATATATGTTGTATTTGTATGGAGATTCGGTAAGTTCATAATTTTTTTAATGTATATATGTTTATGTATTCTATGATAATATTGTATGGCATGATATGTCAGTATGTTAAAAATTGCGGTTTTGAGTTACTTTAAGGTATTTATGTGTGGGATTTGGTTATTTGATTCTACTTAGTTTTGTCTTCATCTATTGGCAAATAATACTTTTATACACTGCTTTGTAATAATATCACCAATTTTTTCAGCAATATAATTATTTTTTTCTTGTATTTATTCTTCATGTGCAATTTTCATTTACATCCTAATTTTACTCATATATATATATACTATAAGTACCACTTTGGGGTCTAAATATGCAAAATTAGCCAAATATGATGTAACTTTTCACATTTCATTTTTTTTCCCCCAATTTTCTATTCCTGCTAGCTTGGAAAAGTTGGAAGAACGTTTAAGAAATATGTGCAAAAGTTTATAGTGATCAATAAATATCTTCTGGTTCCACTTTGGGGCCTAAATATGCAAAATTAGGCCAAAGGTTAGAAAACTTAAGAGTTGAACTTTATTAAGAAATGGAAAACTTTTGCTTAAAAATTTATCTTTGGAAGCTTTAAAAATTTCTTTTATCAAAATTAAATAGTTGTAATTAATAATTATGAATATTAATCAACAAATATTATTACAAACATTCAGTAAATTCAGTAAACAGACTTTGTATAAATGTGTTTTGAATTCCAGAATAAAAGTTGCAAATGTGCATTAAGCATATTTCATTCACTGGTTTTCAGTTTCAAACGATGGCATGACATGCCTTGACTCCATTGTGAATGTGATGGATACATCACGCTTGGTCTCTCCGATGAGTGCAAGGAAAGCTTCCAATGTCAGTTTTACTACTCTTTCAACACATTGGGTGTGGCACTGGAAGTTAGTTTCCCAATACTGACACTGGACATTCGCTAGACTTTTATCAGTTGCATTAGGTCTTGCTTCGACAAGTGAGTGGTAATCGGAGGTTCCGTTAGTTGGCAAATTTGCCAGTTTATGAGATCTACATAAGATTTAGCTTTAAAGTTGAGCTCAGGAATCTGGAACACACAAATTCCTACTCCCATATTTACCTTACTTTCAAAATCATGTAGAAGGCAAGTTCTCGCACATTCTGGTCTGAGTCGACAAGCATTGCAAGGAAGAATTATTGCTTCATTATGACCAAAGTAACCATTTCTTTGGATGACATCTACAACTAGCTTCAGATGGTAAAACGACATGACGCTTGTATTGTTTTCCAAAAATTTCATGCTCCATCTGTACAATTGAGGTGCGATTTGATCTGAACCATGTAGGTGCGCAAACCGTCATGATAAACTCAGCCAAAGCTTGTAGTTCATTGGGGGGGATTCTGTGTACCAATAGAAACACTCAAGGTTCAGTTAGCAGTTGTCAACCAGTGTGCATGGGAAAGATTTCCAAGATTTTGTGGGACAAATTCTCAAGACAAATACTATTTGTCACTTCTGTGCAGATATCTCACAAGTATCTCACTGTCTGTGCTCAGATCAGTTCTGTCAGCAGAAGGAACTGCGGTGTCAATTTTTTTGAAGTCCACAACAAGTAAAAGTTCACAATTCTGAAGTTGTTTTCCAATTGGGCCACAATACGTTTTAGGGCCAGTTGTATCACCATCCAAGTGCTGCATTAGGTGCCCGAGCAGTAGTTTGTTACCATGGAACTGGCACATAAACCAGTGTAAGAATTTCTTACAAAATAGTTCTATACGGTGGGCAACACCACCCTTATTTCTCTTGTTTACTGCCATCTCATAACCTCCTTATGCTAACAGTATAGTGAAATCAGTATGATGTTCTTTGCAAAATATTTTTATATTGTCAGTAACGTTTTTATCAGAAGAGCTTATTGGTTACATGTGTCTTACATAATTCCAGCCGGGTTGTACTATCGGTGCTACATGTTCTTTAAGCATTCTTTACTGATGCAGCATTCCACCAATGTTCTTCTGAGTTAATGCTTAATCTTTTCGACCATCAAAATACAGTCCCTTTCAAGTTGGTGGTGGCAATCAAATTGAAATTTGGGACTTACTTTTCTATTCGATATTTCTTTCTCCCCTTATGTCTGTTTATATACATTGGACATGTTGTCATGCCTCATAACTCCCAAGTCTTCAAGAAATGTACTTGCTACTGTTGCTGTGGCTCTGTCCGACACTCCCACTCCATTGCATGCTTCAGCTGGAGCTAGAAGACGGGTTGTTCATGATATACTTTTACCACTTTGGAATGTGATGACGTTGAAGGCTTATCAGTAAGGCCCTGACGCTGTTGCTCATCAACTAGATTAGAAGAATGATATAATTTAAAATCTTTACATGAAGCAGCTGTGGTTACGTTTCCACTTATTTTTTGCATTCTGAAACTTCCCTATTCCTTTTCATACCTGTACGTTCGTTTCTGTGTTGTCACCATATCAACTGTGCCTGTCGCCAATTTCCTTGAAGTCTTCTGACCCGCAAAGAAACAGTCTTTCCAAGTCTGAGCATTTATATCTGTTGAGAGATGCACACTTGCAAGAACAAATATCAAACAGACGCTGTTTTGCTTTTGATTGGAAAAATCATAATTCAGACTTTATCTTTTCCCTCGTTTGGTACATAATTTGGACTTCATCTGTTTCTTAGTGACAGCTTCAATCATGCTCTTGTATTTATCATTATATGTTTTATTCATTTTGAATGTTCTTCCCACAGAAACGGTTCGAATTGAAGCAGCCAACCAAGTTGTTTCAACCATATAAATCACGATCGCAGCTACAGGTAGGTCCGATTTTGTATTATTTTTCAACTAATTTCTCACCAGTGAAAAGTACTATAAATTTTTGCACTTACGTTTCTAATATGTTCTTCCAACTTTTCTGCACTAGCAGGAAGAGAAAATCAGGAATTTAAAGAATCATTAAAATGTGAAAATTTACATAATTTTCGGCTATTTTGGCACATTTAGACCCCAAAGTGGTACTGAAAGATATGTATTAATTACTCTAAATTTTTGCATTTGCGTTTCTTTTATGTTCTTGCAACTCTTCTGCGATAGTTTTTTCATTTACGTTTCTTTTATGTTCTTCCAACTTTCCTGCGATAACGGAAATAAAAAAAAATCACTGAAAAAATTTAGAATGGGAATTTCGGGGTGTCTACCAGATCATGAAAGTCACGGAAGTGAAAGAAAGATCAAAAAATGAGAAAAAGGTTATGGAAGTAAAGAAAAGGTCTCTAAATTCATGTTATAGATCACAGTTATGCCGTGTTTTTTTTTTGTGCATTGAATTGTAATTTTAGTTCTATACTTCAACTGTTTTTGTTTACTAGTTTAGTTATTTTCAGTTTGCTGTAACTTGGCAAATTTGAGTGATTTTCATCTATTTTCCATCATAAATTGACAATATTTAGGAATTTTCAGCTATTTTTTTTTATATAGCTATTTCATCTGTTGTAAAAAATAAAGTTGAGAAACTTTTTTTAAAGGTTAGGGGATGTGCAAAACTAGTTAAGTAAAGGTCAAGGAAAAGTCAAGGAATTGAGTTTCGTATTTTTAATGAACACACTGAAATTTACCCCATTTTCGGTTGAGTTTGCATATTTAGACCCTGAAGTGGAACCGGAAGATGTTGATTGATTGATCGATCTGAAATTTTGTATATATGTTTGTAAAAGCATTCCACAACTTTCCCTTACTAGTGGGGGAAAAAAAATACTCTGCCCTATTGTGCATGCTATGCATTACTATGTGTGTGTGTGTGCATGCTGCATATAGCATTTGGGAATTCGGCAACGATTTTTGGCAATGCATGCCTATAGCATGCAATGTTACAAATGCTGCCATTATTGACTTTTTGGCTGTACTTACCTTACGCTAACGATTATATGTAAACTGATAATCCCCAATAGTTATGACCACCATCAGTGAACATAATTAATTATCATTATTAATCCAGTTATTAATAATTAATGGACTGGATTTAGTTTCTATGAGGTTTGGCTGTGTGTGAACATGTTGTGGTTTAGAGGTCACCATAGTATATCCAGCGTGTCTACAGATCTGGAAAACCTGGAAAAGTCGGAAGTTTTTTCTGGCTGGAAAAGTCCTTGAAATTTGAAGTGCAAAAGTCTAAATCATGAAACTTTTAAACTCATTGTTATAATAAATAGCATACTAACATTTTACGGAACTGTGCTTTTCATACCACATTGCGTACTGAAAAA
Source organism: Dysdera silvatica (assembly GCA_006491805.2). Classification (NCBI taxonomy): domain Eukaryota; kingdom Metazoa; phylum Arthropoda; class Arachnida; order Araneae; family Dysderidae; genus Dysdera; species Dysdera silvatica. The sequence continues at coordinate 127,064,718 of QLNU02014802.1, read as the reverse complement.
TTTGAAAAACTTGAACTTTTGACTAAACTTCTTCCAAAAGTTACTATTTTGCACCAAAACTAATATAATTTATATAAAATTATTAAGCACATATATTTTTCAGAAGAAACTGTTTGCCAATATATAATTAAAACACACAAAAAAAAGTGTTTTTAGCTAAATTATCTAATCTGTAAGAGATTTTGATCATACAAATCTCTTTTCCCTTATAGAGAGTCTTACGCACTAAATGGAATAGCCGATGCAGCATTAGCTTTGCGATTATATAGTTAAACTCTTTTATAATGAACTTGAAAAGGGCTAACTGTTGTAAATACACTGCTCAAAACAATTAGGGGATATTGTGAGTTCGGTATGAAACAACCATGTAATCGACTATGTTTTTAATAAATGTGAAAAAACATCAGTTAAAAAGGAAAATATTTACGTTTGCGAATTTTGAAGTTTGCAAGTTATTTCTGTGACGTCGAAAATTACTTGTTTCTGATAAGAAGCGAAAAGCAACGTGCAGTATATTCATTATGTAGGAGGAGATTAGAAAGAATTGACATGTGCTAAGTGCTTTGTAACAATGAATATGATGTCTCAACAACATGACTTAGCCGAATGGGTAGCCTGCACGGTTATCGGTCATTTACAGGTGTGCCAAATGCAAGCCTTTGTAGTAGAAACCGTTGGACTGTCCCAAAGTGTCATTTCTAGACTGTGGAATCGGTTTTTGGAAACTGAAAATGTTAACGGAAGACTGGATTAAGGTCGTAGGTGTGTAACAACACAAAATGAGGACTGGTATTTAGCACCAATGGCCAGAAGAAACCACAGTATGAATGCCACTCTTTTGCAACACTACCTTCGGAGGGCTATTGGCACCCGAGTTTCAACTCAAATTGGTTGAAACCGGCTCCATCATGTTGGTTTGTATGCTCGCAAACCTATGATTTCTGTAACACAGACCTGTTTCGCAGACCTATGTGTTTTTGTAACAGCTTGCCACCATGCTGCTGCAGAAGGTGAGCATAAGAGCATCTCAGATGGAGATAAAACGAATTAAGCAATGTTCTCTTCTCAGACGAGTCCCACTGTAGTGTACAGCCTGACAATAAGTGGCTTATCATTTGAAGAGAGTATTCTATTCGAAATAATCCCACATTTGTTAGCAAAAGTGTTCAATCGGGAGGAGGCGGAGTGATGGTCTGGGCTAGTATCTCTTTAAATGGCCGTTCCTATCTGTATACCATCAGAAATGGATCTTTGATTGCTCGACGACATAGGGGTGAGGTCATCAGACCTTCTGTAGTCCCTTACACTGCAGCAACCTGAGATGAATTCATCCTCATGGATGATAACGCCATTTCACTAAGCACGATGTGAAATGGCGTTATTGGAATTTACTGCTTGGCTAGTGAACAACTTCCTTTTCCATGAAGGGATCCTTCGAATATATTGGCAAGCGTGTTCCCCAGACATGAACACAATTGAACATGTTTGAGACGTTCTATGAAGAAGGGTTGCTGGTTGTTTATCCCCAGAAATAGTTCAGCAGCTGGAAACCATTCTTCTACAGGAGTAGGAGAGAATACCCCATTCCCCTTCTTAAAAACCTCATTGACTCTGTGCCTTATAGGTGTGTAACATTGCTTTCTGTCAGGGGAAACCATACCCGTTATTAAAACTCACTTTTATCCAAGAAATCACTTTTTTTTTTCGTTTTTATGATGTACAAAATGAGCATTTTTGTTTTCCTACAAAAAATGTGAATAACATTTAATTATTTCTTGTTCCATGAGTAACTTTTTTTCCTCTTAGCTTACAGCATCTACTGATTAAATATCAGCCAACAAAACATTTCTTCATTTGCAATTTATATCCGAAATCACAATATCCTCTAATTGTTTTGAACAGTGTGTTTAATTAGTGCAGGTTTTTAGTGTAAAAAAAAAAAGAATTTTTTTAATGGTTTTTGTATTTGTAAATTTACTGTAATTGAGTTATAAATGGCTTTGGGGTTTGTGTTAGTGGAAGTTATGGTCTTGAAACTTGTTTTTATTATGCAAATTCTAATGCATTATGTGTTTACTGTAATTAGTGACTGGAAACCGATTAAGATTTGGTCTGGAAACCTGGAAAAGTCAGGGAAGTTTGAAATAGAATTTAGGTAGACACCCTGTATATCTGAGGAATGGTCCTACCTGAGGAATAGTCCTACTAAGGGTGACTTGCAGTAATCACCAGATGTAAACAATGTGGATAAACAGATGTGAACTAACAATGGAGACTCCAGAGGATGGAGAGGAACACATCAAAACCAACGAACGACATACAGGGGTGGGAGCTGTTCTATGATACTGATGTCCATTGAATTGTGAACATCTAGAATAACTGTCCACAAAATGCACAGGCAATTGTGTATCCAGCCCTGAAAAATGTGTTGGCTTTGCTATTTTTATCAAAACCCAGTTGTCATTTTGCCGAAATTGGCTTTTTTGAGCTAGATTTGGCATTCGGCAGCACTTACGAAACTAAAATGAGTGAATTATTGAGCAATTCAATTATATGCCAATTTACACATTTTTCTTATTCTTAGGAAAATTTCAGCGAATGTTTGCTTTACTTCTTACGCCACTTACAAACTGGACCATCAACGGACCACAGAACATTTCTAAACTGGGATGAAAATGTGCCGAGTAACGTCCTCTCACGAGTAAGTTTTGTTTATCCATATAAAATTACTTGAGATTTGTGCATTTAGGTTTTTGTATCTTCAGTGTCGTTTTAATTTTCACACTATTTTATTTCAGGATCGTAACAAAGTATTGTTTTCACCAATCTTGACTTCCACGTGCTTTAACTTACTTCCCGGATCTGAGAATTCCCTTACAGGTGGCTTAAATTTAAAAAACTTTTCCTTGAAACAAGAGCAACTCAATGATATCCTAAGATTTTTGTGGGAAGGGCACAGACACCTTGTCCAGAAAGACCATCAGTTGAAGTATGTATATGTTTCCTCTTTACAGAGTAAGATTTTACCTCGTTATGTACTATTATTATATGTAATTTGTGTGTAATCAGAGTATACAGGGATGGGAAGTCTGTGCTGGACAGTGCCAAAACTGTTACCCTTCACTAAGCTGCTACAAAATCATTATTTTGGACAATTCTGCACCCAAAACTTCTTTTACGTTATTTTTTCCAGCCAAATACTTGTTTTAAGCTATTTTTGCTATAAAATTGCTATTTTTAACCACTTCTCAGCTATTTATAGCTAAATCTGGCAACTATTGTTAGACATGAAAATCTATTCGTTGCCAAGTGAGAACTTTTCTCAGAATTAGCATCTACCAGCAGGAAGTATACCTCGTTCTGCACATGTGTTCGTAAATAATGAGTGCCAGGCTTTTAGATGGTAGTAATGCCGAAACACGTTATAAATTAGCTAGATCTGGCTTTTAAGTTTTAACAGTGAAAAGGGCAAGGTGAAGTCTTTTTTGCAAATACAATGATAAGCAGAGCCGTGCCAGAGGGTCTGAGTCAAGGGTGTCCTGAGATCGGGAAATAGCCGGGAATTTGGTGTTTAGAGAAATATTAGGGAATTCATCAAAAAGTTAAAATTAAGTAGGGAATTTTAACATTAATATATTTAAAAAAAAATTGCCAAACTTCATGAAGGAAATTTTTTTCTCCATTCTTTGGTTTCTCGGCAAAATGTCGAAGCAAAGCCTGTGTAGGAAGTTGGTTGTCACAACTTTAAATAGAGCTGATGAGGGAAGTTAGTTGGCATCATGCCAGTTTCTAACTCTTTCCCTTTTGTTGTAGTTTAACAGATGTGAACCTGGTGATCTGATCTGAACTAACGATCCCTCCTGTTCGGATCGCTCGTTGATCCGTTCACGAAAATTTACAATAAATTTTAATTTTAAGGTTTATTGAAATTCTAATTTTAATTTAAATAAATTAATATATTGCAATTTAAATTAAATTTTAATTTAAATGAATTTTAAGAAATTCTTCCAGTCTTACTATACGTAGGCAGTTGTGAACTGCATACATTGCATGGTGTTTTTAAAACTGCAATTTAAGCTACAAACTGGTCTTTAGTATACTTTCTGCAGTGTTTGCATAATTTATTTTGCATTTTTTTTATTATGTTTCATGTCCTGTGCTATCTATTTATTATTCAGATTCTAAGAGCTTTCTTCATAAGGTTTGTTCACTCTGTTGGCTTCAAAATGGAGAGGTTACACAAGGTGCTTTTGACATCATGCCTAATGTCAAAGGTTTACAGATGTCACAAAGAACGACAAAACAAGTTTATGTTACATGAATTTTTAATAAAATTTGTTCATTTGTGGGAGATCCCCTTCTAGAAGCAGAATTAAAATTTTTTTAATCTTTAATAGCAGTAGTCGAACCTATCTCAAAAGAATATCAAAGTGATATCACATTAGTTTCATTCCTTCATGGATCCTTGAAACTCATTGTTGTGAATATGATGGGTAAATTTGGTAGTGCAATTTTAGTAGGGGCTTTTTAAGCCCTTACTAAAATTCAAAAAATGAATTTTACAAATGAAAATCTTTTGTTTACTAATATTAATCTGGGTTATGCTATACATGATGTTCTAAAATAAAACGAAGATAATGTTTCATATAATGGTAATTTGTATTATTTCATCAATAATGTATGATTTCGTGAACAATCTACTTTCTGTTTTAAAATTGTCCGAACGTTTTCCATTACTGTAATCTTTAATGAAAAAAGGTATGTTTTGATTCAGCTGTTTCAGTAAATAATAATACAGTAAAGTCTATGTAGATTGAGGTTCCGTTAAATTTGAGGCTATTAAATTTTTAGTTTGTTAAATCGAAGCAATGAAATCTTTAGAATTCCTTTTTAAAACTCTTTCCCGGCATTTTTTAAAGAGGAAAATCCAAGGAATTTCAGTTTGAAAGAGGATTGACATTTTTTTTAAGTTATAAAGTCTTCCGTTCATCGTTATTAATGAAATAATGGTATGCAGGTATTTTGTGAGATATTTTTAAGTGCAGAGCTGTTTTGTTAAGCTGTAGGATCCAGCTTGCCAACTCGCCTAGCCAACATGGTGAGCTCAAGGCCTCTGTATTTCTTTCTCTGTGCTATGTGTATGTGTGATAAGAGACCTCCATCCTCCAGTGGATTGAAAAAGATCGTTGTTGTTGATGATATATGAACAGTGAAAATTGTTTATGACGACCAACCACATATAATGACCGAATTTAAAGAAGCTTGGTTTCCTATTGTACTCCATATTAAATATATTGGCTGTAACAACATCGTACGTAATGACGGCGATTTTGTAGTCTACGTAGATTCTAAATAGGGAAATTCGTATCGGATATAACCACGTGACTTGACAGTCATAAATCGGAACCATGTAAGTTCGTTATTGAAATTTAAGTGTTATTCTAAGTTTATTTTACAAATGTCCGAGAAAAATTTTATTACCACTAAGCCTGAATATCGAAGATAATGAACCTTTAAAAAAAAAAAAAAATTAAATAATACGAGGGTCATATTCTTTAGGGGGCCTCATATTTTTTTCAGCATAGAGCCCATAAAACCCTTAAACTGGCACTCTTCAGAAGTCATTAGTATAATAAATATTATTCATCAGGTTTCTTTTGTACATTATATACTTTCGTGTTTTGTAGAATTTTTTCAACTTAATATAAAAAAAAGTGCTATGTATTTAGTGAGGCTATGAATATAATTTAATATAGACGGAAATTAAATTCATTATAATTAAATATATTTTTATTTAATTTTGAAAGCTAAACGTTTACTACTTCTTACTATCAAAATAATTTATAAAACTCTGGAGTCTATTATACTATACGCTACTATGGTTTTAACACTAGAATCGTGGCACTTTCATTATACCTAAAATCTTAGCACTTCCATTATACCTAAAATCTTAGCACTTCCATTATACCTAAAATCTTAGCACTTCCATTATACCTAGAACCGCAGCTGCGGTCATTTTGACTGCCCTTGAATATTCTTTAGAAAACTATAAATACAATTTTGTTTTTATTTCAACAATACGAACATATGTAGGTTAAATTCCAATAATATTCATTTAATATTTTCAATAATTAGGTTAATTTTTACAATTAAATAAAAATTTTAGCACATGTTTTCTTTCCGAAAAACTATTACTTATGGGGAATTTTTTTAAAAAAAAAATCATAACTTCAACTAAAAATAACCTAAGTTAGTTTTGGTTCCATGGGGAGCAATGGAGGGCCCCCCCCCCCCTGAACCGGGATCATATGTTGAAAAATGAAAGGACTTTTAAATTTATAGAAAAAAATATAATATTTCAATTGTTATCAGTTAAGTAATCTGGGACAAAAAATGAATGCCAAAATGATAAGCAAACGAAAGCTATGTGCAATTTTTCAAGGTTATTTGACATCGATTACAACTAATGCTTCTCAGCCATTGTTGTTATTTCTCACATTGTTTATATGTGGTCATGCAGAAGGCAAGTGTTTTCAAGGCCGTTTTACGATTTCGTGAATTGATCTACGTTAATAATTGATTAATAATGTACATTAATAATTGATTAATAACTTTTCTATCTAATTCATTCATTATACAATAATGTTTGCCACCCATGTATATTTAGCTAGAGTATTTTTGGTTTTGGAGAAAAAGAGGTGCCGTCCTCATCCTGGATTCGAACCAGGGTCCCCACGTTGAGCCTGCGGTGTCTTGACCTACTAGACGAATGAGGATAAGAACAAACGCATTTTTCTCCGTATATGAGGATGTAAGATATTATTACCCTTCACAGGGATAACACAATTGCCAAATAATGGTCAACACAGAAAAGCCTCTGGGGCGAGATTTCTTTGTGTTTGTGTGTGTGGGGATTTATTAATTCATTCATACATTTAAATAAACATCGATTCATTGGCTGGGTGATTGACTGATAATTGATAATCAAGCCAAATTATCTCGTTTCACATATTGAAAAAAAAAAAATCCACGTTGTTTGCATAATACTGCTAATTTATATGTTATTTATTATCATCATTTTATACATCATACTATTCTTATTAATTACGATAATAATTACTTACACAAAAACGATAACACAGTCAAATCGACCACTTCCGCGGTTCTAGGTCCATATGCTTATAACTACGGTTCTCTGTAATGTATTTTTTTAAAACTTTATATATGCTATTAGGAACATATTTTAGGAAAAGTCAAGAATTTCTAGCTTTCAAACACGAAAGGTTTAAAAGATATTTGAGTTTAAACTTCACAAGTGGTCAATTTGACCTCAGCCGCGGTTCTAGTGTCAAAAAGATATCGCTTATGATGACCGAATTTGCATGGTCCCTTGAAGGTCATTATAACCGATCTTTACTATATATATAATATATATATGTTCATGTGCATGCATATTACATTTTTTAGATTTAATTTCTGCATAAAATTATATGCTTCGGTCATCCTTATGTCATATATCATCATGTGCCTATTTATTTTCATTCTAGAAAGACTGTCTGCGAAATTCTTAGTTACTGGTATTTGACGCTACTCTCTGCTCTTCGTGATGTTTCTGAAATTGACCATACGCGGCCTATGTCACCAAGTGATATCATGAAGGCTTGCGAAATATTGAATTTGAATTCAGTTTTAAACGTTACTGAGTTTCCTAAGGTGTTATTAGAATGTTTTGAAGAACTGGAAAACTTTAAGTTATCTTTTGGTAAGAATAAGTATATATTGCTTTATAAAACCTTGATGTATAACCTCATTCATAATATGATTTTAATTTGCTGGGAAATGTTTGATGAATCACAAAGTTTAAGTTAAAAGTGCAGATTTAGAGTGTAGTTTGATATATTAAATGTAAATACTGGGAACTTTACTAGAGAAACGATATAGCAACAACACGCTTGACTTCCCTCGATGTTCAGTTGTTTTTTTATTTGCCAGATGCTTCTTCACAGGGTCCGATTTTTATTCAAAAGTCTGCATTTCTGTCTCTAGTCCATTTTTTTTTTTACACATTTGGTTTACATTTCCTCCTTTTTCCGATATTTAACTGACGTTTAATCAGAAACTGAGTGGTTAAACGTAATTGATTATATTCACATGTTTACGAAGTTGTAATGCATTAGGACTCCACAGGGTCTATTTATAATAATGCGAAATCGACAACTACTGCCATTTTCCAAAGTTAATGACTAAATTATCAAACACCTGGCATTTACAATAAATTAATGTCACTATTTTACAAATAAACAAAAGTTACTTTTAATATATCATAATTTAATGACTTGAATTTTATCATAATTTAATGACTTGAATTTTAATTTTCAGATTTGAATTCCTTGATTCTTGAAGTTCATTGTGAAATAAGTTTCTGTTTAAAGTAAAATAAGTTACTATTTACTTAATTTTTTGAGTTCATCTTATTAACTCTTTTCTTTTTTTTTTTAGGGTAGGTATGTAATCCAAGATTTAACCATATAATTTGTTGCTCATGGGGAAAACTGTGTTGAAAGTTTTTGAATAGAGATATTGTGGAATCTATTTAAATTTCAAAAAGCATTTTTTTTTTAAAGAATCTTATGTATACACAAGGATGTTGCACCTGCGCCAAACTGCACCACTTTGAAATTCTGATACAAGGTGATAGAAAACGGCTTTTTTGACGAATTTTGTGCCATACATTGCTCCAAAAATTTTTTTTTTAATTCCATATTTGGGTCTGAATACTGCTAACATTTCTATTGCATATACTCTAAATATCTCTCACTTCGATTTTTTGCATTTCTATAGTAATTTTTTCTGGCATTGTATCCACTTTACTATTAACAGAACTGTTTCGTCTGGCTCCCCCCCTTTTCTCCACCGCCCATCTTTTCCCAGTCCGTGGTTATCATTGTTTTCCCCTCCAATTGCCCATATGCTGTACTTTAGAATTCCGCAACCTTTCCGAGATGGAAATTTGAGACACACCATGTGCGTTATGTTATGACTGACCAGAACAAACGCTTTTTCACCCCTTTCTCTTTCTTTTTTCTCTGCCTTTCATTTCCAGTCCATCTTATATGCCATCAACATTTTTCAGATCTTGCTGCAAATAAGAAAATGACCTTTCTGAAAAGCTATACTCACATAAGTTCAAAAATACCGACACGTACCTTTGAAGTGCCAGCAAAAATCTGCTAGGGGACATTTCCCTTGTTCTCTAGAAGTTGGTGAGAAAATCCTACGTACAATGCAAGTAGGAAATTCCCATACTGTTTCGAGTTCAACAATACCATGACATATGCCTCTAAGTGCTAGGAAAACTCCGCTAGGAGGTATAATAGTAAAAAAATAAAAGTGTTCCATATTTGTTGAAATTGACAAGTGTCACAGAGAATGTAATGTTTAGTCAGTTTTTTTAACATTTTTAAAACAGTAAAAAAAAAGTCTGGGATATCTCCCCCCCCCCCTACACACACTGTCTTCTTCTTATTCTATTTTTATTGCTGATATGCAGCTGATACAAAATCTGATTTCTGCTGATATGATTGGGATGTGAGGCTGTAACATCTCTGTGTACAAAATGCTTTTTTAAGTCTTTATTGGCAGGGCTTTATCAGGGCTTTATGGATTTTAGGAGGGTTTTTTTCCCTTCATGGCTTTGGGGGTTTTTTATATATTAATTAATATTGTCATTTTGATATTTAAATTCTGCACATATGTGAAGAGTATTTGATATTGTAATTATTACTGTTAGCATCCCTCCCTCCCATCCCATCATGAAATAATTTTAAATAATGTGAATATAAATAAACACATGAATTAAATAAATAGTTCAATGATTAAAAATTAACCTTATTTGAAAAAACCATGACAGCTACCCACAGGGCTGGCACAAAGGGGGCGGGGGTGAACCGCACATTCAGCCTGAGCGGCTGATAATTAGGGATAGCAAAATGGGATTGTTATAAAAAATGAAGTGATTTAGGGGGCGGCAAAACACATTTTTGTCTCGAACAGCATAATACTTAGTGCCTGTCCTGGTCACCTAAATGTATGTGTAATGTTTAGTATATTTCGATCATATTTTCTCCCTTTTCCAATAATTTATTATAAAACCGTGTGTACGACCTCACCGTGTTAGGCGCAAAATGAACTCTGCTGTCTTTGTGCCATAAAAATACAATCAACCATTATTATAAGAAAAAAGTTTTGATATAGATTATCAATTTAATTATATGTCCATATTCCTAGAGTGGTGAATATGGACCAATTTCAAAAAGATTTTCAATAGGACAAAAGTGAGGAGAGGAATATAATTGACTGTGTATGTAAATTTATAAAGGCAAAATGTGAATAACATTTTAAAACTTTGTTCAGATTGAATGATTATTGTATGTAAATATTGTGTATGTAATTCTTGCTGTGTGGACATTGTAGTTCCAGAAGCTTCTTTCATTATATATAAAGCAGCTTCTCGCATTATATATAAAGAAAGCAACTTCTTTCATTTTATATATATAAAGAAAATAGCTTCTATATCAGAGCAATTATTGTCCGCACTGTCAAGCTGACGTTGCTTGGCTGTAGCTAGGTCAAGTTCACTAAACTTTTTTTTTTTCTAAAGTCCTATCTGAGTACTTAAAACATTTTGCATAACAATATGTATATGTTCATTATAGAACAAGAAGGTATTCCTTCAGCAGAAAGCAGTTTTGGAAAGGTGGTAGCTGGCGTTGGTCTAACTAGCATGCTACTATTAGCACCATTAGATCCCTACGATCCAGTAGTAAAACAAGCTGTTAAAATGACATTGGTGCGATCCACTGTGAGTTGAATTCATATACTTTTTCTACAGGTTTTTTTTTTCTCATTTTTCATGGGCCGTGTTAGCGACTGTTGTTCTTACAATTGAAATTGAATATGGCTTGTAGGTACATTCATGTTTTCATTACAGTGTCATAGATTGAAAATGGAATATAATTTCATGAGCTATCAATGCAAGTTCATCTCTGGATATCCTATAGACTCCGTTCAGGGAGTCTTCCATCCTCATGTTCCCGATTTGAAACAGAGAATCGACTGTCTTAAGAAAAAAGAAAAGCGAGAGATATCAAAGTCAGGTTATAGGCCAGAAGATTCCGAAGTAAGTACCATATGCTTTATTGGCTTGTTTTATTAAATTTAATTATATTGGGAATAACAAATTTCATAGAAAATAACTTAATTTTTCCCGAAATATCTATTTGTGTTAAATTATATTTCTGCAATAGGATTTTATACTTTGAGATGAAACTGTAGTCTGGGGTTTGGTTCCCTAGGCCTTAAGAGGTTTGGATTCCTCGGAAAACAGTAGGTCCTGACACAGCATGACCATTGTAGTCCTTGAGCCATAAAACCACAAATAACAAATTTGAAGATGAAAAAGTGAAGTGTTTTTATCATTTTGTAATAAATAGTAGGATTCCTCAGTTTTCTGGTTCATTTCGGATCGAGGCTTTTCCAGATAATCAGAAATTTAAGTAATTGGACGTAGTAATGTTATAAAGGTCAAGTAAATGTTCATCTTTATAATTACAAGAAGTGGCCAGCAAGTAGATAATACTAATAAAGAGCCTTAATTGCTTCCCAGTGAGGTAGCTTGTGTTGCTAGTGCTGCCATATTGGAAGTCAATCGGTCAGTATTAGGTAATGGGTTGCAGTTGTACAGTGGTGACACATTTGCCTAAAACAGGGGTGAGGAACCTTTTCTTGTTGGAAGATTTCATTCAAGAAATTTGTATTAGGTACAGGGTTGTAGCAATTCAAAAATTGGGGGGGGTTCGAGTAATTTTTTAACAAATCATGTTATTTGCCGTTAATGGAACAATGTATTGTACTATCCAATGGGAGCTTTAACCCCCTTTCTTATCCCACTGATTAGATATGTAGCAAACACCGATCATTCAAACTCTGTTTAATCGAAATAGTCAACTGTACTTATTATTTTACTAGAGTCTCTCTCAGTGCTAAAATAATAAAATGAAGTAAATAAATAAGATGAACAAAATCATATTAATAAAAATAAAAGGATTCGGTTTGAAAATGTTTGATTCATCCTAAAGGCCATATGCGGCTTTATGGCCACTGGTTCCCCACCCCTGTCTAACGTGCTACAGGTCCGACTTCCAATTGTATTTGGGGGGGGGGGTATAAGAAAATAATTTCTTACCGATTAATTGCTGACTAGTTTGGCAGCATCTCATTTGCGTACAAGCAAAATAAGATATAAGTATCCCAGCTGTAATGTCTGTGTCCCCCTTTATGCCAGAAATCTCTACCAAGATTGCTTCCAGCCTTCTTAAATTCAATTTTGGCTTGTCTTCATACCCATTAATAAACTGGGTTCCTCCAAATTCAAAGATGTCATCTCTGACTTTTATTATTAGGGAATTTGTTCTATTCCTTGCCAATGTGGTCATATTTACATTAGCCAAACATGGAAAGCTCTTTGAATTTTTTAAAAAGAACATGATGCTTATGTTTGGAAACGAGAACTCCACAGATCAGCATTGGCTGAACACTTGTGGGAATTTGACCATAAATTTTATTATACTATAATTTTTGCCACCCACGATTATAACAACCAGAGCTTATTCGCTTTTGGAGAAAAGAAGCCAAATATTACTTGGCAATTGTGTTATCCCTGCGGAGGGTAATAATACCTTAACATCTTTACATACGGAGAAAGAGAGCGTTGTTTCCTGTCCTCATTCGTCTAGCGGTCCAAGACACTCCGGGCTAAACGGAGGGACCCTGGTTCGAATCCAGGATGGGGAAAGCGTCTCTTTTTCTCCAAAATTACATAAGCTCTAGTTTGAGCTGTAATTAATACGTGGGTGGCAAAAATTATTGTATAATAAATTCCCCCACGAAAACTCACAAAATTCTCGCCCCGGAGGCTTTCTTGTGTTGACCATATTTGGCAATTGTGTTATCCCTGCGGAGGGTAATAATACCTTAACATAAATTTTATTTCATAAAGCACAACTTATCCAAAAAGTTTCCTCTCCACTGGACCTAATTGTTTTAAGACCATACATATAATTACCAATGCAGATAAGGCCATTAATGACCAGTTGCAATCTAATTTCATTTCTCCCTTTTGGACGAATTTTCTCCCCACATCGAACAATATTTCTTCATAAAATGTTTCTTCTAACTCACACCGTATTTCCTCCCAACAGAATTTTATACTACCATGGACATTCCTTATCAAACTCACGTTTCACTACTAGAGACTTCCTTTAAATTTAAGTTCCACTACCAAAGATATTTCCCCTAACTCATGTGATTTTTTACTTTTCATTATACCTGTAACCACCGTTGGTAACACTGGTTGGCATTGCACTTTGTGGTTATCAGTTGCCGTTCTGATGAACATAGCCCAGGGCTATTGAAACAGCTGTAAAGAATAAAATTGTATTTAACTGTATTAATTTGTTGCCCCCTCTTTTATCCTTCAACGTGACATTGCTGCTGTATGTGAGGACCTGATAAGTCAAATCTTGCACAATAGAAGTTTTATGGCAAGTTAGGTGATGTGAGCGGAAGTCCAAGTGTCGTTCTGTGTGTGTTGGCTTTCTATATACTGAAGTTGACAACTTCCCACCTTTACCTCTAGAAATTTTTACGTCCAAAAACGCCCTCATTTTCTAGCTCCAGGGTAAACTGAATATGAAGATTCAGACTGTTACTTGCATTAAGGATGAAAGCTGTCCTCCTTGCTTCTAAGAAGCACAACAAAAGTATTGTTCATGTATACTCACAACCATCATAATTATATGTAGCCAGTACTTTGTACACCTTAATAAATGCTTTTTCTGTCCTTACAGTTTCAAAAGTTGAAGAATCATGTGCGTAATTTCTTCGCTCAGGTCGTCCGTCCCCCTGAAATGTACAAGAAAATTGAATACTTAGATCAGTTAAGAATTCAAATTCTAAACCGTGATATCTCTTGGTCTTGTATGTCAGCAACACTAGATGCTATCAGGACAGATATTAATAACTGCAAGCACTTTGCCCAAAAAATCTATAAAGAGTATTCATTGTTCAAAGATTTAACACACCCGTTTTTGACTGGATTGGAAATGGTAAGTATTCATGTATTTCTGTGCATATATACACAGTAAAACCTCCCAACAATGATGTCTGATATAACGATAAATCTCTCGACAACGATAATTTTTGTCCGTCCGTATAATATTGTTGTGGAGAGGTTTTACTGTATATATACATATATTGACTAATGTACATACAAATTGAACATGTAACTTTATATGTATACATATTAACTAACACGGGTGTCATTAACGCACTATAGCACTTAAAATATGTGAAATATAGGAAAGGACCCAATATTTGCAAAACAGTTCGTCTCAGGGATCCACTAGTTAGTAAATGTCTTCCAGTTAAATAATAAAATTGATACGGCAAATGCCATTTTCTTAAAGAAGAATCGTTCTGGTGCTTTAAAGCCACAATATATTTCTTTTTAAAATTTTAAGTTTTCTTTTTCTTATTTGCAAGTGTAATATGAAATAGTTTTATAGTGTTATGTTGGACAACTTGCTAAAACGAATGTTTCAATAAGGAAAAAAAAAAGTGTTTTGTTTTTTTGGAGACCCACATTTTTAAGTGTAGCAGGTTCTTGGGACCCAGTTCATGAGCAGTCAGTGACACCCCTGATCAATATGTGTATACAAATTAAATGTATAACTCTATATGTATACATATCAACTAAACCTCCTTGACAGTGTTCTCCAACTGAGAACCATAATGCAAGTGTAGCTCTCATTTGTCTGCTGATAATGTGATTAAAGTGTACTTTACCCCCCCCTTTTTTTCCTATTATGTGCAATACTTTCCATCACCCAATTTGCATTCAAGAATCAATATTAGATTCTTTGCGTAATTTGGTATGTAGGAGAAATCCCCCCCCCGGTCTGCGATAAATAAAGGAATGCTTAAAGTAGTCTGTGAGCGATCAGAGTTTGAGAAACACTGCCCTAGAGGCTTGACAAGCTAAAAAAAAATGTACAAAATTAGGACTAACTGAAAGTTACTTACACACAGAAGGTTCCATGTATGAAGCTGGTGTTTTCTAATTTAACGCTTGTTTTCACGAAACGTACTTTATGAAGTTTGCACGCATATTTTCTGAAAAACAGTTTAATATCATTCAACGAAACTTCAGGGTCACTTTAGCTTCTGAAACTTTAGCCTCCCAAGCTAAAATATGCCACATTTACTATATTTTCTAAACATGAGGCAGATTTATAAGGGGAAAAATTACATATTTATCATGTTAATATTAAAAAATTTTAAATGTATCTAATATTTTTCATAACTTTTTTTTTTTTAAATCTAGGATGCAAAGAGACAACATTTCTAAATAATTATTATTAATAAAAACTCATATTAAACTAAAATTTAAGTTGTAATCATGCACACAGTGGGTTTTGGTGTTAAGTATGAAATAAGCATTTCATTTTTGGTAAAAAAAAAAAAAAGAGTAATGTATTCAGAAATACTACTGATATGATAAGAATGCAAAATGTATGACTATTTTAACTGTTTTTTTTTTATTTGAATTTATGTATTACTTCCTGAGGAAATAAGTTCTGAAATTGGTGTAAAATTCATTGTTTTTTGGATTTGAAAGTCCTATGTTCCCTTAATTGAGTCACACACATTAATTCTCACATTAATTTCACATATTCGTATATAAGAGCTCATGCTTTGAAGACTAAGTGGAGATGTAACTTTCGGACTTACAATCGCATAAACAGTGGATCTTACCGTGCAATCCATTGGTAACGATTCTTAAGGGATGATAACTTGTATGTCTGCTTGCATATATGTGTAAGCATGTGTGTGTGTGCATATATATGGTTTTTATTTCTCTTTTAGTTGATTCTAGGCTTGGAAGCATCACTTCATTACTTCTCATCTGTCGATTTACAAGTAGAATTCGATTTGCAGGTACTTATTTGATTTTTGCCCCTTCTCTGACCCCCCCCCCTTTTTTTTAATGGCACTTTTTGAATGACCTTTTCTTTATATTTACAGTTTGACATGAAGAAATTTTTTGCAATCATGGGTTCCTTTCCTTATCTTGATGACAATGTTGTCCAAACACCTCTAAAAGTTGCTGATTACCTCACGCAGGATAAGATATTTATGACCTGCAAAAAACTTATAAAGAATGAGAAAATTTATGAAACAAGCATGGTTTCTCTTCTAAAGTCATGTCTTCTTGAAGTCATAAATGAAGCAGTCATATTTGGAAAGAACCCCGATATCCTAAATACTGTGATGCCGATCTTTACTTCCTTCTATAAGCTGTGGACTAAGCAGGAAGAAGAGCTCAAAGCAAAGAAAGAAACTGCAGAGTGTACGTATGAACATAAGCCTCAGACATATGGAGACATACCTTTAGATGAAGTTGCTAAACAGGAGATAAAGAAAATGTTTCCGTCATATCACAAGGTGAATGAATTTTTTTTTTTTTTTTTTTAAATTCTATACATTTATTAGTAGGATATTCTATACCATATTCATAGGGTGTTCTGTCATTTTTCGTATGTAGTTCTATGTATTTAGTTTATATTATGGTTCTATGTATTTTGTCATAAATTATTGTAGTATATATCATATTTGTAGCTCTATGTATTTAGTAGGCTATTCTATATTATGTGGAGGATCACACAGTCTGTGTTGTGGGCAATAGTAAGAACATATCCAGTATCACAACAGACTTCTTTTCAAACTTGAATTGGCCGGTGTCCGTGGACTTCCAACACCCTTCTCAGAAACTATGTGACAAAGAGAACAATATGTGCATGTGTGGCTGCCACTCTGCATTACATCATACATTCTGCGCTGTTCCACAGGGATCTATCTTGGGTCTTCTACTATTCAACTTTTAAATTAATGACCGTTAATAATTATCTGCCAACTCTGCACAAACCTATCTGTTTCGTTGACAATACTAGTCCCAAAGCAGAATGTTTTGCAATGTTCTGCAACAAGCCTTCAGCTGATCAAAAATGTTCTGCAGGAGATGCATGCATATCTATATGTATTTCTAAATTCTATAAAACATAAATTCCTTTTTAATAGAAATGCAGAAAATATTTGTGGGACTTTTTTTGTTTCTTGTTTAAAAAAAATAAAAATATCCACCCTATGATCGTTCTGCAGTGAAGCTGTTTGTTCTGCAATGTACATTAAACTTTTTAACACATTCTGCTTTGATACTACTTGATGCATCTTTTTTAAAAGCACCGAAATCAACACACTAATCTCTTCGGTTAACCAGGGTGTCTAAGAGGTCATGAAAGTCACAGAAGTCTAGGAAAGGTGAAGAAATGGGAAAAAGGTCATGGCAGTCAAGGAAAGGTCACTAAATTGATGCTGTAGGTCATGGTCACACCAGTCTTTTTTAATTTTACGCACGCTTTGAACTGTAATTTTCGTATGATATTTTAATGATTTTTTACTAATTCAGTTATATATTTGGCTATTTTTGTAGAGAGAGAGAGAGAGACCCTGACCATTTTAATCTCAGTATAAATAATATAATGATTTCAATCTCACAAAATATAAACTTTCTTTGTGTAACTCTTCAATCCAACCTTAAATAGGATATCCATGTTAATCATACCTGTAACAAAATTAGTAGAAGTATTGGAGTGATTCTAAACATCTGCTACTACTTACCCGTCTTAGTTCTTCTTGAACTTTACTACTCTATGAATTTTTCTTTTCTTCACAGTTGACTTCTAATATGAGGAAACACTTCCATGTCTAATCTCAATAGACTTACCAGACTGCAAAAAAGATTACACCGCCTCCTAAATTATCAATCTCATACTTCTAGAACTATTGAACTAGCTTACGATCATCAGATATTATTAATTAAAAAATTATTTACTTACGAAACTGAAATGGCACTCGTTCTGATCTCATTTCGTTACAGTATCCTGATCATACCCACTTCACAAGAAATATTAACGATCTGATACCAGAGTATTCATGAACGAAACTTGGACTCTCGCTCATCTGTTGCTTTGGCCCTAGGGTGTGGGATCTTCTTCCTAACTCACTTAAATCTATTTATTCCTTTGCTCAATATAAAAAACTCATCCGCAGACATCTATTGGATAGAGAATTATAATATCACTACATCTTTCTCTATTTATATCTTCCATACTTTTGCTAAACAACCAAGTCTTTTATCTTATTGTATTTAGTTATTTATTATATCCAATTCTGGGCAGCAGGGCGTTTGTCCGACCCCAAAATGGTCACAGGGGCTTTGTCAGACCCCAAAATCTTTGCCCTTTGCTGCCTACAAGAATTAACCTAGTTAATAACTTGTAAATAACATAATGTAAAAAAATTTGAATTCGTCTGAATAAAGTTTGATCTATAGTCTGATAATCTATATAATTATATATATATCATACAATTCTATATATCATTTATAGTAGCAGTAGAAATTTTTATTTTTTGGGATTCTTTTCCAATGAATAATTGCAACGTAATAGTGTGGGTTCTTGACTGACATAAAGAACTGTATTTTGAAAATAGAAGTCATTGTATTACCTAAATCTAAGGGTAGATTGTCAAAACTGTGCTTATTTTATGATTTCACTCAATAGTCATTGTTATAGAGGTGTCACATGTAAGAGCTGGACATGGGGGCCCCTGCGCTGGCACAGTGTAGTAACATGTTTGCCTAGTGTGTCTTTAATCCGGGTTTGACTCTCAACAGTGCAAAGAACGCTTACTCGGAGACCTCAAAAAAGATTGTACTGCTCACTGTAGTCTGAGATTTGGTACCCTAGGCATTAAGAGGTTCAAATTCCTTCGATTTGAAATTGTAGGTCTAGAGGTTCAGATTCCTTGGAAAACAGTAGGTTCTGGCGCTGCATGACCATTGTAGTCTTTGAGCCGCAAAACCACAAACAAACAATAGCTGGGCATGAGAGTTTTGAAAGATGACGTGCATCTTGCACTGTCAATTACTTTTTTTTTTAGTTAAATTAGTATAAAAAGTTTTCTATTGGTGCATAATAAGTGTATAAATAGTGCATAGTGAGAAATATCCTTTAATAGTATTACTTTAAAAACGTTCGACAGTCAAGGATTTTAATCCCACTTACACACAGAACCCATAGTGAGTGCCCTGCCGATTTTGGTGAAATTTTTGTTAAATGAAAGTATAGCCGAAATAAGGAAATACGTGTCTCGGCATTCGTGCCAATGCGGCTAATTTCCAGAGATATGGATTTTTAAAGATTTTGCATCCGATATATGAGCTTAAAATACGACCTCCTCCGCAATCCAATTTGTAGCCTAGTTGTTGAGTTATTAGCCTATTGCTTTGTGTTTTTGCATTTGATGCCCGTGGAAATTGGTCACTTTTTTTTTTAATATGTATTCTTTTAACATATTTATTTATGTATTTTTATTAGTAAAATACATTGAGTATCTGGAAATTTTTATAAAAGCTATATTCACATAAAAACTTACAGCTAACTCCTAACCTTTTTGTACCTTTACAACTCTTCAATAAAATATTAAAATTCGTGTAAAAATTATAACTGCGAAAAATAGTATCACAGAATTAAATATGTAAATATGAATTTTATTAAAGTAAGTTTATGAACAAAATCCGATTGTAAGCAAAGTATTTTTATTAATAAAAATACATAAGCAAACATGTAAAAAGGATACATATTAAAAAAAAAAAGACCGATTTCCGCGGGCATCGAACGCAAAAACACGAAGCGCTAGCCCGGTAACTTAACAACTAAGCTACCGATTGTCTTGCAAAGGATGTCGTATTTTAAGCTCATATATAGAATGAAAAATCTTTAAATCATTAAAAATCAATATCTCCGAAAATAATCTGCATTTGTACTAATGCCGAGATACACATTTCCTTATTTTGGTCCAACTTTCATCAAAATTGGCGGGGCAATCACTGTGGGTTCCCCTTGTTAGATTATATCATTAATTTTTTATATTTGTATAGAACTTCCAGGAATTCATTACAAATTATACTGATGAGACAGAAGAGGAACAAGTTCCACCTGCTCCACCAACTGGCAGTGCCACTATGTCAGCGGATGATATGTTATTCATTTGGCGCTATCATATGAAATTAATTTCTACACTTATTCCAAACTGCAAATTGGACATTCCGCAGCAGAATACACTTCTTCAAGCCACGGATGAACCGGATTATATTTCAGCCTACGGTTTACGTTATGACATTTTGAAAACATGTGTTCAGAACAGAACCGGGAAATTTAGTAAGTGTTGAGATTTGCTTTAATTATTATTTTGGTTAAAATGCAGTTACAGATACATTAAAATTACTGCCTTCCCCGAAAGTACATCTTGATAGGCCGAGAGGGCCAAAAACGTTGGCATGGTTTACTTGGTTAACGACTAATCTGAAAATGACACGCTATTACTATATTTTATACCTCAACTTCTTTCATATTGACATGGTGCAGTAAGTGGGTATTTGATCTCAAAGTTATAGAAATGTTGAATTCATAATGGCACACTGCTGTCGTTCTTACAATGGCAGCATATGGTTATCAAAGCAGCCATGAATGGTTAAATACATTTAAAATTGTGCGATTTTAATTATCAGTGTTGCTGTAAAAATTGTTTCTAAGTGAAGGCCACTCTATAAGCCACCAATCTGTGTTTCTGGTAATTCTATTAGTAGAAGTTTATCAAAATTGTCAGTGCTGCGAAAATTTCAAAAGGCAGTCTGATAGTTGTTGAAGGTATTTGCCATTTTTCAAGTTGTGAAATGAGATCAACACCAATACATGCCATTGGGAGTTTGTTTAAATATATACCAAGTTTCTAGATCCACAGATGCTGATTCTCTGCAGTGTTTCGTTAGTTATTTTTTTGCTTAGTTCCCCCCCTGGAATAAAATTTTTTTTTTTATACACAAATCTACACACACATACACATATCATCATCATCATATTCAACCATTATCTATCCACTGCTGGATGAAGGTCTCTCCAAATGCTTTCCACACAAGTCTATCCTGAGCAATTCGCTTCCACGTCACCCCAACCTGTTTTCTTATTTCATCCACCCATCTAGTTTGAGGACGTTTTCTAGGTCTTCGGTGGTCTCTTGGAATCCAGTTCAGAATTTCTGTTGTCCATCGTTGATCAGTTCTTCTTGCAATATGCCCAGCCCATCGCCATTTCAGCCCTTTTACTTTAACAATGATGTCCTCTACTCTAGTTTGCTCTCTCACCCAAGTGTTTCTTTTTCGATCTCTCCTAGTTATTCCAAGCATGCACCTCTCCATGCTCCTTTGCGTTGTCTGTAACTTTCGTATTGCTCCAACTGTTAGACTCCATGTCTCTGATCCATAAGAGAGGACTGGCAATACACACTGGTTGAAGACTTTTCTTTTTAGACATAAAGGCAATTTCCCCTTCAGGATAAAACTGTTTCTTCCAAATGCACTCCACATGGACACACTCACATATATAATCTCCCACTCAACAAAATGATGCATTTGTGTGCAATACTCACAAAGCCAACACAAGCGTTTGTTTATAACATAAACAAAAAGTTAACATTTGTGTGTATCACTTAAATAAGCTGAAAGATGCATATAACACTTAAGCAAAACGATTTATTTATATATAATACTCAAAAGGTGGCATTCGTACATACATATAGCATGTAAATACAGAAAGATTTACTCATGCATAATTCTCAAACTTGTGAAGTTCCATTTTTGTACACAATGTGTAAACTGTAAAATGCATTTTATATAACACTTTAAAAAAAGCAATTTGTAGTTAATATTCAAAAATATATAAAATAATATATGTATATAATTCTCAAACAGATTCATAGGCATACAGAAAGTTCATAAGGAGGGTTACAGAACTACAACTCTATGTAATTAATATGTATATATACAAAATTTCATCTCATGGGGGGGGGGGTTTACAATTCTCATCAATACCACCCTACATACGCCAGTGCTATGATTGTAATCTGTAACCTCCTTAAGTAATTTAAGGAGGCTGTGGAGAAATTATTTACTATAATTGAGTCTAATTTTTTGCTTTTTAAATTACACTTAGACCTTTCTAAATGTTCTAATATAAACTATGCCCTGTGGCTGTAATGCATTCTTTTGTGCCGTTACCCTGGATTCAACTTCTAACTGTGTGAGAAAAGAACCCTTAACAGCTAATTACGTGGTCTGGGGGTTGGTTCCATAGACTTTAAGAGGTTTGAATTTCTCGGAAAACTGTAGGTCCCACTATAGCATGACTTTCGTTGTCTTCACACTATAAAACTGAAATACCGTGAACCACAAAAAAGTAAAGTCAGATTTGATTGTCATTATAATTATAATGTTTTTTCCCTAGATGAATACATTGATACACATCTAGTTGGAGGACACATGATAGTAGCTAATACGGCCTTCTGGCGGGATTCCAGTAATTCGACGGTATGTTTTCGTTTCAGTAATCACATGCATCATTATTGGTGTAATTTTTGTTGGTCTTGATATAATTATTTTACTATGAATATTTTTATATTATATGCATTCTTTATGTAATGTGTATTTTATTATGTTTATTGTTTTAGAATAATGCAACAAATCTCAAAAGTTACAATATATACCATGATCCTAATCCATCGGAAGTACTCGCAACAAGGGATCATCTAGAAAAACTTGCAGCTCGAATAAATGTACTCTTGGAGGAATTTCTGCAAGATCCACGTCTTACTACAGTAAATATATTTGTTATTTTAATGCATATGCACAGAGTTATACATGGTTCCCGCAGTCCTTGAAAAGTCCTTACTTTTTTCCTCAATTTTTTTTTTCAAGTTTGGGGGGTAGGGAGGGCATTCCTCCTTATTTCTAAAACAAAGCCAGTAGTTGTTTGGACATGCCCCCTTTTTCCTCCGCCCACTGAGCATGGCTAATATAAGGGATGCAAAAAGGGTAGCTTTTGATGGCAGTGTGTTAAGTTGAAAAGAACAATATAATTAAACACTCTAATTTCAGTGTTATGCTTATAATGTCTTGCATTTTTATGTATATGTTACAGTTGGCAGTGTAAGATCCTTAAAAAACGTTATTTGGCCCTTGAAAAGTCCTTAAATTTCATTAGGACAAAAGAGAGGGAACCATGTTATATCTTTTTGATTTAAAAGTATCCACTTTGTATGGTTCTTTGATAAGTTTAAATACTAAATTAATGTTTATGCACTCAACTATGTATAAACCTATTAATGCTTCTAATTAATTATTCAGTAATGTAATATATTTTAGGTAACATTCTTAATGATAAAGTTTACGTTGTTTATTTCCCCTTTTACAGCTGTTGCTTATTGTGAAACGCATTCAGAGCTTCTCAATTAATGATCCTCTCCTCAAATTCATGACAGGATTAGAACTGCTTCTTTCATCCGCACAAGTAAGTAAACTCTTCAGGCAGAGCTTGACATGATGATATATATATTATTGGGAGTTAAAAGGCTGTTAATAGATCAAATCTGAATTCTGACTAAAATCTGTCAGTTGTGCCAAATTTTCTAAGTTTTATAGTCAAGTGCAGTTAGCTTTCATGTGGTTAGTATATATTACCCAGAGCTTGACAAATTGCGACGAACTGTAGTCACTGAACAAGAATGCTTTCTTCAAAAAGAAAATATTGCAACACAGTATCAAAAGATTTCTTTCTCGCCGATGGTAAAAATGTGATCACCAGTGATAACTAGGCAACCAGATTTGACCCTAATAACACCTATCTTAGCAATTTTTGGCCTGCCACTTTTGCTTGGAGTGCTGGTAGATGACCATAATCCGGTTTTGTGGCTAAAAGCATATCTTCCCCAGGTGAGAATATAACATGAATTACAGAGAGTAAAGTGTTTTCAATAGTTGTCAGTATCATTGCCATATAACAGGAATGTTTGTGTTTTGTGCTGCAAAGGCTATTAAGAGCTTTCAACTATTACGGATTGTCCATAATGATTATGGAAAATGACAAGTTTTCAGTCATTACGGAAACTGTGTCGAAAGTTATGGTAAATGTAGGAATTTTCAGTCATTATTACTTTTACGAAGATTTTTTCTGTTTCGCAATTTTTACACGGCCCCTGAACTGTAACTTCACGGCAATATCTTTCCGTCATAGGAGGAGCTAAAGTCACGCCTTTATTCCTCACAGCTGCACCTGCCAAACGTCGTTTCTTCCAAGGCTCATGGGAAATGCGGCAGGCTCGGAACAAGTCTTTTTGGATTCTGGAATTAATAAGCAGTTAAAATCGGAAATTTTTTAAACTCATTTTTATTTCCCTTAACATTTAGCTTACGGGGCTGGATAACAGAAATTTATTATTCCATACAGGGGAATATCACTTGTCCTTCCCCCATACAAATCAGCCTAAGTGGTTCTTGAAGAAAGCATTGCTGCTTGGGGGTGTGGAGTGAGGATAGCGGCACCTAAATTAAAGATAACTGTCAAATAATTAGTGGGCATGTATTGTAAGTTAGTGAAAAATAAGAAACCTGATAATCTAGTAGCAGATTGCTAACTTTCATGCAAGGCGTGAAAATCTACTTGTACAATAGGCCTTTATTTCATAACTCATTTCATTACCATCCACGATCAAACCATTTGTACTACTAAACTGACCATTGATTTGGGAAGGACACGAAAAGGGGGGGGGGGAATTGTTGGGATAGGGTTTGTTTCAGCCCCGTTCTTTCTAAATCTGCTGGGATACATGCTGTTCCACCTTTAAACTAAAAGTTAAATTAAAACGCTTTGATCCATGCACAGTAGGATTTGTATATAATGAGGGGCTTGGGAGCAATGGAAATGCTCTCTATATACGGTTATTTGCTAAATCTGTTTCGGAGTTTAAAATTTCACGATTTGGAGAAAAAACGTTGCAGGTTAATGTATGCATGCATGCATTAATTTTCAATTTCGAATTTGCTTAAAACGTGTAATGTATTATATTACCCCCGAGTTTCAGTACAAGTTGAATAGAAAAAAATATATAAAGAAACTAGACATTAGTAATCATCATGAAAATAAGCCTTATTTGGAAATGTTTAAAAACAGTCTATAGCTGTTCGTTTCATTTTGTGGTACCAAATTTTTATAAAATACGTAGTTCATTAAGTATGTAGGGGAAAAAAGCATTTGTGAACTCTTTACTATATATGTTCTGAAAGGGGTGATAGTTCACAAAAATTCTGTGGTTTCAAGTGTTGGGAAGTGTTTCATCATGTTCATCTCAGTTAAAAAGATATTTCCTATTACTGAATTTTTTTTAGTTTAATTTTCTACATTTTCTTCAAAAATTGCATTTTTGTTCCGTTAAATTTGGGGTCCACAAAAGCCTTACTTGCTGAGAATGATTAAAGTGTATTGCACTTCATTATATTGAGCAAAATTCATTATTTTGTCACTGAATTGTGAAATTTACGAAACATGGGTTCGTTATAAGTGGGTCTTTCTGTTATGGTTCCCACGATCCTTGAAAAGTCCTTAAGCCCCTAACCAGGCCCTTGAAGAAGTACTTGAAAACTTAAAAAATATGGTTGGTCCCTTGAACCCCAAATGGCTGACCTTAGAAAGTGCTTGAAGCTTCCAAAAATATGGTTTGAGTCATGAAAGTCCTTAGACCCCCAAGCCAGGAGTCCTGAAAGTACTTGAAACTTCCAAAATATGGTTAGCCCTTGAAAGGTGTAGAATTTTCTAAAAACCCTCCTTCAAGTTTGGCGGGAAAAAAAAAAAAAGTGTAGCCTTATTCGAACAAAGCAGCAGTGTTTCGCATGCCCTTTCCTTCCCCCACCCTGAGTGCAGCTCATATAAGGGATGCAAAAAAAAGATGGCTTTTGCTGGCATTGTGCCATGTTGGAAAGGAACAACTTAACTGATCCCTAATTTCAATATTATGTTATAATGTCTTGCATTTTTAATAATGTATATCGCGACTGACAATGCAAGATCCTTGAAAAAAATTATTTGATCCTTGGAAAGTTCTTAATTAAAAAGTCCTTGAATTTTATCAGGACAAAAGAGTGTGAACCATGACTCCATTAAATATTTCGAACTACTCTTATTCTTTTTAGCGTGAGCACAAAATTCCACGAATGTGGTTAGCTGTTGACTTTAAATGATTTAACACACAGAACCTAAAGGGACTATTAAGACTCTGTGAGCCTTAAGAAACATATCCAAATGTCATTTATTTGCTAAACTTGCCCTTGTGTAATTTCTGACCATCTGGCAATAGTGCAGCTTTGCCTCGTCAACTGCATTTACGTTAATATCACATTCTGTTTATTATTTTTCTTTTCAAAGGACTGGGAGAGAAATGCTCGCAAACGTGATTCTCTTAAAATTGAATTGGAAGCGATAGCACAGATTACAACTCGTTACAGGAAACTCGAATTGAGGTAAGTGCTGATCTCAATATACAGATGTATATTCTGTATGTATTTTCCATTTGGGCCGAGATGACATAGTGGTTTCAGAAACTTCATATGTTTATTGGCTTTGGTCTCGAATCCAATTAAGTTTAAAGAATTGTAAATATGTTATGGTTTGGAGGTCACTGAAGCATACCAGTCCTCAACCCCAATATCTCATGGGCCAAGTTTTAATAAAAAGATCACTGCAGACAATATTTTAAATTAATCGGATGGTGCAGCACTATGTAGAGTAAATAACAAATAGAAAAGCAACGTTTTTAAGCATATTTGAAATTTCATTAAACAAATTTCAGCATGTTTCCGACAGACTTTGG